>JAOYFF010000015.1:2947109-2960414 GCA_025773925.1 Cryptomyrus ogoouensis | reverse complement strand
ATTTTTTTTTTTTTCCCCTGATAAATACATACGGCACCATCTTTAAGGCATTTATTTTTCTTTTAGTGGTTCATCATTTAGAGGTCTCTTTCACAGGATTTCTCGCTTAGCCAGATAACTTGTCAGATTTAAGGTAGTCTGGGCTGAATGTACACTGGTGGCCAAAACACCTAGCATTTCTGGCATTGCACTTTAAAATTACTACACGAATAATGGTGGAAATGTTTATAACGAAAAAGTCAAAGAATGTTACAAATATTATTCATTGGATGATTAAATAGGTAACTGGAGCAACAGTTGTATAAAATTCTGCAATCTCTAAAAATTGGAAGTCTTTCCAAAATTGGATGAAGATAAAGTCCATTTAGCCCAGACTACTGTCAGGGTCAGCACCCATTAACCTTTCGTGTCTTCTCCCCATTTCGCCAGCAGGTGTCACTGGCCATCCTGTCCTCCCTGTTGTCCTTCAAGTCTGGTTTTTGCTGTGTGCTCTTGGTTATGTTTTACCGCTCTTATTTTCCTTGTGTTAGATTCTGTTTTCTAGTTTCCCTGTTAGTCTCTTAGTTATTAGAGCCACCTGTTTCCTGTGCCTCGTGATTGTTCTCACCTGTCCTGCATCCTCTTGTTAGCCTTATGTGTATTTAAGCATCTGCTCCTGCTCTGTTCTCCAGTCAGTCATTGTGTCAGATGTTTGTGCTAATGTTGCTCTGCTTAGTTTCTCTAGTCCTGCTCCCTAGTTTTTTAGTCATGCTTTCTTTAATTTGATAAACAGTGTTTTTTTTTTCCTGTTTTTGTTTTGGCCCCTTGTGGCCCCGATATTTTTCTGTAAAGCCACAAGTGGATCGTCACATCTTTTCCTGCCTGCATTATGCCCAGAGTCCATAACAATTACCTTAAATCCAACAAGTTATCCAGCTAAGCAAGAAATCCTGCTTTGTGAAACAGGCCCTAGCTGCATTTCCAAGTAAGCAGCAGCTTTTGGGTCCCCGGCGTTGACCGTGAATTAGGAATGTGACCGCGATGCACAATGCAGCGCACATTTCATACGTTTTCTATTGTGTGCCTCATTACGAAGAGACACACGACTCTGTGGCCTATTTAATTTTCAGCTAATGGTCAGCAATTAGCGCAGAGGGATGCTGGAGCCTTAGTGCATTAGCCTGCTTTGCATTTTTATTTAGGAATGCTGATGTCATTAGCTTAGCTAACTCATATTCATTCATTTATTAGTATCACAGCATTGAGACATTTTAAATGTTTTTTTTTTTTTTGCTTCAGTAATGTATTTATATATACAGTTGATTTGCAGGCGAGGATTTAATTGCTTCTCCCATTTTCTAGTTATTAGTCACACTTTAGTCCATGACGTAGCATTAATTGCATTGATTAGTGGAACCTGGGTGGATGTGGACTCCCCATCGCGATCCGCTGTCACAGAGGGCGATCATCACCGCATGGGAGCAAGAGAGAGAGAGAGAGAGAGAGACCGCCTCCGACACGGAGCACAGGATTCCTGAAGCTGTTTTCTTAATGCACCACCAATAGGGACCTAAAAAGTTTTCTGTATACAAAGAAATATTGATGCATTTCTAACTTGTGTTGAGAACAACTTTAAGATAAATATTTTATCAAGAGGCACCAATTAGACGAATTAGCCTCGCCCTCAACATCATGGTTTGCTGTTTATTTTAGGAGGGCAATACAAGCATTTGGGATTGGCTCAGAGCACGGCACTGCCTGAGATGGGTCTGTTAGACTGTTTTCTCCGTTTTCTGGTAAAGAAAAGAATCACAATGCAACAATTAATGCAATGAGCTTGTTTAGCAAATAAACCTGAAATAAAATAGGTAAATGGATTGGTCCCAGAGAACAAGAGGTCTGTGAAGAATAGGGGTATTTACTAGTGTTGGGACTGAAATCAGCAGTTTACTCTGGGTTAACGAGGGACCAGTGACAGATCAGTATCGATAATCCTGGCTACTCTTCGCCACAATATATTTTATCTAGAGCATTATGGATAACTATCATTCTGGAATGTCTGTTGTTTTTGCTGAGAGCTGACGTTTATTGAGTACATATCTGACAGAATATTTTATTTCACTTTTTCTAAAGTGTTTTATTTCTGTTTTACCCTTCCTTCAGTGTGCGAGTATCGTATAACTAGACAAATAAAATCATTAATCTCTCTCCCCTCTTATATAGTTATGTATAACCTACTGTGATTTTTGTTAATAAAAAATAACTGTTAAAACATGGATGGATAGATAGATGATAGATGGATAGACAGATAGATAGGGATGGATTTATAAGGACTTAGGGCTTGCAAATTTGTTTTAATTGCTGAGGATTTTTTCACCTGCATAGTTATGTACAACCTCTCTAAACTGTATGGAAACTAAGGTGTAGATAGCTGTTGGAGAGAATGATCAAATGCGGTTGGTAGATGTCAGCAAATAATAGCCCTTGGAGTGGAAATAGCAGAGCCCTGAGCGACCTGCGGTCTGCATGTTGTGCTTTTTGTTCGAATGCCGTCGCGGCCCTGATTCGCACAAGCAAACACGCTCGTCTGAAAACCGTCTGTTATCATCACTTACAGCTTTCAAATACAAGTTAAAGGTTAATATTCCCCAGGGAGAGGAATGGGCTGCAAATGAGGCAGATTTGGAGGGTGGGTGGTGAAGGCAGTCTGGTTGGGGGAGGGGGCCCGGAACGGAGCTGACACACAGGACCTCTTAGTGAACAGCCGAACCCACGCGGGGCCCCCATCTCCCCAGCCTCTCCCCCCTCATAATCCTGATCAAAGCACAGGCATATTGAATGCTGCTCCTGTCTGACACCTGTGTACCTTTTGGGCTGGGGGGGAGCGACGTTCAGGCTGTGCAGTACCCTGCTTGGGGCCCCCATGATGCGCACGGCATCCCACCTGGGCTGGCCCCTGGACCACCCCCAGGGCCCAGGTTTGGGAAGACCTCCGAAACGCCCCACGCCGGTGTGCGCTGCCAGCTGAATGCCCGTTACGTCAGAGACCACACCCACGTCAAGATGTCACTGGGTCTCATGTTCTACAACCTGGTTTTTTATTTTTTAATAATTATGCTATGAAAGGCAGGTCCTGAGCATCGCTTCTGGCATTAAACCTGCAATTTACTTTTCTTGCCTCTCTTGTGTGCGGCTTCCAGTCCACTGAATCTCCCCAAAGTCGTTTTAAAATATTGCCGGAAATAGGCCAGTGTTAATTAATCAGTCAAGTCACCCTACCATGAGAGAGAGGTCAAATACAGGAATTTAAATGGAATATTTATAATACACTTATGTAATGCATTAAATTACAGAGGCTGGGGTCTAATGACAGCGTCCCTGAGTAATGTGTTGTGAAATGTGAGAGACGCTGTAGAATAAACCCCAGCTTCACCGCACTCTGCGCAGAGACCAGATTAAAACACCTGTTTTTGTTCTACCTTGTCCATCACTAAATAATGCAGTATTTTGTTGTCTTTGTTCACATTATTCACTGTAGCATCATGTTTTTTCCATGAGCCACTTTCCGAACACGTGTGCGTTCGTATAAAAATGCATTAAGCGGGATTTTTCATTGAAGCAGCACCGGCTCTCGTGTCTTCAGGCACAACAGCAATCGCTGCTTGTCCATTTTCTCAATGGAACATCCTGTAATGGGGACACTCTGTGACTCGATGAATCAGGCAATCATTTATCCATTAAAAAATGGCTTTCTAACTACCGCAGCATCTGAACTTTTCTCCTGCTTTTTTTCAGCTTAGGGGAGATGCTGGAAATTGCATCTTGAATCGCCTCTTCCCATTAACGCGTATGATGAAGTGATTCTTCCCCATTTTCTCTCTGCGTTCGCCATCTGCATGTAATGCTCGGAAAGAGTAAGGGAATGCACTCTGTGGCCGGTCATGCCCGGGCGTGACATTATCATGCTATTTTTAAATGATCAAACCATCATTCTTATCATCATCACACTAATATTAGACAGCATAAGCTTCAGAAAAGAGGTTTACATTTAATTTATGAGACACTTTTATCCAAAGCATTGTACATTTTTGAAAAATCAATTGGGAGTTAAGGCCTCACTAATTGGTTCGACGCTGAATTCACTCTGCAAAACCTCAGATTAAAACCAGCGACCTTCCGAATAGAGGTGCCACATCACATCCCACTACTGAGCCAAACACTCAACCAGCTACAACCACAACCTAATATTAATAATTTTCAATATGAAATGAATGCATTACAGTTTGTCCGTGTGCAGGCCCCCCCCTCGACACATTCACACTCATACACGCCCGATCACCCATGAACCAGCCCTCCCCCTTCTCAGCCTCCTCCACGTGGGAGGTGCAGAAGGAGACCTCCGTCTCCTCACTCTCCTTGCCCCTCTGCCAGCTCCTCGCCTTGGATACATTCTCCCTCCAAGCAAAGGCACGTCACCCTTGATTACATACCCCCCCCCCCGTCCTTGGAGATGCCCCCCAGGAGCAAAGCTTTCTGCAGGAGCTGCGAGCCCCATTCCATATGAATGTATTTAAGGGCTCTGATTTCCCAGCAGTGTGACGATTAATTGTTTGTGCTGCAATTTTTAGTCATTTCTGTTATGAAAACAGATGTGACATTAATAGCCCTGAAAATGCCCCCTTTTATCGCTACTAAGTAATAATCGCATGCACTTTGAACCATGTGGAGGACATTGTGTCAATATTGCTGTGTCAATTCTGCAAGGGCTCCTTGTCTTACTTAGTTTGTTGATGTCAGTTAGCTCTTGATCACCACTGATTATTATCATTATTATTACAATATATAATAATATATATTATATATATTAATATATATTATTTTGGCAAAAAGAATGTTGAATGAATGTGCTGCCATGTAATGAGTAGCATTATGTAATGTGAGACTGGGGTAATTCCTTATCGATAATGGGAATAATGGAGCCAGGCGATCAGCTGACGACAGCAGCTCTTATGCACCGATCGGCGTCTTCAAGTAGGGTAAAAAGCACGAGATCACACGAGTGAGGTTCTCCTGCTGTCGAGGAACTGTTTTCCAGGCGACGTTAACAGAATCATTCCGGGCAAAATGTAGTAAACGAGCCAGTTAGCATAGTTAGCATGCTGTTTTGCGTTGTGCATTTATTATGCTTTATTATCAGCCTTATTTTATGCAATCATTTAACGCAGCCCCCCCCCCCCAACAACTCCACCCCACATCCCATAAGCCCATCTCATCACCAGCTTAGCGGCTATCGGCGGCGGTGCATGTGTGTGACATGTGAAACAGTCCACGATGCCACTCTTGACTCATGTGGGAGGGCATTTTGTTTGGGTTGCGATAGCGGCGACGGTGAGAGCGAGCGAGCCGGCGTCTGTGGGGGGGAGGGGGCCAGCAGGGGAACAGAGAAGCTCTCTTTTAGCATAAGGTGGCACTGTTTACTTCCCCACACAGAATAAATGCTTCATGAGGGATACCCCCCCCTCCCGCCTGTTCAGAACAAGCAGCGAGGCAACTATAGCCAGCGATTCCTGGTGTTTATAACTGTCTTATGTCGGGTCACAGTCTTTATATCTGTTTTATATCAGTTCATTGTCTAATATGTCAGTGGCCACACAGTTTAAAAAGACATTTGAAGGACCATGTGCCTAGATTAACCACTCACATCTGTCATTTTAGCACATACATATTTAGCAGTGCGCACATGCAAATGTGTCTATTTATTTTTTATATTAATAATAATCATAATATAGAAAAAAACATAGATTATAATCATTTATTTACAGAAACATACTGCGGCTCTTTCACCTCTCCAGTCCTGTAAATACACTATAGATCATGCTGATTTTTATAGCACGCAAGATATTCGAAGCTAAATTCGCCGACTGTCATCAGTGATGCTTTTAATATAAACTCAGGAACCAGAAACCTCAGGCAGTTTCTGAATGGAGTGTAACTGTTCAACTTTTGGAACTCGTGTTTTTTTTTTAAATTTTCTTTTTTATAGAAAATGCATCACACATAATAAAAAAGATTTTATGGGACCAGTTGCTTAACTTTATAGGTCACATCTATTGATGGCTTGGCCTCTTTGCAGGCGAGGCACCTTATAACCCACTGAAAAATCTATTATGTTCCTCATTGTGAGCAACTGTGAGCGGCCTCCTTTACCCCGGACCATTAAATAATAGGCTGTTTCAGCGATTTGTATCACTATTAACCTATCTTAGTCCATGTGTGAGCATGAGGTTGAAAAGCCATAAGCACTTGAACTTGTGGTTTATTTCCTGTTGTCATAACCTGTTCAGAATTCAATGGTACGGCAACGTTCTCTAAGAATTCCCACGTGTATTTGCATCTCACAATACGGCAGTCAATTGTGCACACAGGCGAAAGTTGGGCAGGTGTGTAGTCTAGGTAATTATACCTCTACAAATCCCCTGAGGAGGAAAATCTGAAAAGGCTTACCTACCTATATCATTTTACGAACTATTCCCCTTCTGGCTGAGTACTTTCTGAGTGACAAATGGAATGTCAGAGAATTCTATAGTGGATAGAGAACATAATAACAAGGAATCTGTCAGCAATTACAGAGTAATGTAGTGTACCGTACAGGTTGTGTGGCCCTATTACTGCAGTTTAGGAGCAATGAATAGTCTGACTGAAAAGGATGTAAATTAAAACGAATCCCTGAGACAGGAAGCTTTCGGCGCCAGAACACGGACAAACTGCCAGATTGTACGCTGGCCAGCTTTATTATTTATTACACTGCGAGTCGCTTACATTCCAGCCCAGTGCCTCCTCTGCATTTTAAGCAATGGACACAAGTTGCTACGCGGCGCTGTGTCAACACAAAGGCGGCGGCTGGAGAAGCGATTTATTCGTTCTAATGTAACTGGTTTGACCTGACCCCAGTCTGCCAGGAGCTGGCGCCCCGTTCAGTGGAGTGACTCAAATAGTAGATATTCACAATTGCACATCAGCTCTGTTTTTTTATGAGAGGTCTTCAGGACCCCAGCAGGACCGTAGGCTGCCCACTGCAACGGCCGGAAGAAATTTTCATCCCGGATCTTCATTTTCTGGGACGCGGGACGTCTCCGTCATGAAAACCGGTCGGCTCAGGTGGTTCATTTAACCAAGCATGAGTCATATTGCAGCAAAATCTGAACACTTCTTCAGGAGCTCCTCCCTTCAAAGACTGGAGAGCACTCACATGTGCAAAATGGCTGATTCCTTGGATCCCAAGATCTCCAAGTATATAAATCTTGGATTATTATTAATGGCCTCAGACTACGTGATTAAACTTACCGTAATGCTTTAGGATAAATCATGATGAGTAAAACACTCTCAAATGATGTTCAGTTAATTTGAAAGGTGTGTTCAGTGACGGAGCAGCCGACATGTAGGACTCTTATTGCTTTGCTGGTTGTCAGCACACATGAACCCCTCTATTTCTCAGCGGCGTGGCGGCGAGGCAGCCAGGAGACCTCGGCCGTTGACGTCTCCTCCGCCCCTGCAAACAGGTGTTGGCTGGGTTTTATAAGTGCTGTGTGCATAGCCCTGTGAAAATCCCCCCTGACCGTATTTGTTGATACGGGATGTTTATGACACGCGTTGAACTCTCGGACCTTCAAAATCCCGCTCACCACTAATCTGCTTTTTTTTGGAGATGACTCTCCGAACCACTTTGGGTCTCAGCAGTGAGAAATCATGCCTGTTTGTTTTTTCTTTACTGGTTCCTCAGTCAATCGATCTGGAGGCTTTTTTTAAATTCTGGTTTTTGCGCTGGTGTTTGGGGGTGGTGTGACTGGTGGTCAGCCCTCTGTGCTCGTGATCAGAAGGTTGCCAGTTCAAATCCTAAACCTCGGCAGAATAGTCATGTTGCCGGTAGACCCATGGGCGAGGCCCTTAAACCCGTGAAAAGTGCTCGAGGGGTGGGGGGTCGTTTAAATGGCTGACCCCACACTGTAAATTCTTGTCCATTCATGTACCTGCTTGACATCATCTTCCACTGCTGACGTTCGAATACTCAAGAACAGAAATACAGAGGACGCTAAAAATCCCCACGTAGTTACCCAGCCCCAAACATCAAGGATGCATCGGCTGCCTCCTTGCCAATGAGAATAATCCCATGAGTCATTGCATCCAAAGTTCATTCTTAGGAGACAAGTTAGCAATAACACTTGTTAGGAATACAAGTACAATCTTTGGATTCTTGGCATTCAAACACACCCTGGGCCCAATTTTAACGATCTAAAGTGCAGGGTCTGAAGTGCAGAGCGCAAAGTCTTTAATGGCTTGGGTAACTCACTTTTGCTGGCCTGTCAGCGGAAAAATGATAATTGCACCAGGCACACATTGCAAAAATGTTGTTCTTAGTCTCGTAGTTAGTCATGGATGTGTTTTGGGTGAAAAAGTGCTATAAACCAATCAGAGTGTCATCTCCCATTCCCTTTTTGCACCTGATTGCTATATATTTGTCAGGTAGTAGAAAAGAATGCTTCTCTGCAGAGGAAGCAGAAACATCAGGAATCCACCAAAGCTCACAGTTATATAAATAATAATAGTAATAATAATAATAGCTACAATAGTCCCCCCATATCTGAGATGAGATGTTCTAAGATCTGAAACTGCGGATAATAGCGAACCATTCCTGGACACCGTATATAACGTGATTTTTCTGTACATGCATATGGTAAAGTTTAATTCGTAAATTACGCACAGTAAGACATCACCACCATTAAATACAGTGAACATAAAATACATTGTACATTATACATACATAGCACAGTGGTTAGCACTGCTGCCTCACAGCCCAAAGACCTGGGTTCAAGTCTCCTCTCCCACCCCCATAGCACTCTGTGTGCAGAACCTGCACAGCCAGGTAGTTTGCACACTGCATGTGGGCTCCCAGATACCCTCACCCATAGCCTGAGAAAACAGACAGCCGGATTTTAGCCAGGACATCACCCCTACACCCCTACAGATTTCCAAAAGATACCAAACAACCTTTAATGAGGCCTTACACTAAAGAACCAGGACCCTCCCAGACCAACAACCCATCTAGGCTCCCATCCAAACACTGGCCAGACCAAATCCTGCTTAGCTTCACAAAGACCAGCCAGTCCCAACTACAGGTACCACCAATACTGATAGCATGAAGCACTGATCAATGTGAATGTGAGCTGGAGCCTAAAGAAAGCAACTACATCAGTTACCTACAGGAGACAGTAGGAGGGGGGCAGCCAGATAGCACAGTGGTTAGCACTGCTGCCTCACAGCCCAAGGACCAGGGTTCAAGTCTCCCCTTCCACCCCTATAGCTCCCAGTACAGGACATTAGGGCACTGTGGTGGCACATTGTACTTGTCACCCTACACTTAGTAGATTGATTTTTTTCATAATAGGGTGGACAATAAAATGAAAGGTAGGCATCTTAAAATGAATTTTAAAAAACTCTTATCAAAAGATTTTTTTTTTCCACAAAAAAAATGACCGTATTACGTTCTGATTCCTCAAAAGAATTCAGCTTAATCTAAGTTAATCTTTGAAAGATAAAATGGAGTGTCACGAATGGGACATTCCGGGTTGTAGAATGCCAGGGGCATTCCGCAGGGACAATGGCAGGCCAGAGGTCAGTGCTCATTATGAACAGCATGAGGTCTGGCACAGCTAGGAAGTGAACATTAGACACCATCCCGAACTGCTGAGGCACCTGCCCATGCTTTGCCACACTTGGCGGAAAAGTCGACAACACGTGAATATTACTTAAACCTTGCTGCCGTCCCCCGGACATCTAATTTAATGCACTTCTTACTTTTTTGCGGTTGCTGTTAAATACATAATTTGCCCAACGATTAAAAATGAAAGAGACTTAAATGTGGTGATCAATCACGTAATAGTTTAACTGACAAAGGGAATATTCATTTAAAATCTTACGGCTCTAGGGAACAGGAAGGTCTTTGACATTACACACGCAATGACAATTTTATGCTATATCATCAATAAATATGCCTTCTGAGAAACTCTTGAGGATTGGTATCTATGGATGGCTCTTTTCAGTAGAAATTCCCTTACATAATGGAGTTACATATGCTTCTGCTGTTGTTTTTTACAGAGGATTTTTTTACGGTCAGTACTAAGCATTTTTTGCGAGGTGATCTGTTTTCATAATTCAAATTCCTCCACACTCCTCACTATAACGAAGACTGTTTTTTTGTATTTGCTGAGCGAAAGATAGAAGCACAGCTCCTATATTATGTGTTAATTAAAAGTAATTGCAAAAATCTTTGGCAAAAATCATTTATCCATCCAGCCTCTGTAACTGGTTATCCTGTTCAGGGTCACAGGCGGTCCAGAGCCCATCCCAGATGCACAAGGCAGGGGAAAACCCACGATGGGGCATCAACCAATCGCAGTTTGCAAAAATCAAACATAAGAAGTATGAGAATTTCATTACTGAAGGATTTGTTTGCAGTGCAGATTAATCAAGGGTTAAATTATGCTATCGCCTAAATGTAACATGAATTAAATAACATGATTGTCATCTTCCAAGCTAGTTCAAATGCTGCTGATTGCATTGGATGCCACCATAGCAGTCATCCCAATAAGGGAGACCATTTTCTGCAGTCTGGCATCAATCAATACATAATATGAGTATGTATTGATTGATGCCTGCCTCAGAATATCGATTGAATAATTTTCCGTCACATGTAGCATCAAATGTCTCGCTGTAACTGTCAGCGTTTAAATACTCTGCGGTGGTCTGGCCTTTTCCCTGTGTAACCGCACTCTGCATGTCTCCTCACAGGAAGTTTGCAAGGTGCCATTCTGGAATCATCTTCAAAATATTAAGCGTTGTCTGTTGTTAGCCAACACAAAGAGCTTACCCCACTCATATTCTTTCAGAGACGTTGATGTACCTACACAGAAATCAAAAATACAGAACAGACAGGTAGCAACTCAATGTGTAAACAAATGCCAGCTTGACAGACCTCCTGCTCAACAATTTTACTGATTAATAGGAATAGATTTATAACAACCAAATAAGAGTAGCCTCAAACCCAGCTAAAGCAAAAAAGATTCAGTCCTGAAGCAAACTTCTGTACACAACTTCACAAATCACCCAGTTCTCAACTGGCATTTTGGATTTGTACATCCATTAAATATGCCTTATTCTTTAATTGGGCCCATGAACCAGGGATCGTCACGCTGTCCATACATGGATAAATGTGTCTGAGGCAAGACTAAACCATGCTGGTGTAGCTGAGTTAATGAAGCTAAAATGCTGACCACAAGCAAGATACATATATAATTACGAATGGCTTTGTTTTCAAAGTACATTCAAAACAAAATTGCCAAGTAAAGTTTTGACAAAGTTCACAATATAGAAATAGAAATACACTAATTCAATTACATGAATAAAAATTAAGACAAAATAAAACACAATATACAAAAATAAAAACAAAACAAAAAAAACGTGTAGGCTACATTTTTAAATGTCACATCCACGATAAGAATTGTGATAAAAATGTTCCGTCAGAATGCGCCAAGGTGATGACCGCTGGCACGGACCAATCGGTATACGCCGTCTGCAGGGAAGACAGTGTAGTGGACCAATCGGTATACGCCGTCTGCAGGGAAGACAGTGTAGTGGACCAATCGGTATACGCCGTCTGCAGGGAAGACAGTGTAGTGGACCAATCGGTATACGCCGTCTGCAGGGAAGACATTGTAGTGGACCAATCGGTATATGCCATCTGCAGGAAAGACAGTGTAGTGGGGAAAGGGAATTAACAAGGAGATGCAGGAAAGACAGTGTAGTGGGGAAAGGGAATTAACAAGGAGAAAGATAGAGAAAAAGGAAAAAAATATACACACAGCACCCATAGTGCGTAACAGCAAAATATATACATCATACATCCTATACATGCACTATAAGATCATCAGCCCATCAGGGCACGAGCTCAGCAAGGTGTATGGATCTAGATTCAACACCAGATTCAAATCAGTTCTCCCTCATATATGCAGTTCATATCTCAATCGTCTCGAGCATTAAAACTCCTTCTCTGACCCCTCTCTCCCCCTTCATCCACACTGAATAGAGTGGACTCAGCAGGTAAAATCAATTGCGGATCATAGCTTTCACCTGGAAACACATGCAGGGTCTAATTCAGTCTGAAATGACGACATTCCTAATGTTTTATACTGTCAGTGTATTTTGCCATGAATCAGTGAGTATATATTTTGGGTGGGGGGGCCGTCAGCTCCTCCCGTCCACATCACTCTGTGTTTTCAGCACCTTTTTCAAACACGCAGTGACGGCGTAATATGCTTGCAGAGTGGCTGAATCCAAGCTCGCTGCTAGAGATTTTGGGCCCGGCGAAAGCAAACCACACTGGGCCCCCAAGCGAGTCCAATCCAACTTTGTTCCAGATTTTTAGGGCCCCCTGTCACTCCTTAGGGCTCCTTGAAATCACCCTAACACTCACCACCTTTATGATACCCCAGTGTATATCTATTTCTCTGTTATACAGATTTAAATATTAGGAAAAAAAATCCAGCAACACTTCTGAATTTATTTTTAGGAATCGAAATACTGAATTGACCAGCGTCCAATCCCTCCCAATTAATCCCTCTCGATTAATTGGACAAAACACAAAATGTGCATTTAACCCATATATGACATAGCAGTGGGTAGCTATTGTATAGCACCCAGGGAGTAGGGTGTGGGGGCAGTACCTTGCTCAGGGAATCTGAGTGGTACCTTGTTGGTCAGGGATTCAACCCAGCAACCTATCAATCACAAACACACTTGCCTAATCATTAAGCCACCACAGGCTTTCCGGGTCTATACCCCACACAGCTGCATTTAATCACTTGTCAGCCTACCAATGCGAGCAGCCCCCACACTAGAAATAGCCAAACATGGGCCGGATTAATGTGCTGCATCAGCAAAGATTGAAACTGACCAGCAGAACGGCACGGTCTGTTACACAACAGACACTTAAAAAAAATCGACTAGCACTACACATGTAAGCAAGTTCAACTGAAAACCAGTAGTAAGAGGCACCTGAAAAAATGTTCTAAGAGCAGAACTCTCACGTCGGAAGTGATCCGTCAGAGGTGACCATGGATGCTGGTCACTTTGATTACCTGAACTTCACAAAAACCTCAAATCGTTTCGTTCATCGTTTCCGGATGAAGTGGAGAGATTAGCTGAGCTGAATCTGTTTAGCCTTGAGCAAAGGAGACTAAGGGGGGACATGATCCAGGTCTATAAGATTCTAAC
>JAOYFF010000015.1:2916813-2947009 GCA_025773925.1 Cryptomyrus ogoouensis | reverse complement strand
TTCCTTTAAATCAGAGCTAGATAAGATTTTAACAACTCTGAGCTATTAGTTAAGTTCTCCCCAAACGAGCTTGATGGCCCGAATGGCCTCCTCTCATTTGTAAATTTCTTATGTTCTTAAATAAGCCAGTCTAAGTTTACATACTAACACAGAAAAAGGCAAATATATACATTTGAACAGCCAATTTAAAAATATTTTTTTATTGCTTTAACCCTCAACCAATGTTTTCATACTAAATGTTTTCAACACAATAGGGAATCTTTGTTTCATCAAAGTTTTAGGAATGAAAGACTTGTTGACTTGTGGATTTCTTATCTTTAGCGATATAACACTGAGAACTGAAAAGCTGTGGAGAATTAACTCTTTATGAAATCGCTTATCTACATGTGTAAAGTTTAAAAAAAAATTCTTATCTCAGGGCCCTTGGGACCGATACATTTTTCCCCCGATGCTTTTGGTAAGATATCATTTCTAAAATGTGCATTTGAAAAGTGTAAACTCCAAATGAACTCACAGATCTGCGAGGTGCTGTAGACACGACGGGGTTCGTGCCAGAATCATCTCCTGACAGCCTGAAGAATGCGATGAAACTGGCAAGAGATAAGACTGGATGTAGTGGATGGGAGACTGGATGCTTCAGAGAAAAAATATTTGGAAATTCTATTAAACAATGTCCAGGCAGTCATATTCAATATGCTGCATCCTAATCATTTACAGTTAGCAGGAGTTGAATTACAGTTAAAGTAAATGGTTAAATTTCTTTGCATTCCTCAGTTTTCCATATGTTAATTTTATGATAATGCATCGTTGTAGGAATATGAATTTCTTTTTTTTTTGTTTTCAACTAAGGCTAAAAGTCTGACCTCAGCCAAGGTCATGCAAGTTACGTCTTCAAAAAAAAAAAAAGTCACGATAAAACATTACTTTTGGCAAGTCTTCCAACCCCATGTAACATTTACAATGTAAATTCAAGTGTCTGAGTCTATTTTCAGGTTTTTACTATTCACAGATGGTTGAGGCAAAAGCCAAAACTATGCCAAGGTCATGCTAAAGTTTAGAGCAAAAATAAAAGACGTAAAAATGCCACAACAGTTTGTGTTTTAAGTGATGTTTACAACATCCCTAAAACTTTGTATTATTATAAAAAAAATCACAGACTTCAGAATATCAGACTTAAGCTTATTAATGGTGCTATTTGTCCAGAAAATGTCAGTTAGAAGCGGGTGAAGGTACCAAAAATATCCTTTAATGCATGAGAGATGTTAAACACTTTTGTTGGGAGTCTAGCATCAATCACACATTGTAGCACAGCTACGCTCTTTTTCTGTTATCGCTCACGGCGGCCCATCACTGCTGTGTGTGTATGAATTCGCAGCATCTCCTTGTACAGTCCAAAGGCTACCTGGTCTCTCCAAATTGCCCGTAATGTATGATTCTAAGAATGCATGCGCCTTGCAAAAACCGGCTCCCACCAGCAGCCGGAAGCCAAAATGGCCACTGAGCTAAACCTGCATGCTATCTCCCTGAAATATCACTTCTAATTGGTTTAAACCTCTTCATGTAATGCCTATATCGCAAAAATGGAAACAATTAACCTTCGCTTACTCGGTGGTGTGTAGCTTTGCTGCCTCTTCTTGGTACCCTTCTATGTCCTGCCACACTGGCCTTTACAAGCACGCAGGGCTAATGCGACTGCTATTTTAGAGTAAAATAAATGTCAGAGCAAAATGGAGAGAGAGGCAGCCTTATGTAACTGATTATTTAGTGCAAGCATTTGTGGTATGGGGTGTCAAATGGGACAAAAAGCAGATTGATTTTTCATGGAAGCTCCAATGTGATTTGATCATTTATAGTCATACAAAATACAATTTTACATTATATATTATCCAAGTGTGCATATCTATGTTCTTCCCCAAGAAAGCACTGTCTGCAGTTGTCAAAGATTTGAAACATTGAGCTGTCATTTATATCAATAAAAACAACTTTGCTATATGCAAATTTTGAAACGTATGTGGTATTGTTTACTAAAGACGTGTGCTGGCACGCTGTCTGAATTTGCAGCCTCAGTTAACAGATGGTCCTTAAGTATACTTAATTTCAGTTTGATTTTTTTTTTCTTTTTAATAAGCCTGGTTGAAATGACAGTAATAAAGTAATTCACTGTGACAGCAGAAGCAACGTGACTCCAGAGTGTTGATGTTGAGAGGAATATCAGTGAGGTCATCCGTCACAGAGCGGAAATGCAGTCTGACATTCTTGACTTAAAAGCTTAGAATTTAGTATTTCCACAGCAAGACATCTTTTGGTCTTGCTTTCTGTTAATTTCCATAAAGAATGCTTTTATCTGACCTCTGGCATGGTAATTAATTGATTTAACTTGTTATGTGTAAGGAAACTATTATCAAGGCATATGTTAAATTATTCCTTTGATATATATATTTCCCACAAGCTAAGAAAACCTATCCCATCTGCCTAAGTCAGTAAGACGTGAGACTTCTTGGAATTTGTTGGATATTTCAAGAATTTCAAGTATGCAGTTTATGTCAAGCGAAGCCAGACTGAGGTTGTGCAGCTCAAGCCTAAAACTCCTCCCCGATCTGAGCATTCGGCTTTGATCTGCATGCCTCAAAAAGCAACACTGTATGGACCAATGGGATTCATTTCCTGTCATGACAGCTGTCACGCAACAATAGGGTAAAGGAAACGAGGTCAGATTGGATGCTCATGGCAGTTTTACTTACACAAAAATGTTGTGAGGGCAGAACTAAAAATGATTGGTTCAGAGAGATAACCAACTAGAGGAGCCGTGATCAACCAATCAGACGTCTTGTTCCCGCCTCCTCTAGTTGCTTGGGCCCACCTCCTCTACAATCTGATTGGCTATCTCTCTGAACCAATCATTTTTCGTTCTGCCCACGGAACATTTTTGTGTAAGTAAAACTCCCACAAGCGGATTGGACAAGGGGCGGGGGAGGGGGCACGATCCAATGAGACTTGGGTAAATTTAGCAGAGTATTTTAGAATATACTCCCACATGACAACCTGCAGTTGTTGGAATGTAGATGTGACACAGGAGATTGCCTGGAACACTCCCCCAGGTTATATATATGACAAAAGGCCATTCAAGTCCCTTGGTAGATAAAATTTGAACCACACTTTCATTTAGGCATTTCGTTAACATACAAGCACTGAATGTACCAATGCATGATGCACAGTACAAACAAGCCATTCTGAAATTAAATTTAGGTCCCAGAAATGTTAGTGTTTATTTTCCATAATAAATGTTCAGGTTCCCCATGTAAAGCGTTACATAGTGTTATGCATTATTATAAAAGACATAATACTGAGTGGTATTCTCAGCATTTTATGTCTGTTTGCCGGCAGGGAACAATGCTTCTGGTCAATATAGTTTCAACTGTGGGTTGTTCATTTGCAGAATTTAATATTAAAATGCCATTATGGAGGCAGATAATGTTAACAAACAGAATGACTGTAATGGGCACACTCCACTAAAGTCTTTGTGGCAGGAAACAGACATTCTGTTAATTAAAAACAAAACAAAAAAAGCTTTTGGCAGCTGTCTTTCTGCCCGTTTGGTGTAAAATGCAGTGTTTACCCCTCAGGGACAAGTGACAGAGTCTGCGTCTCCATTTCTGAAATTTATTTCATCACCACACTCAAGTGGTCCATCCACTCTGCAGAAGAGTAGGCAAATAGATGTGTTCATATAACATGCGTCATTAAGAATACTGCTTGAGCTGTGGTTCACATTGTACACCTGTAATTATGCACCACACACACACAGAGACACACACACACACACACACACACACACACACGTTTGTATTGACATTTTTGTGGGGACAGTCCATTTATTTCTATGGGCAAAACCGTAATACCAACAATGACAACCTTAACCCCTAGCCAACCCTAACCTTAACTATAAGAAACCAAATACATTTTTAGCCATGACAGAACTACATCGCTACCATTTTCAGGATTCAACAAACAAACAAACAAACAAACAGATAAGCAAATAATAATAAAACATAATAATAATTATTATAATATAATTATTGTTGTTGTTGTTTTGTTGTAAATACCACTGTTATGCACCATTATCTTGGATAATTTCTTGTATGTTTTGCATTTAAGATTTCAGAATTGTCTTATTTATTTGCTTATTTGGTGCAGTGCCTTATAAAAATAATTATGAACATCTGATTTTTCTCCCCAGCCTTTCTAATATGTCCTGCCACTTAATGTATCAAAGAAAGAGGCAGGGAGCCAAATGCAGAACACAGTGGTTTATTAGGAACCAATGCAGTCAGACGTGGAATCGGCGAGCAGGTTACCGCGGTTGGGCTCGCAGAGCCGGCAAAGTCGTTAACCTGAGGAATTAGGCCTGTGAAAAATAAGTACAGCAGGGGAGTCGGCGGGCAACCAGGACTTGGCAGGACTGGATCGGAGAGGGATGGGCAGGTCATGGTACCACTAGAGACAAGAGAGCCACTCAGTACATTGCATGAGTCAACAGCACCTCGCACAAGGGCAGGTGAGTTTGGGTGAGGTGGGCAGCTGTTGCTAATCAGGGCCACTGCAGCTCCTGCATTTGCACGTGGGGCTTGACAGTTTCAACCTTTCATTTAAAAAATACAGAAGAGAAAAAACGAACACAAAGTGCAGGCATGAGCTCGGTTCCCCGACTTAAATCCCTGCTGTTTCCCGTGTAAGGACAGAGCTTTCCGGCTAATCTTTCCCTCAGCATTGCTCAAATAAATCCCTTGGTACTCGGCGACACAGCTTCATCAGCTAAAACACTAACGCTATATAAGAATCCGAAAGAACACAACACAGGTTACCTAGCAACTACTAACATTTCTCTGGAACGAGACTTTTGGGTGTGTGCAGCGGTTGCAAAATTTTGACGCGACAGGGAAAAAACATCAACCTCCTTTAGCAAATATTTTGATGCGAATTTGCATATTAAAGGTCACAAGGCAGGATGCCTATGAGATAGCATGCTGGTCCATTGCACGGTACTCAATCATACACAGTCTTACAACTGTGCTAAAAAGATCAGTGCTGACTGAGGGTGGGGGGGCTGGACGTAGGGGGGGGGACAATTTACTGAAGATCCTCAGGTCCAACCTGCTAAAGGTCAGCTGAACCTTAAGTTTGTTGTACGTCATTTAAATAATCTCATATGGTGATTTTATATACGATTGTAATAGTCCAATAATAATCATAATCATCAGCTTAGCAAACAAATCACCAACCGAATGAACAAACAAATGAATGAATGAATGAATGTTGTCATGTATATATTAGCTATATATAAAAGAGTCTAGATACAATAAATCTGTACATTTTCACTGGACACAATTTAAAATGACCACCCATAAGCAAAAATATACATATTAAATAGCATATACTGTATGTGCTGACATTTCTATAGAGTGTTTTTTTTTTCTATCTTTCTGGTCCTGTTAAATTTGCTGCCGATCGTTCCATATGTTAGAAAGAATGGATGTAGAAAGAAACGATGCTTCATGGCTGAATCTGACGACACTGAATATATTATAGGTGATGTATCGCTGTAGCTTAATCTAAGGATGTGCATGAACATTTACACAAGTCAAAAGATGCCGTTTGACACTGAAAAAGTTTGCACTTAGGCAATCTATGTTTTGTCTTCCATTTCTCATGTAGAACCTGCTGTGAAATTTCTCCGAAAACTGTTCGACAACATCCCATACCGAAAGACGTACATGAAAGCCTCACTGCTGCTCACTGAATAGCTTCACTGGTGTAGAGAGCTGTAATTCATCGTCTCTGTGGCATAGAGAAATGTTTTACAGTGCAATAAATCCAATTATCCTCAGACTTCTAAACACGCTTGCTCGAAAGACTCTAGAGATAGAAAATTAGTTATTTACACAATAATGAATGTGAGGTTCTTCCATTAACATTTAAATGATAAAATGAGTAACCTCCAAAGAGTATCTATCCATGTTGTCTGATATATTAAGATCAAAGACAACCTTTCCTTTCCATTACTAATAAATAGTGGCATTTTTTCATGGTATGTTCTCGTTCCCTTTCTGCTCCATAATTTTAGAGATAAATGGTGTTCGTGGACCTTTAATAAGACTAATACCATGTTATCTGCACATCTGGCAGCCCCTTCCTGTTCTTTATGCAGTACTTTTTAGGGTGCTATTTAGGTTTGTATCGATACATTCTGTTGTCTTACGCTGGCCCAAAAAGACACAAAGTGACACAAGTTGAAAAGTACCTCAAAGTGTCAGACGGTTTCATCTGTGTCGCAAGTCTACTGAATTACTTTGCCTTTATGACAGAGCATTATAGGTATAGAGGTAGGTTGGGATGAGGAGCTACAATAAACATTGAAACTCCAGTACGTATATGTATAAGTGTAGCTCAACACATATGGCATAGCAAGAGCATCGCTGTGGTTGTTGGTTCAAATCTCATGATGCTTCCCCCATATGTTGTGACTTCTCTCTCTACTTTTAAAAGTATCAGGTAAAGTCCAGTAATGTGTGGGATAAGCTGGTATGCCTGTGATCAGAAGGTCATTGGTTCAAATCTCGGCTGGCTGACCACTTTTGGGCACCTGAGCAAGGCCCCTAACTCCTCCCAGGTGACCTGGGGACTGTCTGACCGCGCTTTCTGAAATGCATGTTGCTTTGGGTAAAAGCATCAACTAAGTTAATGTAAATCAATGCCATTGTTATGCATCCATGCAAGTCCTGATTCTGACAAATCAGTAGGTGAATTAAGGCGACACACAGAACCCAACTCAGGGTGACGTTATCGCGTTCTGTGAGTTAAGTTGCGTCTGCAAACGAAACTCAGAGAACGCGATAACGTCGCCCTCAGTTGGGTTCTTTTCATTTGGACCCCCCACCAAAACATGTCAAACCTCCACACCAATAACTTGAGAAAACCCCCCTGAACTGAATAATTAGCTATGCAATAACTAGCGTGGTAAAGGGGAACTTTGGTCCTCACATTATGGGTAACCTGTTCTCCAGCCGCACTGCATAGATAGCTGTTACATATTTGATAGCGCTCATTATCCAACCACACAGCCTTCAGGCCTTCTCAGTAAACTTTGAGTTGTCTCCAGTAGTGCAATTAACAAATGCCCTTAATTACCTGAATCTTAATAATGTGTTTATATACGAACAGTGTGTCTGTACTATTGGTTTCTGATAATATTAACAGAAAACCTGCTTCCTTTATAAGCACCGTAATATAAATGTAACACATCGCAAAAATGAATGAATACTTCTAAACTTCCAATTAAAAGGACACATTTTATATTAGATTAATTTTACATTAAATTTAGTTGAATGATTATGTCAACAAGTAACACAAAAGCTCACGGTTCTCGTTAAGAAAATTAGTGTCACCTGCCGAGAGGACAGACAAGTTCAGATACATTTAGAGGCATTTTTGAGAAGAGATTCATATTTCATTTTTCACACAATCTCAATTTTTCACATGACAGAAATGCTTAATGGATATCTGGGTTTCAAAAGATTAGTCACAGTCTTTATAGTAGTTAAAAATTAATAAAGAAATTATTAGGTTCTGTGTGAGATGTAGGGTGTGTGTGAAATACCACCACAAAGACTGAAAGTCCAGCACATGTTTCAACTGCAAATTTTGTCTACCTGCCTTGTTTTAAGGACTCATTTGGAGGAACAAGGTTATGTCAGGTACCAGCAGATCCAAAGGATGAAAGACCAGTAAACTTGATTCTGACTCTGATCTTCACCAAGTTTATAACCCCCCCACCCCCTTCCTTTAGTTCTACAGTTAATGACGGGTTATCTTTCAATAACTTTACCTATTGCAATATTGTATCTTCATCTTAAAGCAAAAAAAAAAAAACATTGCAAATGTAACTGACTTCTCTTGTTTGATTAAACAATTGATTTTCCTTGGCTTGTAAATGCAGGATGATTAATGAAACAAAAAGAGAATTTTTAAACAAAAGGAAAAATCTGTGTGGAGATATTTTCAGTGCATCCTACCCTGGAGAAATCACTCTACAAAGAGAGAGAGAGAGAGAGAGAAAGAGAGAAAAACAGAAATATCACCTGGTATATCAATTATTAAATGGAGATGCTTTTAAAATTATTAATAAAAAATTATTGCCAGCCTCACATTTTTTAAAAATAAGAAATAAACCAAAATAGTAGCAACTCTATCATTTTTATTATAGACAGGTCAGTTTTTAAATACCAGTCCCGGATGGACACAAGCTTGGCGTTACACTGAAAGTCATTAAAATGGCCCTGTTATCTGCGCTTCATATCTGTGATACACTTTTTGGTTTTACAGTATGTCCCAGTATATCTTCAATTTTTCAAACCTTTTTTTTTTTTTTTTTTTTTAAAGATGAATGCTCTTGTCAAGCACCTTGTCAGACAGCATAAACGTGAGCGGCAGGGACATACTGACCCTTTTCTGCTCCCCTATAATGAGCTCCAAATTGTCAACTAGATAGCGGTCTGGAGCTTAAAGCCAGCGGTTATCTATGTTCTCTTCTTCGGGTGCTAAATGCAAGGTGTGTCGAAGAGTAATGGTCAACTGATACCTGCTGCAGGCAAAATAATATACAACGGTGTCAATATTGCTCTGTACTCATCACTCGGTACGGAATCATGTTGATTTTTTACCTATAATCGGGAGGGTGAGAGTTTGTACCACAGCATTTGGCAGAAGGACCAGCCCTTATTACATATTGCTGAAAGCTATTTTTTAATTTGCAATACTGTAACAATGTAATATTTCTATATTGCATAAAAATTCTACAAGGACATGCTGTACCTACATGCGTGATCATGCGTCAGATTCCCCCACCAACAAGACCACTGGTGACTATCAGAAGGGGAACTTCGCTCATGCTTCCAGAGCCGTCTGTGTTCCAACCACATCTGCTGATGGATCATCCTTTTTGGGCCCCTAACCACCGCAGAAGTTTCAAAGACTCAATGCATAGCCAGCAAGTACAGTCAGAAGATTGTAGCCAGCTAACAGGCTAGCAGAACGTGTTGATTTAGAATCTGGAATGTGAATAACTGGGTTTCCACCTGGACAGTCAACTGCACTGGACTGAAAACTCTGCTGCCATTTACAAGAAGGCCCAAGGTAGACTCTGTTTCCCTAGGGAAGCTTCGGTCCTTCAGCATCTGTGGCACCACGCTGAAGATGTTTTATGAGTGTGTGGTAGTCGGCACCATCTTCTACGCGTTGGCTGCTGCCAACAGACTCACACTGATAAAAGGCCGGAGCTGTCCTGGGAGTGGAGTTCGACTCTTTCCAGATGGCAGCAGAGAGGAGGACATCGCCCAAATTCCTTTCCATCACGGACAACGTCTCCCACCCTTTGCACAGAGTGGCGGCGGAACACAGCAACACCTTCAGCCAGAGACTCAGAAGGATTAAGTGTTACTACCCAACGCAACCGGAGATCCTCGTTAGACTATAAAGCTCCTCTCCTTTCTGCTGAACACTGAAATATACCATGTACACTTTCTGTTCCTATCATTTATATCCATACCACTTGCGCGTTGCATGATATACATTGTACAACCTGTATATAACTTTCCATTTGCACATCTGAGTGTATAATATGCTCCGCATTGTATGTAGCATCGTGTATAACACCTCACTGTGTATAATACGCGGCTCGATATACTTGCACATCTCGTGTTGTCCACACAAGTGGTATATCATCAATATCATCTCCAGGTTTTTTGAAGGACACATACCTGTGCAGTTTCAGTTTGAATTTATTTTTAGCTACACTGCACACTGGGTGATTTACTGCAGTTATTGGTTGCTGTTTTTTTATTGGCTACTGTAATATTCTTGTACTACTGTTTACTTTACTTGCTCTCCCCCTTTTGCTCCCTTAACTGGTTACAGAGCAACTGCAACGAAAATAAATTCCCCTCTGGGAATGAATAAAGTTTTTCTGATTCTGATTCTAAATAAGAAACGTCATTTTTTGATATTTAGTGTAGTGACTATTTGTGGCCAAGAGGGGGCCCCAGACATATGCATGGTTGGAGTGGGGGTAAACACTGCCCCTGATCTCATCCACACTTGGGACCCAATCCACGGCGAGGTTATCGCAGTTTCTTTTGGAGTGGAAGTGTTGGCTGTCATTTTTATTACTGGACCATCTATGCATTATAAACATGGCTATAAATATTTATCAAAAGGCATAACACATTATAGTCCTGTTTATTATGCATTATGAATGCGCTCATCTATAATGCACTATAGATACCTTCATAATGCATTATAATGCTGAGTACAGGGGTATTGGGGGGCAGCTCAGTGGGCTCAGGCTCTGGGCCTGTCATCAGAAGGTCACCGGTTTGAGTCTAGTCTTGGCACATCTGAAGGTCCTTGAGCAAGACCCTTAACCCCCAGCTCCCTGGCCGCTGCTATGGGAGGCTGCCCTTCACGGCCAGCTTGTTCTCACCTACAGAGAGCAAGTTGGGGGAGGGGTAAAGAGAATTTCCCTCAAGGGGATCAATAAAAAATGAAGGATTTGTTGTACTGCATTATAGTTTATTATAAATGAAAGCTTCATAAGGCAGTCAATGTGTTATGCCTTTTTATAAATATTTAGTCATGTTTATAATGCATTATGAATGTGTTTATAAATGACTAAAAACATGGCCTTTAATAAAGTGCTACCAAATATCATGAATCATCTCCAACCTGGAGCTGCTCACCAGATACACGCAAGAGAGCTTGGATGCAGACATTATGAGAAGAAGGAGGAGATGGATCAGATACACCATCAGAAGAGCACAAGACTCCATCTCACGAATGGCTCTGGAAGAAGGGCAGGCCGATGGACAGCCGGCAGCCAGCTGTGGAAACAGGACTGAAGGCCCTGAACCACAGCTGCGGCATTGGACAGAAACCTCTCCAAGATAGACAGAAGTGGGGATCCTTCGTCGCGGCCCTACCTGCATGATGGGCATTAGGGGTCAGACCTACCAGAAGCCTGATTTAGAGCCACTACAGTACATCCTTCAAATAAATAGTGGATCCTTCAGACCAGGATAGGAAACACCATGAACATGAAGGTGGTTCATCCAGGAGGAGGCTCCACCATCGCATCACAGCTGTGCTGACCCCTGTGCATGATGTTTCAGGAGTGGGGTGTGGTTCAGTGGTTTAGCACACTGTACCCGTGATCAAACAGCTTTTACAAGGTTAGCAGAGAATTTCATCTTTGGGGAGAATTTACTGCAGGGACGGCCTGATCTTGCTTTCGCAGTCGTATGGAGCTTTGGTGAAGCTGCAAAAAAAAAAAAAAACTCAAACATCTTTCCTAACCGCCCCCCCCAGGCTGATAAGCATTGTCTAGGCTTTCTATACCCTGCAAAAGTCATGCTTACAGGTTAAATGATTTTATTGGTGTCTGCAAGACCCGGGCTAAGTAAACTTCCAGGTCTCCATGACGTGCTTTTTACACGTTTTATTTTGAGGTCAAACAGTGGCGTTTTCAGACCAGGAGCTAGATAGATAATTAGTAGCATCGTAGTGACAAGTTGACATATTAACTTTCTTAGACGTGAGAGATGCCAGCAGGGTGTGTGTCAAATGAAAACTGACTTGAGGTTCATCAAAAACGATAATTACGTCTCCACAGAGGGTCTTAATGAGACACTGAGAAAATGTGGTGAGTTGATACTGGATATTACTGGATATTTTGCCACAGTTATAGTAAGCGTTTTTAACCCGATAGGCGTAAACACCCTTACATCCCATAAAATGGACATAGCAGAAGGAATGTTGTGGAGATTCCCCAAGGAGACAAACATGTATTAAATAATTTAGTACAGATACTTGGCGAAACAAAGAGTAACTCCTTCCCAGGTAGCTGCTTACATACTGCAGGGCAGAGGACAATTACCAACAGGACTTACTCTAAAAAGAATAACTTAATGAGAAAAGAAGAGACAGAAAACGAGCTGTTGTAATGGTTTAGTACTCAAAGCACCGGTTTCCGGAGTGTGAACTGAAAAGATTATTAAATAAATGGGTTCTCTAGGGAGCAGGAGGGGATGGGCACTGAGCTGGCCCAGCATCTGCTGCTGTTTACAAGAAAGTTCAACAGAAAATGCAATATTTTCCTAGCAGAGTCTGAACAGAGGGCCAAAGCGGGCCCAGTGGAGCGAGACGGGGCGCTGGCTCACCACCGCGTCCGGGTCACACCAACCCGCTCCGACCTGCGGGGTAATGGATTGTCAACACAGGCGACTGCCAGTGGTCCATTTGTCACGGCCGTGTAATCTGCATAACAATAACAAACAGTGTGTAATTAAAGCGTCATCGTGATCACCAATTAAAACTAATGTCCTCTGGACTGTCACCAAAGTAATAATAATAACAGTAATAATAATTAATTAAACAGCGTTTAATTAAAATGAACAGACTGTCCCACAATTATGGGCTCATTCATTAGCCCTTATTTGCACATAACCGGTACGCTATTGTCAAATCATGCCATGGCTTGGCTGATCAGTACTACTATCTGTTTTTGTCTGTCCTACTGATTCAGGCACAGTCTAATAACCCTAATTCACGGATGGGCATATTTCATCACAAAGTATAGATTCCTTTACTGTTTTTGATCACTCGATAACTTTTGATAACACATTATTGATGTTTCCATTCTTTGTAACAATTTCTCACGCCGAAGTCAGTTTGCTCCACTTTTATACACTAACAATAATATATGCTGCCTCCATGTTCCAATTTATACATTTTCGTATGATATTATCATGTGTAACATGTTCTTGATGGCAGACAACAAGCAAATATGATTTATAGGATTTGAACTGTATTCTACATGACGTCACGTACTTCTAGTGGAAGAAAACCAATGAACACAGAAGACAACGAGGTCAGGTAAGGAGCGTGTACTGATTACAGTGCGTTGTCACACCCAACAAACCACCTCAGGGATGAGAACCTGACTGCAGCCCTGCGGCAGGTGACACCGCAGCACCACACTAGACAAAAAGGACTAGTTTGAGTTTTTCCCCATTGGCTAGAGAGCCAGTCCTGCCAAGAACCCCCAAGTTTTCCCCTGCAAGTAGGAGGACCTACTTTCAGGGCTGGGTGTAGATTAACATCATACCCAGGACAAAGCAATTGCAGGTTAAGGGTCTTGCTCAAGGGCCCAACAGAGTAGAATCACACCAGGGATTCGCGGGATTCAAACCAGCAACCTTCCAACTGCTGGCACAGATCCCTAGCAATGCTGAACATGAGTAGCTCTTTGTAAACTCAAGACTCAGAGGTTGACCAACTGACCCGATGACATCCTGAGAAATGGCAACATTTTAATATAAGTAATCAAGTAATAGCTGACTCCAAAGTTATGTATTATGTACTTGTTTATTGATCTCCCTCTATATTCTCAGCTTTTAGTTACTGTGTATATCTTTGTACTACATTAAACATGCACACTAAGTACATAACATAATGTACCATTGGCCTTTTGCATAAAATAGAGGTGGAACGTTGTCTGAAAATATTTAACGAAAGGAAAATACTGTCATAGATTTAAAGTGCCTCTATTGGTTATAAGTATAAATCAAATTATCACATATTACATAACAGCTATAAATATCATTCTCATACTGTGTATGACAATAGAAGTAGATTCACACTGAGAAAATATTCATTTTATTGTCAAACAATGATACAGTGCATTGGTTGGATTTAATCAAATAACCGTCTAAGGTATAATATCGTGCCACTGTTAAACTGTCCCAATACAGCCTCCAAATCTGGGGAGTCCTGTCCATCTCTGCGGTGACCAGGCCCTTTCCCGTTTCTGAAGATCTGAGAAGAATCTTATCCCCATGTGTTTGATCTGACATAGTAACTGCTGCTCTATTTACAGCCATAGCTTTGAACACACAGGAGCTGGTCTGTAACAGGATCCGCGTCGTGTTCACATGCAGGCTGTGCATCGGCTGTCACGTCTATTACCGCTCGTGCTAAAGGAGAGTAAAGCATCTCGGTGAAACAGTCACCTCAGTGCATGCAGCTGTCTGTCACGAGGGTGGAAGGAATTGCTTGATATCTCAGTATGTTGCTTTCTGCTAAATGAACAGGCTGAATCCAGACTTACACGGAGCATATATGCATTGTGTGCTCAGTATAAAATTCTGAAGTATTCATTCTAGTCTGGTGGTGAAACGGCATTTAGTGCATAAGACGCTGGTAAAATCCACTTTTAACGAAGCATTATTTATTATTCATCCACCCATCCATCTATCTATGCCTTGTTTGGCTCATCCAATTTAGGTTAACAATGAGTAAATAATATAAATTAATAAAATATCAAATTTGTAATGTGCGGTATGTAGTACAGTTTGACAGAATTGCTAATAAACCTGCTTGAATATTAAATTAACTACAGCTTTTCAAGGCATCTTTGTAAATTACTGTTCACCTTCTTTGAAACTGGATCATTCTGTGTGATAAAACATTGATCCAGCGGCTGCTTGCTTGTGGAAACTTCCGGTAACTGAAAGTGGTGCTGCATGAAAATGCAATATGGCCAAGGATCTCTGCGTTTGTTCCGGCCAAAGTCAAATGAAATTACTTTTTTTTTTCTCCCAGTGTATCTAATTAAATTTGGCTTCTGACAATTTTCTAGCTTTGCAATGAGAACGGGTACATTCTTGTGTTAAAGATTAGCATGTACCGTGACTACTGGCATTTGTATGATACACGGCACAACCTGTTCCTTTCAGTGTGTGTTATTCATCAGCAACATTGTTCGTTTCATTTGCTGACACCCTCCACCTGAAACCAGGCAATTTCTATACTCAGAGACCCTCGATGTGCGCGAGTTACAACAGGAGACCGTTTCTCTGAAGTGTCCAAACCGTGTTCTGACCGTTAGGGATAATAACCGGACACCTGTTCTTTGAAAGCCCAAGAGGAATATGTGAAAAATAAAAATACATAAAATTGTTAGGTAGTAATTATATTCTGAGATCTGCTATTTAGCATTGTGATGTGTGTCATTATGTTTTCCCACTGCCTGCTACTGTACAAATGCATTTATTTTTACATTTTTTGGATGTTTTTGATGTCCCTAAATTGGCCGTCAGATTTGTCGTGCTGTTCACGGCTGCCATTTTGGTTTGCAGGAGCATCTCTGAGGGTAACACAACTGGCAGCTAAATATAGCTAATATAGCCTGTTTTAATTGCCATTATGGTTAATTATTTTTATCGGATGCGTGTCGTAGAAAAGTTTTCACGTCTGACAGGTTCATTGTTCATGATCCAGCATCATGTATCGGAAAAGATAGCCATTGCCACATATGACGCACTGATGCAAAAAAAAAAATTATATATATATATATATATATGTGTGTGTGTGTGTGTGTGTGCGCGTGTATTATGAATATACGACTCACTGTTAAAAAAAAAAAAAAAACAAAAAAAAAAACCACTTTCCCCCCTTTGGCCCGGGGGGGGTTGGCCCCAACCACCCCCCCCCCCCCCCCCCCGGATACCGAACTCTGTGGATGCTCAAGTCGCTTATGTAAATTGGTGTAATACTTGTATTTACTGTAACCTACACACATCCTCCTGAACACTTTGAATCATCTCTAGATAACATTTACATTGTATTAGGTATAATTTATGTAAATAGTTGTTATGCTGTATCGTTTAGGGGATAATGACTAGAAAATAAAGGCCTGTATATGTTCAGTACAGACGCAACCTTTGTAGTACATATAGAAAATGTAATTACACTGAGAAAACTCTCTCTCTCTCTCTCTCGTTACAAGGAGACAATCCAAACGAGACCAAACACAATTCTGTACATCACCTGCAGCCACATAAAACAAAGTTTCCGAGCGTTCTGAGTGGACGTTGTGTGACCTGGCCCTAGGTGACAGGGAAGAGGAGAGGGAGAGATGGATTTTACAGCCAGAAGGTCTGTAAGAACAAGCCTGTGAGCCACTTCTCACTGGGTGCATCTGATAGACATGCCAGAGTGGATTTGTGTGTCCAGTCTTGTCTGAGTCAACTTGACGGTTTCGCTTGGGGTGAGACACGACATCCCAAAAGGAGCTGAGGGTCACAGATTCCCGTTGGTGCCAGCAGCCTCACAAAACTGTTCTTGTTACCTGTGCAAGTTATAGTATTATTTCTGTCTCCGTCATCCGAATGCTTATCACTCCAGGGTCATGGGTTAAAGGATCATGCATTTCCAAAACCATGGATTCCGAAATGAGTACAATGGTGTAGAATGTTGAAGCACCAACTTGGAAAAATATGAGGTCTAAAAAAATAATTACAATATACAAGGAAGCAAGAAAATGTCATGAAATTCGTTACAGTTTCTACCGCTGAAATGTCAGACAGAATACTTGGTTGGATTGGTTATCAGATTTGATATAAATTTAAATGTTCTATCACCACCATTACCACAATTGCGGTCAATGCTGCAAACTCACGGGAGGAAGTTTTTACTTGTGCCAGAAGAATGTAAATCAAGGCTTTATTAATATTGACATATAACTATTGCTATTGTATCTACTGTTATAGTCTTGTATCCCTAATGCAAATGTTTTGTTTATGTAATACAAACAATATTTAATTATAATATCAACTTTCTAGGAATTGTTGTTTTATATTATGACAAAATACTCTATAATACTAATATTTGGTCTCAATGATTAACAAATAGTTAAACCTAAGAAAATACATTTTAATCATACTTCAGATGACAAATTTACCATGAAATTGTATCATTAAAAGATATGAAGTTAAGCTACGGAATACCCCTGTCCAGTGCCCTGCGATGGACTGGCATCCTGTCCTGCGTATACCCCTGCTCTGTGCCCTGTGATGGACTGGCATCCTGCCCTGGGTATACCCCAGCCTGTTGCCCTGCGATGGACTGGCATCCCCTCCTGCGTATACCCGTGCTCTGTGCCCTGCGATGGATTGGCATCCCACCCTGGGTATACCTCTGCTCTGTGCCCTGCGATGGACTGGCATCCTGTCCTTCTCCTTATACGAGACCAGATTTATACCTAAAGGAAACCTCTTATAAAATGAATGCTGTATTACATTTGTTCATACATTGTGTCAGCTCTGAAAGGCAGATGGGGATTTTTGTAGCATCAGACATTTAATCTGTCAATCTAGGCTGGATAACGCAAACTCCAAGGTCTCTCAACATAGCTATTTTTTTACAATATGTTGGTTAATACACTTTCACATAGTAATCACAAACATAATACATTTATTAGCTATGTATTATCACAAAGCACCTGCCCCATTTGAAATTGATTATTTGATCTTTTCAGATATACAGCCTAGTCTACAGGCATTTAAATTTATACAGTTCCTCAAAGCCAAGAGGATACTGCGGTAGTGTGTACTGAATTCATAGACACTTTAAAAATGTAAAAAAACTTTTTTTTGGCTAAAATCTTTCCCTAAACAATTTTCACAAATTCCTAAAACAATAACTTGTAGTTTGAAATATGACTCTAGTGGCATTCGAAGAGCCATCAAAGGCTTCCAAAGCATGACACAATAACTAAATGCAAGGCATCTTCATTGCAAGATGTACTGCAAACTCAAGATTACAGAAAGAAAAATCAAAAACAGTACCAGCTTCAGCTGCCGCATCGGCATCGGCCTCCGAGGGAACAGCTCCACGCACCTGCCAGCATGTGCCTGCTGCTCCCCTTAAAACACTAACAAGGTAATCATTTCTGTCAGGGTCAGCTGTGGGCATCTAAGGGCATGGGCCTGATGACTAATTGTCACGGAGAGGCAGAAGCTCACCCAGCTTCTAGCTGTTATTCTGTTGGCGTATGTACAACTAACTAGACTTATGTGACATTATAAAAATGTATATTATGATATCATAGCGACCCTGTCCCTGTAGGGCTACAGTTTTCTGGTGGTGAGGGGCATTCTGGGAAGGTGAGCAGTTGATGTTGTTAGTTGCTTGTGATTGACACTTATTTTCTTACCTTGTTGTGTTTTTCTGCTTTCTGGTGTTTGTGGAAGTGCAGCAGATAAGAATGGTTATTTTGTGGCAGTGGGGTTTGCGCGCACCCCTGGTGGGCGGGACGGCTGGGCAGTGGGGCATAGTGAGTTTCCATTGTGTGATAGACAAGGAACAATGTGTAACCAAAAAAAGTTTAATTCATTGTGTTATTCTGTTGTCGGTGCCATTTTTTTTTTACTGAGCATTAAAATATTTTAAATTAAAGCTGGAACAAAGCAATTATAGCCTAATCAGTGAATACTGAGCACAACAAGCGTGAGAAAAACAAAAATAGTCAACCAAACCTGGTAGGCTAGAAGTTGTGATTGAAAGAAATGGAACCCTAATTTAAACAAACAGACAAACAATGTGTTTCTGTAGTATGGGGGCATAGCTGTTAGTATTGTTGCTTCCCGCCTCTGGGTCAGGGTTACAGTCTGAACCCCACCCCCATATGTGTGGAATCTTCTCCCCTTGTTGTTGAGGAGTTTCGTCCAGGTTCTCCTCACGATCTGAAAACATACCAATGTGAATGTTGCGAGTGCCCTGCAGTCCAGGGTTATTCCCTGTCTTATGCCTGGAACGTCTACGATAGGCTCCAGACCCCTGTTACCCTGCATAGGACAGGCAGGTATAGAAAATGGATGTATAGGTATAACTAGTAATGAGTCTCACCACTTGCTCTTAACAGCATGTGTGCCTTTGATATAACAAGGTGGACCTCCTCCGGCTCGGCCAGGCTCCCTGTCTGTGGGAACCCTCAGTTTTCTGTCCACATGGGATTTCCCACCTTGCTTGTGACCCAGAGTAACCTGGAATCTCCCTGCGGCTGTAAAGCTGATTACTGACCATAAAGATACGTCTGTTTCATGTTTCAAAGACCACTGGCTCTGGTTGTGTAGCTCTTTGCTGCACTCTGTGTGGCACCTGATGTTTGAACTTCTTAGATACCAGCAACTTTAAATCCCCGCAATGGGTGTTACATAATGAGGCTTCAACAAATGTGATTAGGAGGTACATGCCGTGCACAATGATACTAATGGTGATTCAATTTATTTCAGTCAGAATCATTTCAGAGGGATTCAGCTGTTGTCACTGAAGAAATCCTCACCTGTGAAATGTTACTGGTACAAAAATGATATCTGCAAGACTCTGGAATAAATTCACACTCACAAGTGAAAATTAATACAGCTCTGGAAAAAATTAAGAGACCATGCTATATTTAAAAAAAAAATCTCCATTTTTAAATCCTGGTTAAAATCATGGTTCTGCTGGCAGAAGGCTACGCTGAGCAGCAGGATGCTTCAAGGTTCAAAATTTCTAAGACAGCAGTACACAAGAATCAGGTGAAGCAGGAGACACTGGGAACGACCAGAAACCAGCCAGATAAAGGGTGGAAGCCACATTATAATGCCAGAGATGAATGTTAACTTATCTGACAGTTTCTCATGAATCGTAGAAAGTTATAAGTTAGTGGGAACCATTAAGTGATGTGAAGTTCACTGCTAGGACAGTTTGCCCCAGGGTCCTAGAAGCAGGACTGAAGTCCCATAAAGCAAGGAAGAAGCCCTTCATTAATGAGAAATAGGGAAGAACCCTATATATATAAAAAAAAACTGAGAAATGACTGAAAGACATGTTGTTGTGGTCTCTTAATCTTTCCAGACCTACATGTTGGATTCAAGTGTTGTAGCCCTTCACTCTGAAACTACGTATAACCACTGAGAAACATTAAGCATAATCAGAAAACGTGGGAGCTCTCCAAGCGAGGCAAGGTATAAGGTGCTTTAATTTACTCTCGTACGAGTTATCCTATTAACATTGCTAGCTGGTTTATATTTTATTTCTGTCTTAATAAAAATGCATATTCCTTTGAATAAAAATAATGTGCGAGTGTGTCGATATATTCAGAACTCTTGTGGTGAATTTTAGGTGCTGAGATGTTTATGGTCCAAATTAGGCAACCCAAGACGACTGTAGAAACAAAGTTGGATGAGGTGAGAATTAAGCTACACCGAATGTTCAGCCTTGTGCTTTTGCACCTACAGCACAGAGGGCCTAAACCTGTCTCAGTGTTGCTGATGTTTAGCCATATTTTTATCTAGGTTAAAGCAGACATTGCTCCTGTGTGACAAAGCGGTCCTTGTTGGCTTTGCAGCCACCCTTGCGGCCTGCTGCTCCGAAACAGCGCAGCCCATGTGACCCTGCAGCGCGATCAGGCTGCTAGGCGGGACCAGCTCTGTTCTAATAGATAAGGAGTGATGAATGGACTCACGTGGTAATTAATCCAGAGGCTGCATACACACATACTGGGAAGGGGTCTCTTACTAAATCACCATATTTACTGACTATAGCAGGCATCTTATGGCACAGATTTGTCCTAATTTGTATGACAGGAATGCCACTTTCACTTATCTGCATTTTCTACCAAAATATCTTAATATCATGCTCTAATTCTGATAATATTAGGATGGTAAAATACCAGGTTTCCAAGCTATGAATATTTATAGTGCATATATCCTTGTGCCTGACATCTATTTGAAAATTCACCTTTTGTCTACATGGAAGGGCTATTAAGTAGTGGTAGCTGAAGTGAGGTGAAACCTTTGGGGATTACTGTGCACAGCGTCAATTAAAGACGACTTAAAACGTCTTTCCATTGGTTATGCTATTAGTTTCCATTTGTTTAAACCAGCCAATGTTTGACAGTATAATGTAATGTAATCTCACTCAACTTAAGTCAAAGCCTTATTCCTGTCATCACTATCAGTGATGTTTCCCTTTGTAATAGAAACAAGACCCAACAATTGTCACTAATACAAGGGCTCACTTTTTTGTCTCCCCCCCCCCCCCCCCAAGGAAAGAACTTATTTATTTATTTTGCTTTCTCTTTAGGGAGCAAAATTCTATATCTGTCACTGATATTTTTTCTTTATTTTTCTTGATTTTCCATATTACTGACTACAGTAATGACGACATACATCTCACATAAAGCAGTCACGGTAACCGTTATATTGAAGCGCTTGTAAAAGGATCAGGCGCAATGGTACCTTAGATTAATGTTCGTTAAATATAGAAAAGGCTTGCACTTTTTATTAATTAAATCCCCTCCATTCATTAGCAACAGCACATTTTAATTCTATATTTAATTTATTCATGACAACACATATTCAATATGGATTTACTCTGTTAGCCTCATAAAGTTATATAGATTGACAAACGTTTTCTGCATGCTTCTAAAATTTGGATTATAGATTGTTATAAGCCTAGAAGAAACAATAAATCGACCTTATCATAGAAAGGTTATGATATTTCAAGTGACTAAATACTTCAGAACAATTACAAAACCTAAGAATTACTAAATCTTCTATGGGGATTTGCTGTGTCAGCAAGTCTCAAATGTCAAGACACCATTAAAGTGCATATAATTATTTTTACTGTTATCTCTTTGAGCAAATTTAGTACAATTTCATTTGAGAGTTCATTATCAGTTCAGATACATTTGGTTACCCTCTGGAGTTGCTCACGGGGAGAGGCACCGAGCAGGGGTGGGCATACTTATTGCCCACTGGCTGGGTGCCTGTACATTGGGGTTTACCGCGGTGGATGAGAGGGTAGCCTGACTTGTTTGCACTTATGCGCCAAATGGCAGTTCAGAATACCCACCCTTTTTAGAGTCCTTGGAAGAGGTGTGGCTCCTCCTGGGGACTCTTGTTCTGCTGGGGATTTCAATACTCATGTGGGCAATGACAGTGAGACCTGGAGGGGTGTGATTGGGAGGAACAGCCCCCCTGATCTGAACACGAGTGGTGTTTTGTTATTAGACTTCTGTGCTCGTCACAAATTGTCCATAATGAACACCATGTTCAAGCATAAGGATGTCCATAAGTGCACTTAGCACCATGATACCCTAGGCCGCAGTTCAATGATCAACTTTGTGGTCGTGTCATCGGACTTGCGGCCGCATGTATTGGACACTCGGGTGAGGAAAGGGGCAGAGCTGTCAACCGATCACCACCTGGTGGTGGGTTGGCTCCGCTGGTGGGGGAGGAATCTGGTCAGACCTGGCAGACCCAAGCGTATAGTGCGACTCTGCTGGGAACATCTGGCGGAATCCCCTGTCAGAAGGAGCTTCAACTGCTATCTCCGGCAGAACTTCACCCTTGTCCCTGGGGAGGCAGGGGACATTGAGTCTGAATGGGCCATGTTCCGCACCTCCATTGTGGAGGCGGCTGACCAGAGCTGTGGCTGTAAGGTGGTGGGTGCCTGTCGCGGCGGCAATGGAAGGATGCCGTCAAGCTGAAAAGGTAGTCCTATTAGGCCTTTTTGGCCTGTGGGACTCCGGAAGCAGCTGATGAGTACCGGCGGGCCAAGCGGAACGCGGCTTCGGTGGTCGCTGAGGCAAAAACTGGGGTATGGGAGTTTGGCGAGGCCATGGAGAACGACTTCGAGGAGATTCTGGTCCACCATCCGGCAGCTCAGGGCGGGAAACCGGTGCAGCATCAACACTTTACGGTGGGGATGAGACGCTGCTGACCTCAGCTCAGGACGTTGTGGGTCGGTGGAAGGAATACTTAAAAGACCTCAATCCCACCGACACGCCTTCCAATGATGAAGCAGAGTCTGGGGACTTGGGGGTGGACTCCCCTATCTCTGAGGCGGAGGTCACTGAGGTGGTTAAAAAGCTCCTCGGTGGCCGGGCCCCGGGGGAAGATGAGATCCGCCCGGAGTTCCTCAAGGCTCTGGATGTTGCAGGGGTGTCTTAGTTGACATGCATCTGCAGCATCACATGGACATCTGGGGCAGTGCCTCTGGATTGGTAGACCGGGGTGGTGGTCCCCCTCTTCAAGAAGAGGGACCGGAGGGTGTGTTCCAACTATAGGGGAATCACACTCCTCCCTGGTAAGGTCTATTCAGGGGTGTTGGAGAGGAGGGTTTGCCCAACCAGTCTACATGTGCTTTGTAGACTTGGAGAAGGCATTCAACTGTGTCCCTCGGGGAGTATGGGGTGCCGAGCTACCTTATAAGGGCTGTTCAGTCCCTGTACAACTGGTGTCAGAGCTTGGTCCACGTTGTTGGCAGTAAGTCGGACTCATTTCCGGTGAGGGTTGGACTCCGCCAGGGCTGCCCTTTGTCACTGATTCTATTCATAACTTTTGGACAGAATTTCTAGGTGCAGTCAGGGCGTTGAGGGTGTCCAGTTTGGTGACCTCAGGATTAGGTCTCTGCTTTTTGAAGATGATGTGGTCCTGTTGGCCTCATCAGACCGTGACCATCAGCTCTCACTGGAGCAGTTCGCAGCCGAGTGTGAAGCGGCTGGGATGAAAATCAGCACCTCCAAATCCAAGACCATAGTCCTCAGCCGGAAAAGGGTGGAGTGCTCTCTCCAGGTCGGGGGTCCTTCCCCAAGTGGAGGAGTTTAAGTATCTTGGGGTCTTGTTCATGAGTGAGGGAAGGATGGAGTGGGAGATCGACAGGCGTGATGTGGGCGCTGCATCGGTCTGTCATGGTGAAGAAGCTGAGCCAAAAGGCAAAGTTCTTGATTTACCAGTCAATCTACGTTCCTACCCTCACCTATGGTCATGAGCTGTGGGTAGTGACCGAAAGAACGAGGTTGTGAATACGAGCGGCTGAAATGGGTTTCCTCCGCAGGGTGGCTGGGCTCTCCCTTAGAGATAGGGTGAGGAGCTCGGTCATTCGGGAGGGACTCAGTACAGCCGCTGCTCCTCCGCATTGAGAGGAGCCAGATGAGGTGGCTCAGGTATCTGTTCAGGATGCCTCCTGGACGCCTCCCTGGTGAGGTGTTCCGGGCATGTCCCACTGGGAAGAGGCCCCAGGGAATACCCAGGACACGCTGGAGGGACTGTCTCTCAGCTGGCCTGGGAACGCCTCGGGATTCCCCCAGAGGAGCTGGAGGAAGTGGCTGGGGAGAGGGAAGTCTGGGTTTCCCTGCTTAGACTGCTGCCCCCCCTCAACCTTACCCGGAAAAGCGGTAGATGATGGATGGATGGCTACCAACCTAATTAATAACATGCTTACAAACCTTTCATAAACCCTTTATATGGCCTTATTGTAAAGTGGCACCCGCTCAGATCTTTACCCTGTCCCTTGTCTTCAGCGTTCAACATGCTGGTAACGAGTGACGCTGAATGTCAACCTAGTATAACTTAAATGTCAACAATATATCCCAGACCCTGACATGCGCACATTTTTACGTCAATCCCTTGATATGGGAGTCATTATATTGTTTTGGCACATCAGTCCGTCCGTCCATCCATCCATCCATCCATCCATCCATCTTCTGTACCCACTTTTCCTATGCAGGGCTGCGGGGATCCGGATCCGGATCCTGTCCCGAAAGCTATGGGTGCGAAACAGGGAATAACCAGGATGGGGCACCAACCCATATTATGCAATGATCTTTTTCGAATGCATATCAAAGCATCTCACTTTCATCTTCTCTTTACCAGTCTTTTTCTGCTTTAAAACAATATTAGAGAAGGTGTAAGATCCCCTGCTTTGAAGTTCTGGTCACATGTCAGACTGCATCAATAAAAATAGGACATGTCAGATAGAATTTGAATTTCATAATTGGAAAAACACCCACAGGTCCTGATAGGAGTCTCCTGAGGAATCTCTCTCCTGGTTGGAAGAAACTACTACAAAGCTGTCAGTATACACTGATATATAGAGTCTATAAATAACAATAATGAGAAAATAATGCCTACATATCATAACTGGATACACATTCTCAAGAGAAATGAAAATATCATCTCCATTACCAAGAAGGATCCTCAATTAGTTTGCAGATTGAGGACCACTTCAAAAAACAGCAGTGGCCCCTTTAGAATGTGACAAAGCATCAAGTCTGTCACAGACTACAGAAGAGGCAACATCAACTCCATCACATTCAACATACCCCTACAGGACAAACTATATAGCTTCTATGCATAGAAGATAGTGATTGCTTCTAAGGTTAGGACCAGCTAACAGATACCCTCACCAGCATCTTCACCCTCTCACTGGCCCTGGCCACCTGCATAAAATAAACAACCATTAACCCAGAGCCAACGTCCCAGTAGCATCTTTATCCAATGACTTCCGCCCTGAGTCAATAACACCAGTAGTCATTAAGCACTTTGCTAGCTCATATAAAAGCCAATATCCCACCCGCTCTGGACAAACATCAGTTTGCCGACAGGGCAGAGAGATTTCACTGAAGACACCATCACATCTGCTCTCCACACCATTCTTCGGCATAAAAACCACCATATCACATATTTGAATATCCTGTTTGTTGACGTCAGCTATACACTCAACGCCATAACTCCAAACACAGCTGGCATCCGAACTCCACAACCTCAGCCTGAACACTCCGTTCTGCAGCTAGATTCTGGATTTTCTCATCAACTGATCCTCCGCTTCCCTGCCACCTTAATGCCCAGCACGGAAGCCCGACAGGGTTGTGTGCTGAACCTGCTGCTCTACGCAATATTCACTCATAACTGCAAGCCTGCCTCAGCTTCTAACACCACCATCAAATTTATAGATGATCTTATAGGGCTGATCTCCCAAATAACGAGACAGTGTAAGGTCGTGGTGCAGACACTGCCTGGGTGGTGCTCAAGTAACATGTCTCTCAACACCAAAACTATAAGAAACTAATAAAAGACTTCAGAAAATCCAGATGCAGGCCACATCTCTCTATCTTATGCAGCAGAGAGTGTGTCCAGCTTACGGTTTCTTAGTAGACACATCACCCAAGGCCTCTCTTGGGTTATGAATACTTCCTGTTTAGTCAATAAGATACCACCCCACTTTCATTTCCTGTCGAGACTAAAGATAACTTATCTGTTACGACAACTTGGTGAACTTCTATTGGTGCATCACAGAGAACGTCTTGACGTACTACATTACAGGCTGGAACTCCAGCTGTACAGTCGTTTACTGCTAAGCCTTGCAACACATCATTACAGCTGGATATATATGGACTAGCTTCCAGACATCAAGGAAATGTACAGTCGCTACCTCCAAAGGGCCCTCAAAGGTCCTCTAACCCAACTCAGTCTGGATATGGCCCATTCAGTCTTGCCATCAAGTAAAAGGTACAGGACCACTCAGCCAGATTCAGGAACAACTTCTATGCCAGTGATGTCCGAATATCCAGAAAAAAAATAAAAATAAATTATTTGTTGGAGGGGGCAGCTTTGTGGGTTGGGACTCAATCCCTCAACTGACTGATCCCACCATTGATCCCTTAAACAAGGCCCTTAAGTCCAGTTGTACCAGGGAGTGGCTGACCCTACTGTCTCCTCTACGCCAGTTTCATGAGGTGGCCTCCTGGGATGCTTTGCCAGCTGTCCTGAAAGTGGTCCCCCATATATACTGAGCTCTCATTGGCTGCTTCACATTCCGAAACCATTGTTACTGTGTTTAGGTCTGGTCATGTGATACAACACAATTACTCTCCTTGGTAGGCAGCTTGTGACTGGTACTCTATATGCCAAAATGTTAGAGGCTAAGTAACCTTTATTGACGGCTGTATACTATATTTGATTGTTGCATCATGTATGTACAGTAACTATTTTGGTATGACAATTCTATATATCTAAGATTTATGGAAGCTGTCCCTAAATTTGGGTATCCCATTTGCACAATGAAAAATTTAAAAAAAATCATTGAAGATCCATGAACAGCAACTCCAGCAAAAGTTAAATCTCTCTAAGCTCTGCTTATACAGCTCTACACAGTTTCCCATTATAGGTAAGAGATGAAGAAATATGTTAAGAAAAAAATAATCAAGAAATACATAACATCACATTAATGATATACTGTATTTACAGAATAAAATATACGAAACTAGAAAAATCCCTTATGTTATAACTTAACTATTTTTATGCATGTGTTAATTAGTGATCATGGAATTATATTTTTGACCTTCGGAGAATGGATATCCATTACTATCATGTGGTTAATAATGTAGGGTATTTAAGGTGAAGCAAGGCTTTGCTTAATGGTAAAACTATAGATGTTTCAGTTAAGTTTGTAATATAAAGCCAGTCAATTAAAATTTCAGTGAAAGTCATTTGAGCCAAGAAAATCTTGCTATATATTACAATATATATGATACAGAATATACCAGCATTAATCATTATATATTAAGATAACATACCAAGACTTTTTTCCACTAACACAAACTATGACCCTCAGACTGACAATAATATTGATACGCATTTAAAGCATAATTCAAATCAATTGGTCAAATCCTACTTCAATTATTATAGCCTATTATGAGCAAACTGCCGTAAAGCACTTTAACACATTTTTCAGAAGTGAAAAAATAGGAACAACTGAAAATGTCAATATGGATAAAAAAATGAAAATTATTTCTTGACTCCTAGGAAGAAGGTGACCCCCAGAGAATATTTTCTATAAACCCAGGCGACACTCCAAGGTGACATTACCACTGGCTGAGCCACTGTGTTGTCATATATAACCTTATTACTAATTTGTTGTCGGCCGAAGTTATGAGCTGGGAATGCGGTCCCTATCCCCAAGCCCTTGTTTATTTTATTGTGGTATAAAACCAACACATTGTGCTTAAAAATACACCGTATTACGACACCACTATGTGAAATATAATCCAAAGGCTCATATCTCAAATCTACAATGTAACCATAAAGAATCAACTACCTGCACCTGAATGCTAGATTACAGTGTGCAGCCAGCAGAGATATTTGCTCATGATTTTAATCCTAACTCCTGTTTCTCCATTTCAAACAAAATACAGCCTGCATGAGCATTTCAGCACATACACATACAAAAGTGCTTTTCCATAGGTATACAATATATAATGCTTAAAATACTGAATAACACCACATTTAATATTAAATTCTTACAGCTGTGTTACGGGAAACTTTTATAAATTTCCCTCAAAGTATACTCAGGATTACTTTGTTTTACTATATGTACAAGACTGCTAATGATTGTAAAAGTACTGAAATTAAGTACCTGGATGAGTTCTACCTGGTCAGCCTTGTACCAGATGTGCTCTTTTCTGGTATCCTATATATCCTCTCTGTCTAGCTGCACTCATGCATTTCTTAGTGTATCTGTCTCCCAGGATTTCTCATCGATGACCATATCATTTAGCTAAGCACCACCATGCTTCCAGGAGTCATTTGCCAATAGGTGAAAATAGACCATCTATCCATTTTCTGTAACTATCAGAATATTAATTCACTGACCAATCAGGTAGCATTTCTCTTATGAATATTAATTAGTTTTCCCTAACCACTCTGTAAAACAAAAATGAGCATCTGTGGCAGTCACATTTCACAATCTACACATGATTGACACAATATACATGTATACAAGTCTTTCAACAAAAGCTACAAAATGCTAAGCTAAAGTTGTTCAACTTCAAGCAAACGATACGATTCACTGCTCACACCGAGAAAAAAGTGCCTAAGGTTTCTGGAAGTTGACGTCACTTGTGAGTAGCGTGACACGTAGCGATGTGCAAGTTGTTTTCTTTTTAAAGTAAGCATGTGCATGAGCCTTGCAAATGCTGCGTGATGATACTGAAAACTGTTGCCTTTTACTTCCCTTGCTTCTCCACTGTAACTTACAACACTGGGTCATATGGGTTCCAGGACTAAACCTGGACAAACCGCTGATTTTTGAATAGCCAGCCGGACAGGGGCCCAAAAAGAGGACATGTCTGGGGAGACTCAGTCAAATGGAAATCCCATGGGGCCCCCAACCCATCACAGGACAGGCACATGTTCAGACAACTCCAATTCATGTCAGCTTGTTTTTGGACTGTGAGGGGATACTGGAGTACCCAGAGGAGACCCAACGACGACACGGGGAGAACATGCACACATATGGGGCCCTGGCTTAGACTCGAACCCTGGTCCCAGAGGCGTGAAGCAACAGTGCTAACCACTGTATGACCATGCCATCCCAGAAGGAGCCCACTAATAAAGAAATGTTACATGCGCTTAATGCCCTGAAATCAGAATTTGCTTACAGCCCTTGCAGTGACCCAAGGGTTCTATGAATGGTGATTATAACCTCTGCTAGTTTAAGCACATTCCTATGTTTGCAGAATTAACATTTTCCCACTTGTTATAACAATGGCCCAGTAACACATTTTTTTGCCTATGGAATTAGAATGGAATGTCATGAAAGTTCGAGTACAGTATGTGTAATACTTTTGTCCATATCCTCCTGAGACCCAAGGAAAAAAAAAAAAGTGTCCTTCAACTGTAGGTTATTTGTCTTGAGGAAATAAGACATCTTATTAGAAAAAATTTAGATTTTTTCAAATGTATTTTTATTTTTAATTTCACAGCATGTCCTCTTTAGTGTACAACAGGAATAAATAAGTTTCCTTACATCAGCAAAAAGATAGATGCAAAAACAAAATGTCCACTACAATGGACATAAATGAATGGGATATAGTGTATATTCCACACAGACATTTTCTTTTATTAAGTGTCATCATTTTTTGACTGACTCATTCAGTTCTGTTTTGCCATTTTTCTATTAATTGCAATTGCAGTAACTGCCTCACAAAGCATTACTAAGCACAAATGTTTGGTGTTCTATGTTATTGCAAAGGTGTTAATTAAAAATCCCCCAATGACACTTCTCATCAATTAACTTTAACTCAGAACAGCTGTTTTAGAACTATAATTTGGGTTTCAATGTATTACCACTTGAAATTAATGTTTTACAAAACTTGTTCTAAAACCAATAAATTTGCAATATATTTACTAAATCAAGTGTCCAAGACTTTGTGAGCACTAATATATACACATATACATACATATATATACACACACACACACACACACACACACACACACACACACACACACACATATATATATATATATATATATATATGAAAAAAAAGATCTTCCTCACCCTCCGCGGGTGGTCTCGTCCTTTTTCAAGCTCGGGTCCTCTACCAGAGGCCTTGGAGCTTCAGGGTTCTGCGCAGTATCTTAGCTGTTCCTAGTACTGCACTTTTCTGGAGTGAGACGTCTGATGTTTTTCCTGGGAT
>JAOYFF010000015.1:2862330-2886650 GCA_025773925.1 Cryptomyrus ogoouensis | reverse complement strand
GCGGTGCCTGCAAAAGATGACGCCAGGCAAAACAAGTTCATTAATACACATAAAATCACTAACCGATCGAACTTGCGGTTGAATTGGCAAGATAAGCCCATTAGTCGCCAACACCACCGTTTACCCACAGCAACGCACACCCAGGCACCCCGTTTGAATCAAGTTAGCCGAAACAGAATAGAGCAGCATACCCACCGCCACCTACCAAACAGTAGCTTCCAGGGAAACAGTCGTATGCAGACCTACAAAATAAACCATAAATTCAACCAGCCACGAAGGTAACTTACAGGGAAAGACACCAAACAGCCCACTGCATACCTTTAACACAGCGAAGTCAGGCAACCAGAAGAACACCTTGCCAGCGTTAAATCCCCAGCCAACCACTGCCACTTTTATAGGGTGCTACCTTGCCAGGCAATAATTGCCCCGCAAATTTAAAGGCACAGCGATCCAAAATAGTCAATCATTCTGCCACAGATGGATGGATGGATATTATATAAAGTGGTGATTGTGGTTGATGTGTAAAATGCACCATCTGCTGTTAGGGAGCACATGATCATTGTTTTCAGTTTAACGATTTGGGTTTTGAAGTTGTAAACGACGCCAGCGGTCCACGCAGGGAACACTTCAGGACACATTTCACGAGTGCAAGGCTTGCGTCATTGTGCGGGACCCTCACGTGGACTTTTCACCCTTCTGCTGTCCAGGAGGAGATTCAAGGCGGACACTATCACTAGGCACCTAAACCCTAAACCGCTCACAGGCCGAACAGGCCTCCCGGTCTGAATGACCAAAATGCAATTAGTAGGAAAAACAGTGGTAACATAAGCCTCCTTAGCCGCATTATCCGGCCAGATGGACCCAACGTTGTGGTTTGTAACCTTCACAAAAACTGCTCTTAACACGATAGCTTCTGTTCAGGTACCCTGTTCAGATCATTCATGTTGTTGGCATGGAGCCCCTCGGATCTTCTGTCTTTGTGAAGCTTTAAGGTGAAAGGCTTTGTCTTGGGGTTGCCGTTCTCCGCTGGGTAGCAGGTCTTCACCGGTAGGCTTCAGGACGGGCTTCTCTACTGGGCTTCGCGGCCTTCTGGCAGTTTTCTGGAGGGCCTCGCTGAATCTGAATCTGAGGCGCCAGATTTTATGGTCTAAAGTTAATAACTATGGATGACCAGGAACCCGACACCTGAATCGATGGCTGGCCATCTAGTTGGCGAGCTTTCGAAGGGGTGTCTTGGGCACCCCTCAGCCCTGGTGTATGCATGTGTGTGATCCTACAATGCATATGAGTCTGGGAAGAGATATAAAAAGACCTCAAGGGAGTTTGGAATCAGCCACGGAGAACATTTAAAACAACTGCCAACATGACCAGGTCAGGCCGTCCTAACGAGTTCAGCCCAAGAGCTGATCGCAAGATGCTGACAGAAGTCTCCAAGAACCCTAACATGTCATCACGGGACATACAGGAAGCTCTTGCCACAGTTGATGTCAAGGTACATGCGTCTACCATGAGAAAGCAACAGCGCAAGTTTTGATTTACATGGAAGCTGTGCAAGGAGGAAACCCTTGCTGTCAAAAAAATATCAGGGCAAGACTGAAGTTTGCCAGAGACCACCTAAACAAAGACCAGGACTTTTGGAACAATGTGCTTTAGACAGAACAATCTAAAATTGAATTATTTGGACACAACAACAGAGGGCATGTTTGTTGTAAACTAAAGACAGAGTTTGAGCAAAAGAACCTCATACCGGCTGTGTCGTGGTTTAGAGCTGCTTTGCTGCAGCAGAACCTGGCCAGCTCACCATAATATAATCCACTATGAGTTCTTCATCGTATCAGAGGATGCTTGAGGACAATGTGACATCATCTATCCAGAAGCTGAAGCTGAAGTGGGGGTGGATCATGCAGCATGACAATGACCCAAAACATTCCAGTAAATCTAGCAAGAAAAGGCTTAGAAGAAAGAGATGGAGAGTTCTGGAACAGCCAAGTCAAAGTCTGGATCTGAATGTTATTGCGATGCTGTGGGGTGGTCTGAAACGGGCCATGCATGTGAGACACCTTTCAAACATCACACAGCTTAAGGAATTCTGCACTGGAGAATGGGGAAAACCTTCCGCCAGCAATTTGAGGGATTGATATATGGTTTCAGAAACGTCTTATTGAGGTTGTTTCAGCCAAGGGGGGACATACTAGCTATTAGAGCACAGGGTGTCCTAACTTTTTCCTCAGTAGGAACTGGCATCTTAGTTAATTTTTTTTGTTAAATAAGTGAATTTGTTTCTTGTTTTTGCATACGTGATGCAGTTATATCACCTTAATCTACAAATATAATTTGAAATAAGATTTAATAATATATGTTGATATTTCTTAATAAAGTACTAAATACTTAATGGGTGTCCTAATTATTCCACGTGAGTGTATGTATGCATACACCTTTCTCTGTCAATGCATTTAGTTCATGAGGGCAGGTTACTGAAGTTTCTGCATTTTATTCTTTAAACTTTGATTATGCTCAGCTTTACCAAATTAGCATGGATTTAGTTTAATAAGAGCCAGAAGGGAGGCCTCTAATCCAATCTGTCATGAGGCTGATCTGTCAATCGCGCTTTCTACGTAATTAACAGGTGCTCGCGGGGACTGAGAAGTTGGAGGCCACCCAGTGATTTCCGGCCGGGGCGAGGCTGCGTGGCGGGCCACCGGAGCGCCGACGCGATTTCTCAGTCCCAGTGATGAGGCTCGCCTTTGAATTCACGCTGCAGAGCTCAGTGCAGTGATCTGCGAGAGCAGCTTGTGCTTCCTCAGTAGGATGACTCTTGCCAAATTTAGGTAGGCCAAAGGCCTTGGGCGAATTGATACATTTCATGTTTAGAATGGTACCAAAACCACGTCAATAAAACGCAGCCTGTCTAATGACGCACACATTTCCAAACGGTTACAAACAGGGATGGACATAACTGGTACACAAGCACGTATTCACCTTTAAAAACGATACGTGCGACAATCGACTGTGGTAACTATCGTGTGAATGCGTACTTGGATGGAGAGGTGGATAGACGGAGAGATGGATGGATGGATAGGTGGATGGATAGATGGATAGAGAAGAAGAATGCAGATGTTGTGACTGATTTATCAGGCTATGTGCTCAGGGAAATAAATGCGTTTTCCAGGCCGTGCATATCGATGCTGCTGCATAAATCATTATCAGGAGAGTGATGGGCGTTTCTCACGTCGCTTTGAACGTGAGACGTATCAGGCTGCTGAAGCTACAACAGCGAATGGCCTAATTGTTTGCAAGGCTGGCCGTTACACTCCTGTCAATAAGGTTTTGTCAGGCACAACGGGAGCAACCTGGGTGGAATTTATATCCAGTGTGTCTGTAGAAGGCAGGAAAGAAAGTGAGATTAAATACAGCCAAAAAAAACATCTTAGCTTGTGAGGACTAGGGGTGTTTAAGTGACATTGGAAAATAAATATTCAACAGGAGCACAGTATCAGTGTCCGGTGAAATACTTCATCAATGGATCGACAAGCTAACTTGTAGACAGATTAGAGGCAAGGCTGAGATAAACAAAAAGAACTTAGTCACACTGAGAATAATAATAATAATAATAATATGACAAAATAATTCATAAAAATTCACATCAAACTTATCTGATTGTAACTTGCTGAAATTCTAATGAGACAGGAAGGACTTCAATCGACTGCATAGCCTTGAGTCTGTATACAGAAATGGGGCAGGTATGTCTGTGGGAGATGTATATTGATTTTGCATTAATAAGCTTACCCATTTATCCTGGGTTGACACCTGAGAAGGAAAGACAATGAGAGTAGATAAGGTTGCACAGCAGGTTGACGTAAATGCTGAAGGAAAAATGCCTAGCATCTGATGATATCAACACTGGATCAACAGCGTCAACCATATTTGGTCAGATGTGCAAAATTTCAAATGTATTAATCAAGTGCTTCCTGAGATACAGCAGTTTACATCTTGAAACGCCCCCCTTATGGATATAACAGTGCCAAACTTGCTCGGCCTACTCAAAGGAAGGAAGTAATTTAATTACTCAAGAAATATAGGCCAAAACGTAAAAGGGTGCACTAGATCGCCACCTCAAGGTCAGTTGGAGTGCCTTCGCTCGCCTGAGCCCATGGTCAATATAGGAACCCACCACCCAAGTTTGGTCCTGATTGGCCATTTTTTGATTAAACCTGTGAAATAGTTCATGAAATCTGATTTGCTGAGGGCAGCGATTTTTTAAAAATATAATGGGAAATATTGCTTTTGGGTTAGACGAAGATCGTATCTGCAGCGTATGTGCTCCTAGAAATAAAGCTACATACTCCACCATACTCCACCATACTCCTTCCCACAATGATATGTCTTTTAGCGTCACAGATTTTATGAGGAAAGGCTACAGGATTCATGATTTACGGCTGTTTGTTTAAAATGTAAGTAAAGTCAAAGTCAAAATTATTTATAAAGCACATTCAAAAACAAAATTTGTTGACCACACACACACACACACACAAGATATGTACTATATTATGTGCGTGGCTGGGGACTATACTCAAAAAGTTTCTGATTGTTTTTTTAAATAATTATTAGTGCCCCTGATTTGTTCAAGATCACTTGTCAGGATTGGATACAAATCCTAGGAGTCTTTTGCAAAAGTAGTCACTATTAATATTTTTATAATTAATAATAATACTTATATTAGAGAATGAATATATATATATATATATATATATATATATCATGGTAAAGGTACTCTGAATACTCCCATGGTTTTAGTAAAGGAAGTTTATGTGAAAATTAATATAGCTGTTAAAAATGATGATTTATTTGATTTGAGACACGCATAATGTGACATCACATATGATCATTAAGCCGTACGGTATAAGGCAGCTCCAATAAACCAAACATTTTGCCCAGTTAAATAAAATTTGAGAGCACAGAGAAGCTGACAAAAGTGTATCCAATTGAAACTGCTAGAATCCAGACATTAATTAGTCAAGAGTAACAAGAGGAACAAGAATTATAATATGACTAATTAACTCCATTAAATTCTGCTCAGGAAGGCCTGGAAAAGTTGGAAAGGTCATAAACGACAGCATTTCAAGGTTACATTTTAATGAGAAGAAAATATATGTAAGACAGGTCAGCCATGCCATAAAAAAATAAAACAGATAAAAAATATTGCCGACTCCTTTACAGTTGTGCTCTTAAAATGTACATCTGTGTGTTTTTGTGCGTCTGTGGGCAAGGATAGTCATCAGACTTGGAATCTGACCTTTTTCCAGGCGTGCAGATATGAGAAATACTGTATTTGAGATGGATCAGATTGGACTGTTACACTCTGTGATGCTAATGGTCTTGAGAGGGTAATGCTACTCTCATGGTGCGAATCCTGATTCATGGCTGTGATTCGAATGACTGGGAGCTGCTCCGTCATGCAAATCTCCAAGCAGCAGGCTCCGGGGATTCTGCTTCATTATTTACAATATTACTCTTAAAATAGTTGTATTAGTCTAACAGCAACAGTCAATAAAAAGTGGTTACATAATGATGTAACGTTTGATATGTGCAATAGGTCTCATTTATTGTTATTAACTACATCACTTGTACTTAAGATTTTATCGCTATGAGAAGATCATGAAGGGACATGTGACCTTAACATGTTTGATGTGCCAGTGTTGTCTGTCTATCTATCTATAGTATACTTCACTGTCTTCTAGAAAAACAAGGTAGGGCCATGTTTGTTTTTTTAATCAGTGAGTGTGTGTGTTTTTTTTTTATTAAGGCGATTAATACTAAAGATTCGTGCAAATGTGAGAGGGCGACTGTTGTGAGCTCATAGGCAGAAGCTGATATCATTCTACAAAGACGCCAGCGATGCCCTAAGACTGATGGATCTGCAAACTCAGACTGAAAGGGCTGTTTGATAGGAGAGCTCATGCCAAAACGGGTTTTAGGCTACTAGCCTCAATTATTTCAAATGTGTGATCTGAAAAGATGCGCTCTCCCCCAACCTGGCAGGAATACGTAATTTAAATGAGCAAAATTGTTTTCTGGCCAAAGTAGCTTGATTATTTTCACCCTTCACTATGACAGATTATTAGACTTGTTGCCGGTGCTTGTTTTCTTAGTCTTGTGTTTTTCAAGTACTGGCAGCATATTAAAACCCATTTTTTTTTCTTGTGAGGTCTTCGGTACTGGCAGACATATGTGACTGTGGTATCAGCGCAACTTCTATCTGGAAGTAGGAGACAAATACAGACCCATTAGCCTTAGCTGCTAACATGCAAGTAATTGTCTAGTGAAGAGCTCTGCCACACTCCTGCTCTCAGCATTTATCAGTGGACATGACTGTTCCAGGGTGAATCTAATCAGGTCTTCTCTGAGCTGTAGGCTTCCTGGTTCCGACAGCGGTGTTGATCGACGCCTTCCGTAACGTGAGACAATTCAAAGTTGTCGAATGAGTGTGATCCACTGCGCTACGAAATGCTGTCTAATTATCTTCGTGGTTCAGAAGCCCGTTCCTTGAAAGTGTGATTAACGTGAGCTGAGTCATCATTTTATTTTATTTCCAGGGTTTGATGGAAAAGGAGCAGATGCACTGTCACCGAGGTCTGTAAAAAAACGCGGCTGCATTTAATAAAACTGCAAAGGACTTCCTAAATGAACACCAAAATGTAGCCATGATTTCATGGAACCAAATGCTGTAGTCCATCCACACACACACGCACACACACACAAACATCTTTAATGTAGCAAAAGCAGTTCTCTCTTTTATGGGAAGAGGGAGTCATTCTGGCACTCTTCAACCAGGTCAGCCATGCTGACAAAGTATGTCTGTGCTCAACAGATAGCGTCCTTGAGGGAAAACACTTCTGCCCAATAGCGTTTCCCACCCTAGAGATGCTGCCATTTTCAACTTAAGAAAACATGGCACCATTCGATGGTTTCCAAGTGTTGCAACATTCCTGGGAAACAGCTGTGGCAGCCTGACCTAGACCCAGGTGTCCGAAGGTCAGTGGAGGCTTCTGTCCCAATCCTGGGTTCAGATGAATCCCGTTTGGTTTCCTAAAGTCCTAATTTACTGTATATAACTGACTTTTAGCATGCAAAACATTTAGCTGCCAGGGGGGTATGTATAATTATGGCTTTTTAATCACATGTATTTTTATGTGATTATTGTTATTATTATTATTATTATCTTGTGTATGTGCTGCAGTGCAGTTTTACTTGGGTGAATCCCGCAGCCTTACTGTGTAGCACTGTCCGCTGCTGAAACCGCACTCTTGCTCCGTGTCTGTTCTCCCTGTGTTTTGTGGGCTTCCTGTTTGTACAGCAGCTTCTTCCTGTAGCCCCAAAGCAGACATTTAGGCACCTCTGAATTGCCCATAATCTGTATTCCTCTGCCTCTCCCCTTGTATTACCTGGGATACAGTCCAGGCTCACGGTGACACTGGGTCAGATAAGTCGTTAAGGAAGATGAATAGATTAAGAAATAATACCAGTGTCACTTTCCTACTGGCATACAGGAACCGAACCGATCCCGAGCTGTACCACGAAGAGAGGCCAATTACAGTGCGGTTCCAGCTTGCTTCACTGCTTCACTGGAGAAGGATTGGCTGGGCAAATGTGTTGATGAGTATGGAAAGTTCCAGTGACGGAAAACCCGAGAGGTGCTTATTTACGTTCACATGGTGTACGTCATGATTTACTATGCGCTAATTACCGTCTTATATTAGCTCCAAACGCTAGCGGAATTAGCATCGGCTTGTGTAAATTTGCATTATGAATCCATTCCATTCAGCTGCTCTATAGTGCTTTTTCAAGCAGGAGGTTGGAAATTTTCAAGTTATCAGGAATGCATCAACACATTGAAATATGCAAGACTAGTAATAGTTAATATTAGAATACGCCCTTTTTTCCTTCCGACACACTATGCATATCGACACAGAACAATGGTGTCTCCCCGCATTTGGACCAATCAGATGGTGGTGATGCAGCCAGCTATGTTTGGTCGCGCTTTCTGCCCTGTTAGTAAGCAGGGCCATGTCAGTGCTGGTGCGGCTCAGATGATTTACAGTGGAAAATCACCAGTTTGCCCTACAGCTTGAGTATGACTCAGTTCTCGGCAGCAGTCGAAAAGCACCACAAGAAAGCTTTACAAACATGCTACTGAAATAAAACCATTGATTTCATGCTAATGACTTCTGTTTCCTCAGGTTGGCCATGGACAGGTGCTCAGAGAATAATGCTTTTAGCAAAAAATGCACAAAAAGCTAATGGCATCCTGACAGTCTTCTATCAACATTCAAGAAAGTAAATACAGCTCAAACTTTGAACTATTAATTCTGAATACTGCAAATTCAGCAGGATCATCCATTCGAACTCATAGCATTTGTTACACTGTCCAAATGGTTATTGTTTTTGTGATAACTTATTTTTTTTCTCTTCAAACTGCCTGGAACTCCGTAAAATGCTGGCAGAGCCATTTAAGTCCGGATACATATCTGCAGATTTTGCTACATTAGCATAAATAACAATGACCGGACTGCACCAGTTCATGGTCCAGAGTCTATGGAGCTCTGTGATAGCCAATACAAATAGCTAATGCTTTTAAAGTACTATACATCTCATTAAATGCACATGAATATAAAAATAAACACAGCTGTGAATAACACGACATAAGGAGACATCTCAATTAAACCATAAACGTCAGCAGTCATTGCTGAGTGTGGGGCCTGTTAGTTTGCAGCTGCTGTAGTTGTCAGTGATGTCCAGTCACAAAGAAATCCAGAATATCTCATTTTAAATACTGAGATTGAATCTTTTGCTATCGTACACTGTAGAAATCTGTATTGTCTTTGTTTAGCTTTTGCTTTCATGCGCTTATTAGTCATTTCAATAGAACATAAATTCAAAACAAATGTTTGCTCATTCAAAGCTATGTAAATGTTTTATGGGTACTTTACAAGGATTTGCCTTTGAATCATTTTTGGGGAATTAAACGTTTGGGAATAATTGAAGAAACAAAATGATTCATGTAGTAAACATGAATGAAACAAAGGCAAAGGGAATTTGTACACAGTATTGTTAATAAAAGAGAACACTTATCACCCGGTGAATTATTACTGTCCTGTGAGGCGCCCAAGCACTCGATAGTATAAATGCTTTCCATATGTGAAGACCTTGCAGACTCCTGCAGATAATGTAGTGAGAGCATTAAACACACTTATGGTGTGACACTGATTTACACCAGAAATTGGGTCACTTGGTATATGGGAAATTTCAGCATCTCATTTACTTGGCGGGTACGATCACTTTTACTGTAGATGTTAAATTTTTGAATTTGTTGTGAATTTACGATGTTTGTCAGGCCCGTAAGGCCTTCGCACACTTCCTTTTTACGTTGTAACCTTTTTACTCAAGTATTGAAAAAGAAGATGCACATAACAAACACAAAGATGCAAGTGAGTGGGCATCTCTAGCAGGTTTAATATTAAGCGCAGGAAATGCCAGGCTAGTTAACAACCGTCACATTTTGCAATCTCCAAGAAAGGGTGCAGCAAAAATGTGATAATAGCGCAAATCTGGAATGTAGGTGTAAATTCCTAAAACAGCAGGAGGTAAAACGCTTTTTGTACAAAGTGAAGAAAGATTGTCATGGTGTAAATGCCACAGTTAGCACATCGCGCTCATATTGGTCACTTTGGCCAGGGTAAGTTTTTTAGAAAGGAAGATAAATTGTTTTGCATGAGATGCCAAATTCTCCAAGCCGCAGAGTAACAAAATGGTTTTTATGTCTGGATTTTCCCTTTTTTGGTTAAAAAATAACCTGTTGCTGTTGGCTTTGTCCAGTACTATGGTTCCCATTACATACACAACAGTTTATTACCATGAAGGAAGCTGATTTCATTCTTAATTAGATCCTAGGCCCAACACTTCATGTGTGTAATATTAACCTTGTATAAATTAATCAATAATGCGTTTAAATTAGAAGCCATGGTATGGTTTTATACGAGGCTATGGGTGCACTTGTACTGAAAATTCATAAAATTAATAGAGCCATTTATTTAAATGAAAATAACAAGTCATGCACAAGCAGATTTTGAACATTAAGTTTATGATTACATAGATATCAAGATTAAACCGTACATGTCATGCATGTGAATGAGGAACAGAACATGAGTAAGAATGCATTATTACAAAGTAAAATTCACACAAAGTTACGGCCAGCTTGAGGTCATGTGATATACTTATAAGCTATTAGTTTTGATTGTGAATTGATTGTTGCTTAAGGGTTTAATAGCAAGGTAGTGTCTCACTTTTCATTTTCATGGAATTGGTTTAAATTGGTTAAAGTGTTAAGGAGTACATAAAAAAAGCTACAATTGCATTGTTGGCAGTTGCCCTTATATCTACAGTTTCCCTTACATCTCTCATGCCTACCCTGGGGTCAACTTGACCCCAAAGGCACATGTCAGGTGACTTTCTCATAGCAACATAATTATTGTAGGAGTGCGTAAGAGATGTATCAATGAGTCCAAACCTACAGTCCATGGAACATAACTCATATTAGCTGAATGCTAGCTAACTCTGTAAATGTCTGTTGAACTGACATTTGACTAGTAGTAACTCTGCACTTTATATCCACCTGCAAATATACTGCAAGTCAGCTACACTCGATAAATCATTAAGATGTTTCACAATAGCTGGGCCAGTCGCTGAGAGCGAGCAATCAGTGGCGCCTCGCTGGCAATGAGTGATGACTCCAGGAGATCAGCCTAGGGTCTCTGTTTCTCTGGGGGAGTCCCAGGTTTGATTTTCACCATGGCTGCTTCTCAGCACAAACTCCAGAGAACCGACTTGGTAATAATGTTGCTATTGCTAAATTGCTTAGAATTTTGCTCCTAATTCGTTACCTGTCAGATTTTATGCCGTTGGTTTTCGTCCCGCCTGCAATGAATCTCTAGTGAAAACAATGACAAATGCGCATAAAACTTAAACAAAAGTTAAATCTGCACACGGCCATTCTGCGAACACCATATTATGAAATATAACCCTACTGAGTGTAATTCAGCTTAGCTATAACAGCGTGGAGGTGTTTAGACGTCAAAATTGGCGTTTAAATACACTGAGAAACATTGACCGCAACTTATTGCGTAATATTTTACTAGAAACCAGTAATATAACACTGTGCGACAGTCGACCACTTTCAGTAACACTGGGTTTTCAGGAGAATGTCTATCATCGAGTCACACTCAGTCACGTGGAAGTTTTCTAACATATTTTAAATATCAGACGACAAAGAGCTCTTTTTAATGACAGATTTATTATTCAAATGGCCTTCATACGTTATTAAAATCTGGCGCAGTTTTAAATGTCTTTTGAATGTCTTTTTCTGCAAATCAATAATGCATAACTATTTTAATAGTGATGGCAATTTAATGAGCAGTGGTCACATCAGGTGGAATGCTTTCGAATTGGGCTTACACACTAGTATTAGTGTTGCATATTCAATGTAAATATATAATTTGTTCAGAGAAAAATATAATTGTTTCAGTCTATTTACGTTAGTTCATATGAGTCAATTTAAATGCATAGTAATGGTATTTGAAATTTTTATAAGATCATACATATATCAGACTAACATTCTGTAAGTATTCTTTATGTTTATGTATTTATTTTGTTTTTTTATGCGCAGATGCCAACTCCAATATTGCCATAAGCAAAAGACCCCAATAAATCAACACAGGTAATATCACTACAGTTGTTAAAATTGTGAATAAAGACACTGGTTAATTGCATTTGTTTATTCAATTGCCAAAAATGATGAATTCACATTAAGCTATCAATTAAACAGCTACATATAAATAGCTATTAAAAACAGATTAATGAACGACAGCTAACACACCTGCGTTCTTTGCCGAGTGGAGATTAATGGTGAGTAAGAATATGATGAAAGTAATTGTCAGGGAAGAAAAACAGCAGGGATATTTGCAGAAATGTTCAGTTTGGTTTGTTTATATTTGTGGGGAGAGCTGCTGTATTTGTTTTGTGTTTGCGATACGTGTGGTTCAAATATTTGCATGATCGCTAAGCGCTAAATCACTTTGGGGTCTACGTAGCACCATTAGCCAGTGTAGCTAACGGCCACCATATGTCTTTTGGCTCCTTGCTATCTGACAGTGGCAGCATCAACGTCGGCTGGCTGCAGGGATCGCTTCCTCCAACGCATCAGCGCACACGACGCCTGCAAAGACCGCGGAGGCACTCGCGACCGAACCCCCTCCGATGCGTCTGCATGACAATGTGGACCAAGCCGAGCCATGCGTATCGCTAGGGTGCTCGAAAGGAGATGCTCTGACCCCGTAGCCTCATCGAATGACAAGTTGGCACGGCGGCGTTTCCCAGTACTGCCTTTGGCTGTGGCCTCCTCCCTGCCATGTTCCACACACCTGTCCATCATCTATAATTTTATTTTATTGTTCTGGAAAGTCACATCCGTGGCCAAGCATCCACTGCTGCCGTTTTCTTTGAACTGGTGAAATTCATTCCATTTGTCCCCTTTTTGTGACAAATTAATCTCCCTTCTAATCTATTAGTCTAGTTTTAAACTGATAAGACAAAGGGTTAAGGTCTTGTTATAGTGACGTTTCACATTCCATGGTCCAGTGACTATGACGGTACAATGTCAGACATGTCAAAAGAACAAACCAATAATCTGTTTATACAAATGAATCAGCGTTGTCTTGTTGAGTGTCAGATGAGTATTTTTTTTTTTTATTTAATGAGTGACAAAAAAACTAACCTTTACTGGGCAGGAAAGTAACTAGCAATGTAAAATGCAAAATACAGATTTGCAAGTTTCAAGTTGTATTGTCAGCTGAACAAACAACAGTGTGATACAGAACAAACAACAGTGTGATACAGAACAAACAAGAAGACAGTGAAGATAAGAACAAGTGGACAATAAATAAGCCAAAAATAGGTGATGCAGTGGAGATATGGAGATAAAGATGTCCACATAATATCAGAGATAGTAAAGTACTGGCAAAATGGAACGGTGGAATATTATCAACAATGTGAGCAGATGTAGGTCACAGTTATTAAAAATGATTTATTTTCATTTATCTTCCACAACCATCTATCAGGTTTGGGGTCAAAACGAGCCTGAATTCAGCCTGATCTTAGGAAACATCACGTCTGACCTCCTGCATGCAGAGCTAGAGTGAGAATGAAGCCTCATCATTCGGGAGTCAAACAGAGCCAACTTCTCCTCAAAACTCCATATCTTAAGTATTTTCGTCAAAGGTTGCTACAGCAGGCCAGTGTCAAGAACGTTTGGGTCTTGTGCTCAAGCCATTAACCATTATAATCCATCACCCCGACTACATCTCTGAATCCAACAGAGGTCAAGTACATTAACGATGAGTAAAGTGCCATATTTTATCAGCGTGACAGAAACCCATGTCAATGTACACACCTTCTCTAGTGTTTCTAGAGTGCAGTCTACACTAGTACCATCAAGCTTCTTAATTGGTGGCATGAAAATGGATATTAATCGCCTTGTTATAATCATATGTTTGAATACCATATAGGGACACCACATTTTTTTTAATCAAAAATAAGAAATATATATACACACCAGCGGCCAAAATTGTGTCAAAATCCAGCATTTTTGGCATTATGCTATAGAAATTACTACACAGATATCGGCGGTAATGTTTATTAACAATCCAAGAATGTTACAAATATACATAGGATGATTAAATAAATACACCAGTGTATATGTACATATAGGAGCCGTCCTGTGAAATCCCCTGCCTACCTTGCATCCAGCACTCAGACTCCACATGGCTGACTATGTCACACTCACGGCATTATTTATCTTTCATTTTTTAAACCCCTGCAGTTCATCAGGGGTCCACATCTGCTGCCTGTCACAAGCTCATCTTTCTTGCCATGAAGCTAATGCACAATAGCTTCCAGATAGCGCTGCAGTAATGTCCATGAATACCTCTAAATATATACTGGTTTTCGTATACGACTGACTGTTCTGTGTGTCTCCGTGTGTTGTGATGGAGAATGCTGCTCGTGAATAGCATGGATGAGTGAACGAGGGATGAGTGAATGAGGGATGAGTGAATAATGATGGATGGATGAATGAATGTTTAATGAAAGATGGGTGAATGATGGATGAACGCATGAACAAATTTAGTAGTACTTATGCTAGATGCCAAAACAAACAGTAAGCAGCTCTGAGAACGGTCACTACCTCAGGCTGTATAATGGCATATTGATTCCTTTTCCCTTCTTTACTGTCTCCTGATGGATGCAATCTACAGCTGAATTAAATATGTGTCCTTCTCTGCTCTGTCCACTATACATTCATTTCAGTGGGCCCACTAATGTGGATGATGAGTTCCTCTGAAGGCGGCTGGGATCCAATGCAGGTAAGAAGAAAAAAAATGTTGCCAAATTCCTTTATTACAGAACCACTTTGATGACCCTTAATTAAAGTTGCAGTATTTGATTTATTAATTCGTTCAGTGGATGCTATGTTGGGTCGATGCTGGAAATGGAAGCAGCAGCATTCCCCTCATCTCTAAAAACTAAGATTATCTGTCATGTTTTCCGCTAATCGCTTTTGCTTTTCATGATATTTTGGAGAACGGCTCAGTAGCTGCTCGTATTCGAAACGTGAACTTCTCACAATCACCAGGAATGCCCGTTTGTGGATACAATGGGCAGTGGTGGCTTGATGGTTAAGGAAGCACACTTGTAATTGAAAGATTGCAGGTTTGAATCCCCGACCAACAAGGCACCACTGAGGTACCCTGAGCAAGGTACCGTCCCTAAGCACTGCTCCCCGGGCGCTGAATCAGCTGTCCCCTGCCATGTCACGGAAGTCACATATGGGTTAAATGCAGAGGACACATTTCGTTGTTGTGCGCTGTGTGCTGTGGTGTGTTGACACTGATCATTAAATTCAATGGTCTGAGAGCCTTTTAACATGATCTAAGAAGTCAAAGTGAACAATATCGTCATCTCAAGCAGGGTATGCAGTGTACGGATACTAATGCAAATTAGAATTAAAAATGAAAAACAAGATGAGGCACAACGACACATTGTGAAAAAGACGAGATGGAGCAAATCAAGAGAGAGAAGCTGTAGCAGCACTGCTTTGTAATAAGTAACACGTGCATTGATGCAAAGTATAGTCATGTTTTTATAGATATGAAAAAATATTGTTTAAATATATATATAAAGTGCAATATGAGGTAGTAAACTTGACCTTCAAGCTTATCCAAATAGCAGCATGGCTTACGGTATTGAAGCAGTGTGTAATAATAGCACATGTTTAAGAGCATGTGTAACAGCTGACCAGTTAGAATATTTAACAGCGTTAATCAATAGACACAGTACAGGACAATGATTGTTTAAATTGCAGCCATGACAAAGTGACAATTACAGCGTGCAAAAATACTTCGCTGGAATGTGAATTTCCCGTCCTTTCGGTGTGTGTATGGGAGAGAGGCTGTGCATGTATACGAGCTCTCAGGTGTATTTTGATTGGTGGATGAGGCAGTGTTGAGGATCCCAAGGGGCAGTGTGGTGTTAAGGAGCCTGACAGCCTGGAGGAAAAAACTGTCCCGTGACCTGGTGGACCTGGCGAACCTGGCGGACCTGGCGGACCTGACTCTGATGCTATATGTGTAATGTGGATAGGTGAGGGGGCACCAAGCTGTAAGACCGCCTCCAGGTGCATTGTCTGCGGTGACGAGGTTTAGTGTTTTATATTCGTTATATCATACTTAGTTTCTTTTTCCGGCAGTGTGTTAGCGCCCCCCCAGGGTTGGTTCCCGGGATAGACCCCAGTGGTGAATAAGCGGTTACGATAATGGATGGATGTTTCTTTTTCTTTGGGTGGGGCCTCTGCAGCAGGGCGAACCTCAGAGGGGAGTGTGATGGGCCTGATCCGCTCCCTAAGTGTGTGGCGATGTGGGAGTGCAGCGTTCAGGCCTTTGGATTTCTGTGTGTGTAAGAACTGCATTAACAGTTCCCTAGGCCGGTGTGGGCCGGGTTAGCCCCACCCCTGGGGGGCGCCCCGGTCACCGGCCTTCTTGCCCTTGCCTTGTACACCCTTGTTCTGTCACGTGTATGTGAGTGGAAGGGTTGCTTTTCTCTTACTTTTTGTGCTTTATTTGGGGTTGGACTTTGGTTTAATTGTATTCTAGATTATCTGTACTTGTGTGTTTCATGTGGGCCTAAAGCTTCCATTTTGGATAATATTTAACTAAAACGAGTTGTGTTTTTTGTACACAGTGTCCTGTACTTTATTGTTCTTTTCAGTGAACGCTCAGACCTGTACTGAGGCAGTCCTAGTGCCCCCCCCCCCCAGTTGGGGTTACACAAGTAAACCAACTTCCATTCATTTTAACAGCCCAGCCTGTTGTGTTTAATCTACCTTATAACTTTACAGTCATGTTTCCACAAACTGATTGCTTTGCAGAACAGGATTTCCCTCTTAAGGCTGCCCAATTAAAACCTGGTCACTGCATTTTCATGTTACATTATGTTTTGTTCTATTCTGTTATTTTCCATTTGTTGTTTATGTTGTGTAATGTCCATCTTATCTTAGTATAGTGTTAGTTAGAAACAAATGCATACCTTTCATACAACTTCAGCCTCCGTTCATTGAGTGTTCACAATAGTCCCTGCCTCTGTGTGAACTGGCTGCTAAGCTCTGAAACCTCAAACTCGCTCGAAAATATCACAATACTCTCAATGGCCATGAGAAGGGATACGCTACCAATCGTTTACATTACCTGGTGAGACAGCTCGGTGGACGAGCCTTCTAACCCAGGTTACTAAGCGATACTAGTAATTAGCGAATCCCATTTATGTCTCACATTAACAGACTCACGGTGTTTCCGCAACAGAGTTTGGAGAAACCAACCATTCGGCATAACGATTAGTTAATACTCATCATCATCAAATAAATAATTAAAATTTAATTAATGTCCCAACACATGCGTGGAGACATTAAAACTACTTGAGCTAATTTTTCCTACAGCATCTACAGTCTTTCTGAAGGCCTCAGAGAGCTATTTAAATTCCACCATGGTGACACCGCTCACTTTAACAAGAGCAGAGCAAACGAAATGTCTGAGGTTTAAGTAACACAGACTCCACCAAAAAAGCTCTGTAACGACGCTCTAATCATTCTCACCTGATGTGGTGACCATAATCTAATTCTAGGTGTTTTAAATAGTGATGGATGTGAGGGTCTCTTCTCAGTGCAAATTGGCATCATAGTTCATTTCTCCTGCTAAATAAGTGAATTTATTTGTTGTTTTTGCATAGGTGATACACCACCTTTATCTACAGATATGATCTGAAAGAAAATTTTATATTGATATGTTGATATTTCTTAATAAAGAACTAAACATTTAATGGGGTGTTCTAATTTTTTCACATAACTGTATATACTTTTTTTGTTTAATATCAGCTTTTTTATTAACAGTACTTATTATGGCTGATGAAAGTCTCTTGACCAATACGGTCAATGTGCTTAACAATGTTGTTGGTGCGGTAATTAATGGCTCACTGTAGAGATATCGCTGATAACATTTATTAAACAGGAAATTTAATGGTACTTAAGGTGTAATATCACTGCTGAGTATTGGTTTGACCAATAATATCACTTTGGTTCTTTAAATATTACATTCTTTTAAAATCATTTTAAGGATATTCATGGTGATTAAAACATGGAGACATTTTTATTCATTTAACTTTTGGATCTTCGTAATTAAGGATGCGATTCCTAAATAAGGACGAAGCTTGAGTTTGTTGGAAGCAGGTGGCTCCGTGCAGGTGTGACTCATTAGTTAACGAAGCTGTTAATGGCCCATCAAGCTTAGGGATAAAAGTTCCTGGAAGGGCTGCCTCATTCTGTCATCCTGTTAGTTTATAAAAATTGTGGTTAAGTTGTCATACTACTGTAGCGATACCTTTACTGTTAGTTTTTGAATTAGTTGATTAAACGAATTAGCATAGATGTCTGAAGGTGTGACCTCATCTATCTAGCATGAGCTGTAGATTAGTGTTAGTTCAATAAAGGTACACAGGCTACTGACTCAATGAGTGGACTGTGTATGTCTGTATAAACAACATAGTGAACTTCAATGAGATGTTATGTTAAAGGAGTTTGGATAACTCTTGGAGGGTGGGGTAGATTTTCCTATAATGGTTCAGGTCTGGTCTGTGAACAGCTTAGAAATGAAATTAAATCATCCTTTATATGTCATTTGCACACAAGTACAGGTACATTGGAAGGTAGTAAATAAGTGGTCACTAAAAGCTTTTATGCTCAAGAAGTCTCTAACTTCTTTTAGAAAATGTGTTTGCGTATTCTTTGTTTTGGTAGTTGCTTGCATGCGCTTAAATTGTAGTAATGATTCTTGATTTTTACATGTTAATTAATTGATAAACTTACATCATAATGCTGTAACTATAAGGCTATATCTAAAACACAATAGCTTGAGATGGAAGGTTCTTCTGACGGAACATGCCGGAGACCCTGATTCTTAGGTAGACACACTTGCTTATGAGATATCTTGTGGTTCTTTGATGGCCATATCATGTCCAAAAGGAGGGCTTTGCCATCGTACCTCACATGGAGTGCGAAAGTTGATCATTTGTCATGGTTATTGGCTATAAGGAGGATGTCTTAAGCTCGGGTCCAAACCGGTTCCAAAGGGCCTCTCTTGGGATTTCGCAAACTAGGCCAGTCCAGATGAAAAAGAGGCTTCAGCAGTTCTTTGATACATGCAAGTACAGTTGTTTCATAAACGCATCAGAACTGTTGGAAGTCGGACTTGCAGTATTCCTGGTACCTACCCACTTTTCCTTTCGCTCTGCACAAACTGCAATACAGACCGGAAAATGCAAAGGTGCAGCAATTTTATTTCTGCCATGTCAGTTTTGTAAATTACCCCTGTAATTCATTTCGTAGTTATTGGGAAAAGTATCGCTACTTGAGTACAGGGCAGTAAATACACTGATTTTTATGTGAATTTATCCAAGGCTATGGAAGAAGTTAGCTGGCTGTATTTTAATAGATTATACAGTTTACTATATAGTAATAATTGATACTTTATTGATCCTGTAGGTGAGCGTAAGCTGGCAGGAAATGGCAGTCACCTGTTGTGGCATCCAGGGAGCTGGGGGTTAAGGGCCTCGCTCAAGGGCCCGCCAATGTACCAAGGCCACACATGAACTGGTGACCTTCTGATCACACACACTGGCCCAATGTTCAATTGTATGTTCAATTACATGTTCCTATTAGTTCAATTATATATTTCTTATGACACAAAAATGAGCCCCTCCAGCGTGGAGCCCCTCACACATGCAGAGTTGGCCGGTCATGCTTGTTTCTAGCAGGTTCTCTAGGTGCTCGATCTGCTTTACTTATCTACTCCCAAGGGGATCTTCTATCCACTTAACCAGTACTGGGGCGTGACAGGTGTTGAAAATCATATTACTTATTCATTAACATCTTTATAAATATTATATATATATATATATATATATATATATATATGCCTTATTGTCTTTTTAGTGCTGTGCATTGATCTTACTCGTAGTTTGTACAAAACATGAGTGAATGAAACTCATTGAAAATAACGTTTTTTCATTCATGAAGTGTTAAATGAACAAGGGCTAATCTGCATTAGGAGGGATCATTCCATCATTAGGACTGTCAAGCCAGCGCTCAGTAGGAGCATCTATTAATGTCTGAATCACTGGAGATGGAGCCGTGTGCTTACATTAGCATCTAAAAGAGGCGATCACCACACTTAAGACGCTTATACGTTTGACCTTGTTGTCCTTAATTAAATTGTACGGCTGTAACCAGCGAGCCACCTTGTCCAAGTTCAGTTCAGAGCCATGTGCAGAGTCTCCAAGCAAACTTTCTGGTGATTATGTCCTTGGATGCACTGTACTGTGTATATATAGTGGTTTGCTTGCATCATTTCAGCATCATTTTAGCAGTTGAGCCGTTATGAAACTTTCCCAATGTGGGTTGAAGGATGGATGCTCTGAAGTTTCAGTCACACACTAAGATTTTGGTTCCGTGTGTATTTAATGCAATTTTATTATTTCTCCAACATAAGTTTAATACACCGTAGTAAATAAAATAGCGTTTATGTAAAGGAATGCTGTGTGAATGTTAAGTCAAGTACTGTAACCTCATTGAAACTGTACTTTTTCTACACATCTGTATATATTTATGCATCTAGTCTTATAAAGGCTTTCTGAGTTTATTTGCTATATCACGCAGTTCTTTAAGAAGATTAATAAAATAGTTTAGTGTCTTATTTGAATGAAATGAGTGAATTAGGACAAAGGATACATTTATGCATAGGACCTATAAATATTCAGTATCTGTTGGAGACCAAATAAAGGCTTATTCATTTCATAGGCTTCAGATAGTATGGAGCACAAGTGAAAGGTTTCTTCACTGTGCGTTGCCCAACATATTGAATAAATCATTTTAAAATTTCAGAGTTTTACTCTCAGGTGGTGCGGTGGTTAGCTCTGTTACTGCACAGGGTGGGGATCTGGGTTCGAGTGTCTGTCAGGGTTCTATGTGTGTGTGGAGTTTGCATGTCTTTCCTGTGTTGTCATCCAAGTGCTCTGGTTTTTTCTCTCCCGGTCCAAAAACATGCTGAGGCTAATTGGACTTGCCAAATTGTGCGTAGGAGTGTGTGGATGGTGAGTGAGTGTGCCCAGTGAGGGGTTGGTGCCCCATCCTGGATTGTTCCCTGCCTATAGGCTCCAGACCCCCTACGACCCTGGATAGTATAAGCGGTTTCAGGAGATGGATGGATGGATGGATGGTTCACTTTCATGTGTTTCACATCATTGGATTTTTAGACGTGTGCAGTCAGCACAGTAATGACTGGTAACATCAGTGCTAACAGATGGTTCACATCATGCTTTAGCATTCACTAGAACTAATCAAAAATACAATCAGAATAATACATTTATCTGTAATAAATACTTTTCACAATTACTGGCGTACTTCGTGCAGCCTCCCCTGGCAAGGATAACACAAGTGTGATTTCATATCATGTTTAATTTAATAAGGCAGGAGAACGCATGAGAAGGAGTTCAGGAATGTTCCTCTTCACGGAACCGTTCCAGGTCATTTGATGCTTATGCCGTACTGCTGTCCTCATTTCTTTGCACAGGCAAATGTGTCAAAATGCCCTGATATTTATTTGATGCCATTGTCCTGGGACCTGTGATAGCAGTGACATCAGAAATGCAGCCCCACGTTTTCTGATAGCTAGGAGGTTCCCGTTTTTCCAGACACTACTCTTGCAGGACCAATGGCACTGGTGGAGTTCATGCCCAAAGACTAGCTTTTATTTTTCTCTTCGACTATGATGCCTAATTCTAAGCAAAGTGCTAATTATGTCCGGCACACCCCCGGCTCATCATTCTCCTTTATTGTTCCAATAACGACTTAGATTGTGGCTCTAGATTACGCCCACCCATCCAAATAGCCTGCCATCAGGCCTCCTGTAGTTTATTTGGAAAATCTGTGTCCCAGAGACTGAAAGAACTCAAGTCTTTGATCCAAGAGTCTTTATTTGCCTTATATGCATTAGTGCACAGGAGATAACGGCAGGCATATGGCTGGGAGGCTAAGAGACTGGCTTTTTTGTTTTAGGATGCCTTTATTTAAAAAGTAAAATAAAATGAAAGCTAGTGTCCTTAGTGGGTGGTGTGTGGGGGCAGCTCAGTGGGGGGGGGCATAGCCCACAAATACCCTTACATGATGCACAAGTTGTCGGGATAGACATGACATAAACGGAGGAGATGACAGAAACACAAGCTATGGTTTTATATGAAACATATATAAAAGTAATAAAATAAATGACTGAAGTGGGAAATATGGCAGAGTAAAGCACAGTGTGCAAAGTATCACTGTCCAGTAAAGTACAGTGCATTTGTGAAGTCGCTGTTATTGCTTTCTATTGAGTTGCTGAATTGCAGAGGGCTAGAAGCTGGTCCTTAAAGCAACTGCTGGCAGATCCCATGCTGTTATCTGCGGCCGGACCTCCATTTGGAGAGCAGACTGTGACTGGGACTCTCTGCTCAGTCAGCTCTGCTCAGTCAGCCCACCATCCAGCCGGCTCTGCGTGTAGCAAGTTAACCACTGATGTCCCGCTGTCCTGATGTCCCATTGTCTTGCTGTCCTGATGTCCTGCTTTCAGAGTTCCATCATTATACTCTGACAACAGTATTAAGTGTTACATCCAACTTTTAACATTCTTTATGGCCATTACTTGATGACTAAGACTGAATTTTTTTATTCCTTTTTTCTCCATAGTGATTGATGACCAAAAGACTTCATTTTTATCCCTTAATGAACCTGGAATAATGAAGATCCTGAGACAAATGTGGATGAGTAGCATTTTACTCTGAATTCTCTTGCCTTTTCCTTCAAATAATCTTATTTTTGACACCTATGGGGCTTTTCCTTAGGAAAAGATGAATGCATACATTTAAAAAGCTTTAAAAAATAGAATATATAGGTTTCTCATATTATTGAACAGAAATTCTTTTAGCACAGAATACCCTCCATGCCCTCAGTTTAATTTCCTCATCATTTCCTTATTCTAGATCTGTCATATTTCTGAGTTTTATAAAATCAACGCTGTGAGAGTTTTGAACAGGGAGCCAAACCAGGCCAATAAGCCATAAGACCCTTCCCTGAAAGTGAGGCTTCCAGAGGCAGGACCTGGGCAGCACACCCCCGTATGTCCGAAAGAGGCTGCGCTGAGTCTGTTTGCCAGGAACAGCCGGCCCCTTGCTGATCTGGTTACATGTGGACAGTGTCACCCCTCATAAGCTGATGTATGCCAAAAACCTCACAAAAATTCCAACGGTGTCACTTCTGCCCTCTCACCAGTAAGATGAGCTTTTATTATCCCCTGTCCAGCTTTTTTTAATCACTTATATATCCAGTACAGTTCCTCCAATGGCCCTTCATTTACTAATGCGCCATATTGTACTGTAGTCACAACTTGCCAATCCTGATATGTAGTTATGCATTGTAATTTAGCAGTCAGCATTTTATTTCTGAAATAGTTACAGTTGTCTAAAAACCAGGCACAGATATAGTTTTGTTAGTTTTTTTTTCCCCAGATTTTTGACAGTGTTAAAAATGTAATTTCCAAGCGAGTTTTTGCTACCTGGAACCAGACTCGTGTGTGGTCAAAGGATTTCATGCATCTTTAAATTTAGCCGTTCATAAACTTAAGTATTCTCCATCCAATGTAAGCACAGTAGTCTGAGATTTTTTTTTTTCTTATTCTATTGCTTAGTAAAAATAATATCCTATATAGATAAGCTGATTTGCCATACAGGGAGAGACTTATTCATTATAAAACTCATTATTTTGTTTGGTGCCTTATTAAATTCAGTGAAATAAAATATAACATTCCCTAACATAAAATATAACATGGTAATATTCCAGGCCTAAATTGAATCTATTTACTGTGTTTATTATTGCTGTTATTATTTTTTTCATAACTGTGTCTGTAACTTTAAAACTTTGAAAAATACCTGCAGCCTGTGAGTTTTCCAGTCCTGATTGTCAATAATAAATGCTAGGATGGTACTGAAATATGTCCAGTCCTTTTAGACTCCCCATAATCACCTGTAATAATAACAGGCAACCATACATCTTATCTCATATGGGGTCAGGGTGAGTATCGAGTCTGTCCAAGGCAGCATAGGGAAGAGCGGCAAGCCATCTTTGCAAATATGAGGAGAGGGTGCAGCTTCTGCAGAGAAGCCGGGACAGAGTGTAATGGGTCAGCGTGTCACAACCGCAGCATTATCATCATCATCGTCAAAAGGCAAACAGGCAAATCTCAGGCTGGATTTTAACTGCAAGTCAAATTCATCAATCATCACTTTATTCATTCACCAGGTAAACATTGCCACAAAAATGTTTGCTGTCACGTTAATCATAATATATGTGCAACTAAGATTAGACCCTAATTTGACTCACACATTTCAAATTCAACATAAAATAAACGCCCAGAAAGGCACTTGGCCTTTATATGGAAGTTTCTCCCCCAATTAACTTAATTATTAACATAACTCTAATTTACCTGGTTAACGATACACACACACACGCACACACACACACACACACATGTAGGGTATACATATCCTTATGGGGACCGCTCATTCATTTCAATGGGAAAAATGCT
>JAOYFF010000015.1:2837734-2853141 GCA_025773925.1 Cryptomyrus ogoouensis | reverse complement strand
ACACCCCTAAATGCATTGAAGCAACTGCCATGTGATTGGTTGATTAGATAATTGCATTAATGAGAAATTGAACAGGTATTCCTAATAATGCATTAGGTGAGTGTGTATCCAGTAGTAGCAATGTAAATACATACCATGTGATGATTTATAATAGGGTGATACTTTTGAAAAGCAAGTGATTTGTGAACAATATGTTTTTCCTGAGCAGTTAGACCACATTCACCAGCTTTAAGACCAGCAATCGGATTTTACTGTCTCTTAGGTAACCAATCATGGATTATAATTAAGCAAATTAGGTGCAGGTTTGACAGACAGCACAATGAATCCGGGAGTAGCACTGTAGTGTCACGCATCCAGGGCTGTGTGTTTCATTCCAGCCCCCAGTGATTTACCCAGATCGCGTGGGCTGCCACTGGGACGTGCAGCTAGCTGCCCCCAGTGATTTACCCAGATCGCGTGGGCTGCCACTGGGACGTGCAGCTAGCTGCCCCCAGTGATTTACCCAGATCGCGTGGGCTGCCACTGCGACATGCAGTGAGTGTGTGGCATGACACTCAGCACTGTTTCCTGGGAGAGGTTCCAGACCTTAAAAAAAGTCCTTTATTTGTTATTTGTGCAAGTACATTGGAAATCTCATATTACCTCATCTCTCACTTTCCGTAGCTTGGGGCGTCATAGCACCGGGTCAGCTGATATGCAGCACTCCTAATGCTGGAGGTCAGGGGACTTTTTCAACGGCCCACAGACGTGTGACTGAGCCTGCTGACCCAGTCACAGCCTTACTGTAAGCCTGTACTGTAGTCAGATGGATAGCTGTAGTCTATGTCTATCGCAAGTACTTTGACTGTCAGAGACAAGATACTCAACCTCATGAAAATACATGAGCTCAGCAATTTTGAATACAAATATTTTTCAATACTTCTATTCTATTCGATATAATTACCTATTATCACGTAGAACAATGCCAAGCTTACTCCAGACAGCAACCACTAAGCTACGTTTATGGGAATGTCTATGTATTTCACACGCGTCCCTTAAATGTTACATTAATGTAACTTACAATGGTATTGTGCTTTAAACTAGAAAGGTCTGCTGATGAAAGCGTCAGAAAATCCATTCACAGCTCAAAAGTAATTTTTAATTGTTAGATATGTAATTGTGCACTAGGTGTACATCTGATACAAATTACACTCATCTTTCTTTTTGCTCTTAAGTGTCTTCTATTTTAATAAAGTTATTAAATCATCTCAAATATTAAAAAAAGCGCAAAATATTTCAGCTGATACGTCAGATTAATTAAGGCCGTCAGATTCATTCTTCAGATACATTTTAAAGTGGATCTAATTTTAAACTTTATCACATAAAGCCAAATCTGAGTAATGGATGTTGAGATAAAATAATTTCACATCAGCACTTTGTGATTTTTGAGATTATAATGCTCATAGATGGCAGTTACAATTTAATTAAAGTCTATAAATGGAGAATCATTAATATTAGATTAATTCTAATATTAATATATTTCACTCAGCTGAATGGTCATTCCAAAATGTCTTTAATATTAAGCGTTCTTTAACTATAACAAAACATTCATCCACCTTGTGTGTCAATTGGTTCGCTTTTCACATGACGTTCAGTCAAGCCTGACATGTTAGCAAATACTTTGGACAAAATAATGTACGACTATGAAGAAGAAATAGAAAATATAATTAAAAAATAGTTTGGGACACCCTTTGATTACGGGGCGCAGATGGATGACAGAGACCACACCACCACTTATGTAAACCAAATAATGTAACAGACTTACGGGCTTCCTTTCCCATTGCTTAATGTAACTGTTATTGTGATCATGACCATGTTACCACCAGGTATTTTATCCTGACATCTTTCATTACGGTTTCAAAGGTAATTTTTAATTAATTTTCTCAGTCACATATGCCAGCCTTGTGGGATTTGAGACTTATAAACTGTTATATTTTGGCCATGATGGAAATGCTGCTTGCGGCGAGGGGAATACGGCACTGAATGTATCGATTTGGACACAAAACTGTCAATATGTATCAAAAGGAGCCTCAATTGCTTAATGTACTGTAAGGTACCCCCCAAATGTTAATAAACACACTCATATTTGCTGCTAATTATTTTATGATTTCTATGATTTATTGGGTAAACTGATCCAGCATTTCAGAACCTCAGCCACATAGATCAGCATTGCAATGTCATGTACTGTGTGCAATAAGAAACAATAACTTAGAGAAATGTATTCAGTGAAAATGTGTTTTTATATATAGACAATTACAATTAGGCCAGACACTCTTCCTATTATTCAGGTCAATTGGGCTTCATTCTAATACCATCCATATATCTGTATCAGGCACACAGCCACATAGTAAAAAAACGAGTTTGAACCTCCCCTGGAAATTTGCCATGCCCTCCTCGAAGTTCCTTTCTGGCTACGGGCCTGACAGGTATACAGCGGCATGAAATAACGTTCCCCAGGACCCCGGCGAGTTACGGGGGCGGGTTTGCGGTACTTAAAGTGTGAAAACTCAGGACAGTGTGAGACAGGAGGTCTGGACACAGGGCTCTATACAGAGTGCAGCTTAGCTCTGCAGCAGGAATAAGCCATGGGGCTTTGTCAGAAGCGTCTGCTCAACGCAAACACATCTTGAAGTTTTTTTCCAAAGCTCTCCATTCACATGCCTCTCATTCATAGGGTCCAGCAGGGCTTTGAGTGCATGAACAAAAAGTAGAAGACATACATGAAGAAACGGGTTATTGCGCCTGCAGCATTCGCCAATTAGTATTCCATGAAATAGTCTTAAATACGAACTGATAATTGACGGAAAACCAATCAGATGTCTTGGTCCCGCCTCCTCTAGTTGCTTGGACCCATCTCCTCTACAATCTGATTGGTTATCTCTCTCAACCAATATTTCTTTTTTTTTTTTGTTCTGTCCTCAGAACATTGTTGTGTTACACGCCCATGAGCCAGCAGGGAGCTGGAAAGGAGCCAAAGGTTTGGGAAACACTGTACTAAGCAAAATGCTTAGGCACACTTTACTCTCCATCTCTCGTCAGCGCAGGGAGGGCCGAAGAACCCTGAAGACAGTCGACAGAAAAATAAATGACCTCTTGCAAGTTCTATAAAAGTAATTAAATAAAAAAGGAGTGAAAGTGCAAGTTTCCACTTTGTGTTAATTGCTGAAAAATTGAAGTCACCCTGACAAGCGGAGGGCAACCACTGACGTTCGCACATATGCGGATGCTTGAGAAAGACTGAGCGTTTGCAAATTTCAAACACAAACTTGTGTTTTTGGGTTTCAAATGAAATGAAAAGAAAATGACCTTTATGGAAACATTGCAAGTAGAACATATTCCAAGGGAAATCAACTACAAAATGAGTTGATAAGGTGCTTGGATTTATATCAGAAACCATATGGTGTGGTCTTTATTGACAAAATTGGCTACAAGATTTCATTTGAAGGATGAACATTGTTTGTAACAACACATAATGTACCACATTATGTAATATGTTGACAAAATGTAATAAATTTAAAGCCTATATTATAATTTTACATTGCAATATTAACCTGCCATCATCATCATCCTTACATTGTCCAATAAAGAGCATCAGCGTGTTTTTGTGATCCATTTCGGGTGAACTCTGCGATTTCAAACTACTTTAATTACAAAGGGTTTTCAGAAACACTCATTAATCAACAAATGATCTTAAGTATGAGGTAACAAACCTCTTAGCATCACAAAGCTTTTGGGAGACAGACCCCTGAAAATTTATCTCGTGAAAATTTGTTACATTTTGTCCAGTTATTAAATAATGAGGTGCTATTACATAATACATTGTTACATGGTGTGTGACAATGCATTATGCAAAATTTGTTAGTTTGTTACTACATAATGTGGCATTAATACATAATGTGTTGATACAGTTCATAACTTGTGAAATAGGGGCCTTACAGAAGTTTCTATACATTTTTAGGGAAAAGCATCTCAGGATTTTACCAAAAAAACATTTTGGATCAGCACTTTTTTCTTACATTGCTCTTACCAGACTTCATGATGATGATAATGATGATGACGACGGTGGTGATGGAGATGATGATGGTGAAGATGATGCTGGTGGTTATGGTGGTGATGATGATGATGATGATGATGGTTATGAAGATGATGCTGATGGTTATGGTGGTGATGATGATGGATATGAAGATGATGCTGGTGGTTATGGTGGTGATGATGATGCTGGTGGTTATGGTGGTTATGATGATGATGGTTATGGTGGTGATGATGAGGATGATGATGGTGATGATGATGATGTGATGATGATGTGATGATGATGATGGTGATGATGATGGTGATAATGATGATGGTGATGATGATGATGGTGATGATGATGATGGTGATGATGATGGTGATAATGATGGTGAAGGTGATAATGATGATGGTGATAATGATGATGGTGATAATGATGATGGTGATGATGATGGTGATGATAATGATGGTGATGACGATGATGATGATGGTGATGATGATGGTGATAATGATGATGCTGATGATGATGATGATGATGGTGATGGTGATAATGATGATGGTGATAATGATGATGGTGGTGATGATGGTGATGATGATGGTGATGATAATGATGGTGATGACGATGATGATGATGGTGATGATGATATTATGACGGTGGTTGTTTTCTTTTGTTTTCTTTGTTTGAGATAAATATTGGATTGTAAAATGCTACAAGTATTTTTCATAGACCTGGCAAAGCATTTTTAATAATTGCATAAATTTAGCTTTATCTTTTATTATGATAAATGCCTTCAGAATTGTCATGGATGATGGAGTAATCAGAAACAAATACATACATGAAGCAAAACAACATTCATCTACTATGGTTAATATCTCAGTTTCTGCAAAATCATCTGCTACACAAACAGATACATAATGATGAATCATAATTTAATGTCTGATGCAGTGTGCAAGCCAGTGTAAAAAATAAAGGCACTTGCAATGCATGCCAGCAACCAAAACATGAATAAAACACACAGGACGGTAAAATAATGATGTATAACAATGGAACAATTAATTCACAAAGTATGCATTTCAATTTCATAATGTGTTTTGCTTCATGAGAGTGATTAAATGGTGTATTTTTTAAATCATGTTAAATGCTTCTTTCAAATATGTTGGTTTGATACTGACCCACCTTAATGACACCAAAATGACTTTTTTTCTCGGGTTAGTGGGTGCATTTGGAGATTTTGGGCTTTCCCACAAATTAAACCATTAGCTGCATTTGCGGTTAGTATTCATGTTTTCCGTTCTGTTCTTGCTCAGGTATCTCACCAAGTTAACTGAATCCAGTGTTTTACACCTCCTAGTGGACGGACTCAACCGGGAGCTCGCTTAGCATGCAAGAGGAAAATAAATCCACCAGAGATTATCAGAGACTAATGCTTTGCTGATTGAGTACGGATTCTCTCTTTTTTAATTTAATGAGAATTCCAAAACCACTAAGCACATCCCCTCCCCTTCTCAATACATATTATTGAAATTCACTATCATGTTAATTTGACTGTTTACTAAGATGAAAGTACATTTTTTTCTGTCCTGGGTGTGGCTATGACTTAATGCTTGCAAAATGAAGACTACAGACACAAATATATGTTGTACAATTTGAGTGATGTATTTTACATCTGGTTTCTCGGTGGATTTTGATTGCTATCACTCAGGCCCAGACCAGCAATCATACAACACCAATAGTAACTATTTTATATTCAACATTATTGTAAATATTAATAATGCTATTGCATATTGTTATACATAAGGGAGTGCATTTTTCATAGCCATCATTTTACTGTAGTAGCTAATTGAATCATGAAACTTTACACCAAAAAAGTGCACAAAAAAGAATTAAGATGACATGATGGCATCAGCCAGCGATTTGTTGGGTTACTCCCTAAGTAAAGAACATCTGTTGTCACTGAGCGTATGTCACAGATTCAAGCCAATGTTTGTCTAGCGAAATTTGTGCGAGTAAAAACATGAAGGAGAAACACATGTTGACCTGAAGCATCACTTCCTTTTATCTATGCAACTGAAGTCTTTGACACTTGGTTTTGGCACTTCAGCAGAGTTTGAGAAGCGTGGTGAAATGAGAGAAGCAACATCTGCTGGCGGAGAGACGACTGGACAGGTTCACAAAAAGCAAAACAGGGCAGAAACCTCGCATTTAACACCCCTTTCTGTCACTATTACCTTTTCCTTTGATCACACGCCATGGACTTTTCGTTCGCCTCTGTAATGGAGTGTTGTCAACAGGATGTACCGATTCTGCTCAGCAGTACTCCTAATGTCAACAGAAAGATTCATATTCCTTACCCTCGTCTCCACAGTGTCAGCCAAATGTTTAATTCGAGGAGAAAAAGCAGCTAACTGATGACAGACTCGTTTGCTCTTTGGTAGATCAGGTAGTTAACTATATATAGCCAGTTATACTACTGCACGTCCAAGTCTTGAATTTGAACTGTGTGCCATAGTTAATTATTACATCCAAGAGAGATATAAAAGAAAATACGCTTAAATAAAATATTTTTAAACTGGTTTTTAAAAAGTGTTACTATAGAGATGTGAAATGTGGAAGTGATGTGTAAAGGCAGCCCAAGGATGCCTGTTGTTTGATTAATGTATTTAAAATGTCATTTTTAAATTTTTTTCCTTCATGTTCTAGCAAGTAACTTCAACATTCACATTTAACACGGGACTGCAAATTGACAGGAAAAAAAAGTACTGTGTGTGTGTGTGCTTGTGTGTGTGTGTGTGAGCGGGTGTGCGTGTGTGCATCTGTGTGTGTGCGAGCGGGTGTGTGTGTGTGCTTCTGTGTGTGCCAGCCAGCACCTCAGGTCTTTGACAAAGATATGAATGGAGACAGTGACAAATGAACTGTACGGCTCAACAGAGGCCACAATTTGCAGTGCCAAATAAAGCGACCTTTGGCCCCTGGCAAGGCTGACGAAAATGAGAACTGCAAGGAAGCAGAAGTAAAGAGAGGCTCTCACTGCTGTGACATCCATCCATCCATCCACCCATCCATCATCCCATCCACCCATCCATCCGTCTTCTACCAGTTTAGCCTGGTCAGGGTCACAAAGGTATTTGGAGTCTATCCCAGGCCACACAGGGAACAAGGACGCCAGTGAAGTGAAATAATATCCATAAAACATCTTAAACCTAACAGTTCATTCCAGAGTTACTTTAAAAGTTATATTACTTAAAACACCTTGTTTTGACAGCATCCCAAAACATTGTTCCACGTGTCCATGGAATGGCTGAGGTGCACCTGAGGAGAGGTTTGGGAGCTAAATCTGTGTTCATCTAGACATCTAACAAGATATCAGTGAGTTTTGGGAGAACAGAAGACATTCTGGTTAGTTTTTATTGTGTTACTGTTACCTTGCATATGATCTACCATTAAATGGCACTTTGAGTTCTAAGAAAATATACATTTATTAGCCAGATAAACAACTTTAAACATTTCCGTGGCTTGGCAAAGACTTCTGTGCAGTTCTGCGTCTGTGTCCATATTATTATTATTATTATCATTATTATCATTATTATTATTATTTCTTTGATTGCGCTAACACATGCTGTACAGGGTGTAGCATGTGACGTTGCACAGAATCGCAGACTTCAGAGCTAAAATAAAAACATTCACATGGGGAAGCAGATGCTTTCTGATTTGGTATGTTTAATATATAAGCCTTTGTCTGGATTTTTTTTTCCTTTACTAAATAAATCGGGTAACATCAGCTTCCGAAAGCTTTCATTTTTTTTTTATGCCAGTGATACGCAGGAAGTGAAATGTAATTAAAAGAATTAGAAATGTCTAAAATTGAAACTAGATTTTTTATGGCAAGGGTGAATCACTTAGAATGTACATGGAAATACTGTAAATACTTAATCTGGAAAAGTGTCTGTCAAAAACTGGCTCAGCATACAGCTCCTCTATAATTCTTATAATTTTACATCCATTCTCATGTGGAAAAAAACACTGATTGTGGAATAGAATAGATGCCTATTAAGATAACCGCTGATAAGATTTATCTTCTGCAACAACTTTCTGAAAGCTGCAATCCTACGAGGCAACAGCCCTACCGCAAATTTAACCTCTGCCAGTTATAATTTCTGTCAGCAAAATATAAACAAGTTTCTTGCTTTATTGAATTTTTGGGAGCAAAAGTACTATTTCCGAATAGTTTTTTTTCTGGCTTAAAATAAAAGATTCTGAATATGATTTGCGATGTACGTTTCTTGCTGCAGAGACAGAGACAATGTCACAGAATCCTCAAGACTTCTATTCAACTAGCACAACATGAAAGGGTTTGCGGGACACTAATAGCTGCATGTGCTGCATTAGGCAGACCGTGACACAGAAGGCACGGGCAAGACGCCAGCGGAATGATACGGGCACTCAAACACCAAGTGGATGTTGTGCAGCAGAATGCAACTCCAGTCACTGCAATTGAGCTTGACAAAGTTGGTAGATCTTGGCAGGCGTCTCCTCAGCTACAAGGCTAACCAAGCAGCATCTGGTCTGCGGGTAATTGGCTTCAATCTGAACAGCGAAACCTTTCTCACCTTGTTTGGGGACTCTGACAGCTGGTATGTAAATGCCGCTATTGTCTGGGATTACCTTGGAAAGTGTTTAGCGAATTTTAAAACATCCACACTGCTAATCACTCTCGCATGCAGAACCACAGACAAAATAGACCTTCCATTTTTAGTCTGCCGTGTAAGTATCTATATAACAAGTTGAGAAGTATCTTAACAATCAAAAACAGGATTTTTTTTGTGGTAAACATGTTCTCCTCTTCTGCCTTTAGGAAGAGTAATGTTGTGATCTTCAGTTTATGAAAAGCAAGGACACATTTCAGTACAATAATAGATCAATCATCTTGAAAATGAACAGATAAATAGGTAAGGCACAGATCAATAGATATCTGCTCCAGATTTACATTTTCTAATGCAAAGAGCCGCTCAGTGCAACTTTAGTATGTATCATGAACATTTTAAGTCTTATTATTGCCATGCTTCTATGACGTCTGTTTTTGCCACATAATTGACGCGGGGCTAAATAAATAAATAAACTGACAAATAAATAAATAATTGGTGACTGATGACCATTCCATTAACCTTTCTTAGCTGGCAGTTTTTTATGAGTCATAAAACTTCAGCCAGAAAGTGCTAAGTGACAGTCAGCTGTCAACTGGGCGGTAATTGAGACGGTAAATTAGTGGGCAGTTTTGAATAATCAATGGAATTGGGATGCAAATTAAAGCCAGGCTCATTACTTAAATGGCCCTCCCTCTTTTGTTTCTCCAAGCACTTCATAACACACTGTCAAAAGAAATCGCCTTCTCGTCTAACACGGAGGCAGCCTTACAATGCTGTTCCTGCTGCGGCATTTACTGGACCGTACCACTAACTGTTAACCTTTAGGGGGATTTATTTGTAGCTAACTTATGGTGAAGCATATAGGAAACATTTATTTACAAAATAAAATGGAATTAACATTATATACTATGGGAATGCAATGTAAATTGCAGTGTTTAGCGTTTATATCATGGCGTAGTGCATGCTACTAATGTCTTATATTCTAGCAAAAAAAATATATTCTCTTTTCTTGAAGTTTATTCATTGTTTTTTTCAAATTATTGTTTTCAAATTGATATAGCTAATTAGGGGGCAGCCATACTTTTCATCTTCTCTGGCTTTACTTGATTACCCAAATCTTAACCCTTAATTGCATAGTTGAAGACTGAGAAACGGTCTGGTAAAGTTGCCGGTCCATCGGGGGTCACACACACACAATCACACACTACAGGCACTGTTGCGTCACACCTCCATCCACGGCCCAAAGACATGTAGTTAGCTTGACTGGCATCTCCAAGTCGGCCATAGCGTGTGATTTCATGCGTGAGTGTAACGAAGGAGGTCCAAGATTCCATTCCAGGACACCCAGGTTTAATGACTCGCAACAGGGAGCAGCCAGTGGCAAATCACGAACCAGGGAAGAGGGTCAAAACACAGGCCAGGTTCAAAACCGACCCAGAGAGTAACGCATACAAGGTCCAAACCACGGCGAGAACAGGGTCAGGAAACAGGCTAAAATTTAGAAAGCCGAAGTCAATCAAGGCATGTCAAGCATGGCAAGTCAAGAATGCAGCAATGAGAAGCTTCAGTACCTAACAAGGTGGCTCCTTCACAGAAGCCCTCAAAGCTCCCTTAGGTTAATTAAGGAGTGTGCAACAATTATTTATGGTTCTCTTCTCTCCTGTAGGTCAGGACAAGTGACACGTAGCAGCCAACTCCACCTCACTTGGAAAACCCCCCACCCCATGCAGTACCATTTATTTATTTCTCAGACACTTTTATCCAAAGCAACATGCATTTGAGAAAGCACGGTTAGCCAGTCCCTGAAACAGTTGAGAATTAAGGGCCCGACGGTGAAATTACTCTGCCAACTGTAGTGTGGTCGGTTGGAGAGGGATTAAATTTTCCCCTTTAAGTGGGTGTTGCCCTTGCAGTGGCTGTGGCCAGTTGGAGAGGGATTAGTTTTTCCCCTTTTGTTGCAATGCAGTGAAAAAGCATTCTTGTCACTTGCCTTTTGAGCTTATATTAGCATGTAGTGACTGAGAATACCAAGTAAACTCACGGCGCAGTGCATTTGCATGTAAGAACACGTGACTCAGCTGGCTACTGTTGAAGATGGTGATCATCATGATGGGGGCTGAGGCCATTTCCAAGGTGAAATATTGAAAGCTTATGAGGGTTTTAGCAGAAATTAATGAAGTCAAATACTGTTATGGCTCTCGCCGCAGAGTACCGGAGCATCACAATGTATTTAATGATGGGCTAATTGCCTCATTACAGATTTACTGATGAGGAGTGCTTTGTCATGGAGCGCAAGTCAATCATTAGCAATTCATTAATTAATTATCTTGAATGATTTAACCTGGGTTTTGTGCTGATAATCAATCAAGTGCACAGAACAAATAGATGCACCGCATGTGTAAGGCAGCATGACAGATTACAAAGTGTAATTATTCCTTAATTCTTTATGTTGTGTGTGAAAACTTTGAAATGTTGTCAACAGGCTTCATCCATCCATCCATCCTCCCTATTCCCCCTAGGCTATCTAGTGTTGAGTCAGTGAACCTGGAACCTTCCCAGGGAAACATTCCTCCTGTATATTTCTTGATGGTGGGATTACCATCCAAGCCACAACAGGTCATCAGATACCCTCTCGACCTTCAAGAGACACCTGAGGACCCATCTGTTCCTGGAGCACCTCTAGTAGCCCAGTTCCTCTCCATGCTCCTTGAATGCTCTTAACACTGCACTTCTCCTGATTGAGTAGTATGTCTTATGGCACTTTTCCTCTGCCGCTAAGATCTGAGCTGTACCTAACCCATACTGCGAAGAGAGTAGGTACAGCGCGGTTCCTGCTCACTTTGGTTTTCCACTGCAGAATGGTCGGGCCGGTAAAGGCGCTGCAGAGTTGGAGAGCGACAGTGATGTAAAACCAAAGAGACAATTTTTTCCTGCTCACATGGTGCACATCGTTATTTACTAAGCGCTAATTTCCGCTAGCATTTCTGTGAGAATCGGCATGTTATGTTAGCACCATACGCTAGCAGAATTAGCATTCTGTGTAAATTTGCATTAAGAGTCCATTGTGTTTAGCTGTTCTAAAGTAAAGTAGGAGTCTGGAAATTTTCGCGTTCCAAGTAATCGGAAATGCACCAGTACAATGTGACACTACAAATACTGAATAATATACAGAATATACTCTTTCCTTCAGATAATCCATGTGCAGGTGTCTCCCTGCATTTCGACCAATCAGATGGTGACGCACCGGGCTGGGGTTGGTCACAGTGTCACAGTGGCTCGCATACTTTACAATGGGAAACCGCCAATTCGAGGTTCGGCTTCAGAACGGCTCGGTTCTTGGTGGCAGTGAGGAAGGGACATCAGAAGGACACCTATTCGCTCAGCAGAGCACACACATACAGAGCGTAGAATCACAGATTCACCTCGCTGCCTGTTCTTGCACTGCCAGAAGCTAGAGCCTCCGTGCTATAGAGGGAGAAAATGCATCCGGACGGGGGTGTGAGACTGCAACGCTACCTGCAAAGCGTGCTGGGCTATCCTGTCATCTAAATGTACTGTGCTCTATAGCTGAGGCTGACAAGTATACTTAAGTATTAATACCGAGTCGTGGAGTACATGTTTAATAGCTGCTATCAATAGCCGTATTCGGTATGAAATTCAGAACACAAAAAATATGCACCATTGTGGTCAGACACAGACCCTCTGCCGTACTGGCCAGCCGTAGGTCTTACTGGTGACACTACAAGGCCGCAGTTATGCCACTAACCAGCAGGCAGAAGGGCTAGAGTTTTATGAAGGTATATGGAACAGTATACACTCGACACCCCTGGTAAAATGAATATCGGTGTGATCCCTGGGGTGTCGCACAGCTTGAAGTGACATATTTAGAGTGTGCATTTCCAGGAAATATTTTACAGCTAAAGTGTTATTGGGAATATGGTGAAATTACAAGCATGAGCACCGTCGCAGATTGCTTGGGGTTCACGTGAAGAAATTAAAATTAATAGGTTTAATAATCTTGCCCTCCCTGAAAAAGTAATTAAAACGAAACGCAAAAAAAAAAAAAAATGTGTTCAAGAAAATTCATTATTATTCGACAATAATCATCCTTGTCAGAAAAGAACACAGTGAGATTTTAGGGGAGACAATTTGGACGATAGGTATCATTTGTAATCAGAAAAAAAAACATTAAATTTATTAAAATAGATCAAAGGCACGGCTGATAAATGTATAAAGAAAATTGAGCTGTCTCTTTCTAAAGGTTATTGCGCAGACATTAAACTCCTTCAGTTCTTTTTCCCACTCTCTCCAAAATCCATTAAACTCAAGATGAACAACAAATGAATGATGAACAAAGCAGATAAAGTCCTTTGGCATGACGGCTGTTGAGACTAATGAGACACTTTAAAATACAATAATCACTTCATGTATTGTCATAATTAGTCAGTCAATGCTATCTTTATTTTAAGCACCAGCAATTTAAGCTCAAAGTAAATTGTCAAGACCTTTTCTTTGTTATAGCAATGAACACAATAAATATAAGAAATAACCAGTGAATGCATTTTAAAGCCCCCCCCCCAGCACAAATGCATTCACTTTTAAACGGATTCAATTCCGGTCTTCATAATCTCCATCTATCAAACATAACATGTGTTTGTCCTGTGAAAACTGCAGACAGGGGGCGTCGTTTTCTGCCCTTTGCGCTGGGCAGCCTGGTGAGAGATAAGCACCAGCTGAATGTGCCCACTTCAGACGGCCGGTGGACCTCATTCACCCTGGCATAGGATCCACGCCCATCGCATTCCCCACCGCAGTCAAAACTAATGGAACTGTATTCCAGTGTCGCATTATTCCATTCCACCGCAGCTTGTTGCATTAGCACAGGCTTTCCAGCTCTCTGAAGCCTCATGTAAATATGGATGGAGTGCTTGTCCAGAAGCTGCATTTTGCAGATGCGACGGAAGTAAATGTGGGTGTTTTATTAAAGAAAACAACTAGTGGGCTTTGTAGAACTGTTTTTTTTTATTATTATTCATCTTGAGTCTCTCTGTTTGAAATCAATGTAGGTTCTCGTTAAGGACTCATTAGTCAAACTAACTGCACCAAAGCAGCAAGCCTGAAATATTTCAAAATGTATGTTTCACGTTTTGTTTGCCCATACATGCAATCCCATCTGGTATAGGGTCACATCAGATAATTATGCAATTGCTTTAGCAGATATAATATCATTATATAGTAGTGTGTCTGACAGCACATCAGAAGGTTGTGTGTTCAGATCACGCCAGGGTCATAGCACATGTCTACTGCTAATCCTTCACGTCTGCACTTTATCAGGATTTAATAAACTGTGTTGTACAAGCATTTATTTGCAAGGACAGTGTGTGGCTCAATGGGGTGGGAGTGTGTATCTGTGATCAGAAGGTCGTTGGTTCAAATGCCTGGGTCAGCAGATTGATTTGCCCTTGAGCAAAGCCCTTAACTACCAATTGCTCATGGGACTATATGGCCCTGTTTTGTTCAGGGGGAAAAAAAATGCTGCTTTGGATGAAAGCGTCTACTAAATAAAATGTAAATTATTATAGAATTAATTTACCGGCTTTACACTAAGTACTTATACACAAGTAATACATATATTTTGATCTCAGATGTTAAGCACATTTCCTTCATGTTCAGTACATGTTATACATTTTACATGTAATCAGGTGTAAATAATAATAATAATAATAATAATAATAATAATAATAATAATAATAATAAAGTATTCATGTCCGAGGGTCACTCAGATGATTGTTGGTCAGATGTTAACAGCAGGAGATTGACTTTCCAAGCATGAGGCCAGATTAAATTTTGTCCTTGTACTTAATTCAGCCAGCATCTCTGGAACAGCATGCATACTACAGCAGAAGTTCAAATGCTCAGAGGTTATTTTTCTGCAAAAAACCATGATGAAAGGATCTTCACCCCAGGGTTCCTTAATCAAAGGAACTGGACGTTTAATGCCCAATGATGCCTGTTTTTTCATGGGCTTAATTAGCAAAGGCCGTGCCTTGTTGATAACGCTCTCTGTAACTTCGATCAAATGCGACTCCGAAGGAAAAAAAAATCAAGGCTTCTGATGTGTGAGATGCATTGTGTGCATGCGGATGCATTTTTTAAGACTAAGTGACCTGCTAACTTTGTTTTAATCCAAAATTTACAACTGAGAAAAAAACCTAATTTGTGGCAATTCCTCCTTTTACATCATTATTATTACTGTGAAATCATCTAATCAATATAATGGAAAAAAAAACAAACTTAGGTAAAAGGTAAAAAGATTTAAATATTCTACTTTAATATTCTACTTTTTTATCCAAGAAACAACGCCCACTCGGACTGGCTTTGTGTTTGCTGGCATTTTCAGAGCCTGCTAAGGGCCTGAGTATCCTAAAAGCCTGCCAGGAAAATGCAGCAGACACATTACAGAGCAGCCGGAATGACACCGTGCTTTGTTTAGAAAGGAGAAAAGTTTGACTTATCTGTTCATATGTTCATGCATGTTCTTGTGCCTGTGTTCTTTGCATCAATTTAATTGTAGAAATATGTAGACACCAATCAGACTGCAGTTTTGCATGATTTGGGGGCCCCTGATTGGCCATAAACACTCAATATGCTGTGGGGGGGGGGGGGGCGGGGGGGCCGGAAGAGACTTTTTGAGGGGGGCACTATAAACAGAGTTT
>JAOYFF010000015.1:2811283-2826310 GCA_025773925.1 Cryptomyrus ogoouensis | reverse complement strand
AATCCAAAACGTGAGCAGTAGATCGAAGAGGCAGTGACGAGGCACAAACGGAACCGAACCTGAACCGCAATCCAAAAGACGGCGTTAAAAGGCAGTCCAAATGTCACCGGTCCGGTAAGTGCAGTACAGCACCACCTGTATCAGTCCCAGACAGGCAGAGCAAGGCCGCTTATGGGGCATAGTGAGAGCATCAACACCCCGCAATGCAGATACCAAGCATCTCATTTACCGCTCACTTAGGAGTATGACCTCCCATGATCCTCTCTGCTGACTGCCTAAACATTTAACTGACAAATAATACATGTCATGTATTATCTTAACAGAACAGAGCGACCTTCAACTTTCACTGCTCAATGACTGCGGGTGATTTTAATTATTAAAATTAACTACAGCCGCTATACCTCTGAAAGCTGTGCCGGTCCCAGTATTAATTTAAGGCCATGTAATGTTATTTTTGCACATTTGAAAAGGAACCTCTTTAAACCACAACTGTTTCTAGACTGTTTCAAAATTCATACGCAGGTGCATACCAAGAAATTCTGGGCACCCAGACAAAATGTTTGCCCCTTGCCTCGTCCCTCTGCCAGATTTAATTATTGTATGTATAATTGTACATATTCAAGGGCCTCTATCAAGTGCTGGGCCCCTTGAATCGGCCAGCAAGGGACACTTGCTTATTTCTGTATCAATGTTGCAAATTTATTTGTTTAATAACAAAAGCCCATTGACAAGCAATGTGTAATAAATCTGCACATATCATCCACACAGACATTTTCTTTTTGAGTGTCTTTTTTTTGACAGACTCATTCAATTGTGTTCTTGCCATTTTGCTAATAATTGCAGTTGTAGTGACTGGGTCCCACAGGGACGCTAAACATGAATGTGTGGTGTTTTATGTCATTGCAAAGGTGTTACTAATTAAAATGTCCTCAATGAGTCTACTTGTCAATGAACTTTTTAACTCAGAACAACTAATTTAGAGCTACAATTTGGGTTTCAATTTCCTACTACAATGTTTGTTTTGAAAAAAATAAATAAATAAATAAATATATATATATATATATATAGTAAACAAATGAAAGAAGTAATGATTTTTGTTATAAAAACCAATAAATTTCAATCTTTTTATTGAATTAATGAAACTGTCTGTGAGCTCTGTATGTACTGGAAGCTTTCTTTGAGTACTGGTTCTGAAAATGATTTTGATGTGGAATGATTAAACAGGAAGTGCACTCATGCCAGATGCTGGAAGCTGAATCCAAGACTTTGTGTTGTGGCATCTCAGATTTGAGGCCAACATGCCTTCTGAAGGTGAAAAAAATAAAAATAAATGAAAGAAGAGAGCATCTGCAGGATGGTGAAGAGCAGGCCTCACTGCGGGCCTCACTGGTTCTCATGAGGGACACAGATGGAGCAAAGCTTCCCCTACAGAGGTGGCCATCAAACAGCTTGAGTTCACATAATCAGATCGGACCACTAATGGCTGAAGTTTCACATTTCCTAAATAGCCGTGGCAGGTCGCAGCACTGGCCGTGATAAATGCTCACTCTGTGAGCCGCAACTAATTACAAAGTGTGGCAGCTAGGAAAATGGCGCTAATCAATAGAGACGGCATTCGCCGGACATGTTTAAAGGTGCCAACAGCAGTCGCCGCAACCTGTTAGCGTCATATGTGAAGATCCGATATGCCGTAAACGGCTTGTATCGGCCACAAAGACTGTGTGTGCTGGAGTGAAAAGGAGACATCTCTGAATACACACGCACACACACACACACATAAATACAGTATATTATTTAAATTAATATGCATTATATGCATCAGATCGTCCAAAAAATTTATTTATAATATTAAGGCAAAAAATAAAATGTAACGTCAAAATATTCTGATTTAAATAAACTTCGTCTCTGTGCCGTTGTTTTGTCGAGTCAAGTGGCCTTTACAGTCATACTGACCATGTACGGGTGTTAAAGTGCTGAACAAAGGTTTATATACAGTATATAATGCAATCGTGTTGGTAAACAATGAACAACGCCCAGTATATCCTGACATTGCTTTGCTCAGTGATACACTGTAAGCTACACTTTGAGTGACAACTTAAATGTGCCATAATCGCATCACAGTCAGACTGTTCGTTCTCCAAAAGCAGCAAGTGGTGGTTTTCAGAGATGAGGGCTCATCCACCCAAGACCAATATAATCCCAGTAGCTGGGGCCTCGTCCGCGCTGACGCTAACCCTGTTTTAGCACTCCATGCACATGCGGCACCACAATTACTATTTCATTTATTTCCACGCCTGGTCTAAATTTGGCTTTAGGCCCCAAAATGACTATTGACATTGATATGGAATAAAAGAACCCAGACCTGCCCGTGTCAATTTTTCATTCTTTCGTGCCCGGGGGGAGGGCGGGGGTGTATCAGTGTGTATCAGTACCCCTGGGCCTCAGTGTCCTATCAGAACCAACTTGTCCTACTTAGGCCAAGCTCGTGTCAGGCATGAGAGTCCAATCAGTCTTAATTCTCCGAATGGAAGAAACAATAGTGAAATTACTACTGGAATGATGGCCTTGAAATTGCATCGTCCGGGGGGCAGGGGGGGGTATTTCTGAAAGGACACGCTTTACCCATTTCATTAATACAGGTCATGCTACGGGGTTGGGCAGATTTGTGAGTGTAGGTGGACGGGATTGAGATAGAGAGGCCTTAAATCTAGATGTTTTTGTTTGATCGTCCCTATTTGGTTTTCCTGAGTTCACTTTATCTCTCCGAAACAGAGCAACACAATTCATCCCGATGATTGCTATAAAAAATACACTTCTTCTGACAGCAGGAACAATAAATCTCGATGGTGCCTCCTATTTATGGAGCAACTTTAAATTGTTTATATTCCAGCTATTGATTATCTGTTCCGTTTTTCTTCCCAGGATACCTGCTCCATGTTAATATTACTGAGTGAGGATTTGGCACCTTAAACCTGTTGCTGATTTATACTTTCCGTACGAGGAACTACAGAAAAATTTATAACCTATTTCATGCTGAATATTAGATTCAAGATTGAAATTGTCATTCCTACACATCAACACACTGTGCAGCGTAAAGGAAGGAAATCTGTTTCCTCAGGTCCTGGTGCGTAGTACAAAAAATATGATATAACAAGTTAAAAGAATGGAATTTAAAATAACAAAAACACATATGTAAAAGGAAAAAAACTATAAAAATATAATATAGAAATAGTATGTTGACTAGAATGTGACAGTGCATCTGAGGAGGACAATGAAATGCTATGGGGAGAGGGTGTACATTGTAGCCGGTAGGTATGTCCTGTGACAATAAAGTTAGCCTGTAGGGAGCGCCGGTGTTCACGTTCATGCTGGGGGGGGGGGCCTGTGGGGACAGTGAGAGGCAGCGATATATTAGAATATATATATATTTTTTTAAATGGCAAATAGAATGATGTGACACAGATGTGGGTACAGGGATTGAATTTTATTTTGGGTAGCAGGTTTAAAGAAAAAGGAGTCAAGGCAATGACATGAGGGGGTTATAAAGGAACTGAAAACAAACATCTTTTGGCGAGACAGGAAAACAGAACAGAGCCAGACGAGATCGTGGGGAAGTGAAAGAACAAGATGTGGGTGGCAAGACATGAGACAGAGAGAGAGAGAGAGAGAGAGAGAGAGAGAGAGAGAGAGAGAGAGAGAGATGCCAAACCGAGGAAAGGGTAGACCGAATTAATGAGAGACACCCGTCAGCTGATGCGGCATACGGACTTGGCCACGCCCCTCAGGATCCTGCCGTTTCCTTGGGTTACTTTTCCTCAAAATAATTATATTTAAAGCGCTTTGTGGGTCATCGGAGGCGTTTATGTAAGTTTCTGACACACAGCGAGATGTGGTCTGAAGTGATACTTTAAGTTTAAAACAGGCAGTGAATAAGCCAAGGCCACAAACATATTCAAACATATTAAAATAGTCCTCGCAGGAGTATCTCTCTTGTCCATGAGCTCACTTGGGCTTCGCTGGATTGCCATCACAGTGCAGATACATGCAGATACTTCCGGCTGGTGTCGCTGTATTAGCGTGTCTGTGCTGGATGCATAAAGTGTCTTATTCCTCTTTAGCATTTTGCATGTAGCTATAAAAATGAAATTGTACATCACAACTTAACATTTCAAACGAGCAGAAAATACTTGCTGTCTTCCTCATGCTCGAGTACTAAATTTGCTATTTTGCTGCTGGCATGTTAAAAAAAAAAAAATCTAACCTAGTTTACGAGCAAAAGCACTTATGTAATTAAACTGTAGACTAGAGTCCTTGGTTGACTTAAATTTTGATTTCACATCTGGCTTAACAATTCAAGAATTTATTTGCATGGATGAGCAGAGTGTCTAAGCATGTGGCATGGCAGAGGATCCTCGCCGTTTGTACAGTGTGTTCCGTGGCATTGAGCAGGTTCATGCACTGTCATGCCTGCATCGGCTTTCTTCATTGCTCCTTCAGTACACCTGGCTCTTCACTCTTAAGGACATATCAATGGGCACAAAACGGAGGGAGAACTCACCTTGACTTCATGTTTCAAGCTTACACAGCTCACAGTAATAGAAGGTAACAATAAGTAATAATACCATTTTCCTAAATAATAACAATACTATACTACTACTGTTACTACTACTACTACTACTAATAATAATAATGATAACAATAACAACAATAGTAGTACTAGTACTACTATTACTATTACTACTGCTCCTCTTCCTCCTCCTCCTACTACTTCTACTAATAATAATGATAACAATAACAACAATAGTAGTACTAGTACTACTAGTACTATTACTACTGCTCCTCTTCCTCCTCCTCCTCCTCCTCCTCCTACTACTACTACTACTACTGCTACTAATAATAATAATAATATACCTGAAGCAGGGGTGTCCAATCTTATCCGCAAAGGGCCGGTGTGTATGCGGGTTTTCGCTGCAACTCCTTAATTAGATTACTAATTAGAGGACTGATTGGCTGAAGAGTCCTCACACCTGGGTTTGAACAGCTGACCTACCGGTTATCCCAAAAACCTGCACACACACCGGCCCTTTGCGGATAAGATTGCCCACCCCTGACCTAAAGGCACTTCAGAAGAATGACTATTTTGCAGAATCAGCCTGCTGTTGCTTTTAAATACTGGAATTCTGATTCTACTCGAGTTCAGATTCTATTATAATCAAGCCAGATTGCAGATTAACTAGTTTTTGCATTGAAAATGATAGAGTAATTTTAATATTTGAAGTTATGGGACGTGGCAACAAATCTGTACTCTGAAAAAAAAAGCATAAGAGTCAAATTAGTAACGTATGAAAGTCTAACGATGCGCCATCGTTTGACGATGCATATTTTATAACCCACTGCATGAAAACACATGCGACCATTGCGTGGTTTGCGATTGAGACGTCATTGTGCAAATAGCTAGGAAATTACAAGATGCATTTTGCATGGAGTCTGTCGAAAGAAATCACTGTTCATGTTCCTGCTAGCCTTGTTTTTTAATGAGGTGTTTAATTTCCAAGACACTGAAATTCCACCACATGCATATATAATGCATTTGAACATAATAATACATTATATATCGATTTGTTTTGGAATGATGGAAGTAGTTTTCAAGTGTTATGGGTGTGTTTTTTTTTCATTACTAGAAGAATATTTTAAATGACAACACAGGATTGCAATTTCCGTTCAATGCGTATTATGTAATTGAGTTACTTAACATATAGTTGCAAACCATAAATGTCCTCCCCCACAAAAGTGGTTGAGTCTGACCTAGTAAGACAAACGGGGCTATATATTTAAAACCTGCACATCTCCATTCTCAAATCACCATTCTCTAAAGGTAAGTACTCCAGACGTTCATCTGCTTGCTGCTCTCCTGCTCCTAACGACTTGTGCATTTAATCAGGAAAGCGGTGCTGTTTCCCCCGTTTACCGGACACAGCTACACGCACGCAGTGCACTTTTTCATCATCATCTTACAGTGGCTCCCTACATGCTGCTGTGTGCAGAGCAAACCACTGTGTCAGTCAGATACTGCCCTCGGGGGCATCGGCGTAATGCCAGATCATGGAATAGCAAAGAACCAGTTCCAGTGTTTTTGTAACAGAAAAAAAGAGAGGAATGTTTTCTCTCACTGCTGGGAAATGGCATCCCAAGTTGAAAGACTCTGCGTGGCTGGCTCACAACCATGCCCCCCCCCCAACAGCACTTACAGTTAACAGTTGTTATCAGGCGAATCGACGCAGATGGAGGAAGATCTGGGGTCCACAGTATGCAGTAGCCGACTCCAATCAAATTAAAATGGGAAGCATTCCACTGCAGCCAAATTCTTACTGGGCTGCAGACCACGCAGGCTGATATCAACTTTATGCGAAAGTGGGCGTGGTAACTCGGAGGGAGGGAGGGACGGACGTGGACAAAGCATGAAGTACGTAAGGTCATTCCTTGTGGATCACTGCATACAGATACATATACTCAGTGCTGACCACATTTTCCGAGGGGGCACTGACTTAGCAAACCCCCCCGGGACCGAGGAGCATATAAAAGTGACACGAGGTACACCGCCCAAGACAAGGTGAGGGGTTAGGGGCTGAGGGAGGGGTTATGAGAGCTGTTCTGATGCTACAACATACAAAGCAAAGAAGACAGAAGTAGGACTTTTTACGGTCTTCAATCTTCTTGGTCATACTTTACTTGAACGGACGCGAACAATGTAATAGTACATGCTTACTTAATGCATTAATTATTAACTGTTAGTTACATACTGATCCCGTGCTTATTCGTCATTAATCAAACGGGTATTCCATTCAGGCACTATATCATTTAACACTTAACTAATTAGCTAAGAATGGTATGACCAGGGAAGTTTCTAGCTATTGAAAAGATCAGAGGCTAAGTCAAGTTCACCTGGGGCTTTGACACGTTTTTAAGGAAGATAATTGACATCAGGGCTAATATACAGACCTACAGTAATGACAACCATGGTATGATTTCTCCTGGGGACTTATTACTTATTACCTCATTTACTACTCAAGAACAAATCCTGAGCTTGTATAGGCTTCCCCATGAAACACTTGAACTGTCACTGAATTGATTAACATGAGCTCAGTATGTAACTAAGACTTAGTTTGTGGTTAATTAACACGAGAGTAATAACATAATATTATATTATTTTTTGAAAACTAACTTGAAATGCTGGACTGTCCAATTACTGTAAATATTAATTAGTAGGTTTCTATTTCGTCCTTTCTAAACAGTTATGTGTTGCATATTCAAAAAAAAGAATTAAACTTCTAAAACAACTTTTACAGATTAGCATCAGCTATTACTGCAGAATTTACAAAAAAAACATAGCGAGTAAAAATACTGAACAAACAGACAAGTAACCAGAAAGTAAATAAATGATTTTAATTGACTTTATTAATTAGTTCCTTGATCTTATCATGTCTTCTGCCTCTGGATATAGATCACTGCCGTAATGGGAAAGATAAAAATGTATAAATCGAAGAAAACACATCAAAATTATCATTGTTTGCCACACGTCACACTGCATCCCGTACTCATTAGGCGACAGACTTTTATGCAGATGAGATCTGATACATCAGCCAGGCCTACGATATACAGAAGGGTCACCTAGCGCTGCACTGAATGAAAGCCACATATATTCCTATTAGGCAAAATAGATGTGTAAATTATTTTTTTCTGCCTACCAGGTACTGCATGCAGATCAGATACCATCAGTCACAAATGCCTTAAAGGATCGCATCTTTTTGAAGGCAGACCGAAAAACAACACATTTGCATAATAATTGTTCTGTCAAGATTGGATAAATGTAGAGATAAAACTTGTATCAGGGCTCTTACTTTTACCCTCCCTTTAGGTGGTAGAGTATATAAATAATATTATTTAAATTCCGAATAGCTTTACAACGAAAGCACCGTTCTCAAGTTTTTATATAGGGTGCTGGAAGGCCAGTTTTATTTCACATGCTTTATCTAAAGACATCCGATTAACTGGGATGGGGGAAAAAATGGTAAAAATAATGAAAAACGTTCCGAAGCTATTGTTACTTATTTATACGAAAACAACTGGAACGTTACTGGGGAGCGTAACAGAGAAGACAATGCCGTACTTTTATATAGAGGACAGGACCGTCAGTTTTCTTATGTCTGTGGTGAAACGCGGTACTGAGCTGGTTTGCATTCCTCCTCTGATTGCACTTTCGGAAATGAAAGGGAAGCCTTAGCTGTACGCTCCGGCAAACCTGCGCATTGACAGACTCTTGCATGAGGTCCCTTGTGGCCATAGGTTGGGTAATCTATCCTGTACTTTTAAAATAATAAAGAAAAAGCTCACACGACTCTTCCAGGTGTAATATATGGATGAAACTTTAACTATGCAAGAGGTCTGTATTTTATTATTTAAGCAGTCAGGCTTTTTTTCCCAGAAGGTTCAAAGTTCATCCCATTTCCCGCCTTCATTTAGTGTGAATGGCGAATCTGAAATATCCATAACTTATGATATCAAGATTCTTTCCCATTTGATATTTGGTAACAATATAGAATCACTTTCGCTGTCAGTATAGCACTTTCGGGCAGTGCTATGTTGAAATATTCAGAGAGAGAACATCAAATATTCAGGGTCAATCTATATTTAGTTTGGAGTGTGGTGTACAATCGGCATAATCAGCAGGCAGGAAAGGTACAATTGAATGGTGGGTAAGCGGAAGAATGGCAGGAGTATGTGTTACACGTCTGTGACGACTTCAGCTCCAGAGCAATTCCTACTGCTTCGTTATTAGAGCAATGAGGTACAAATCAGGCTCCGGGAGATTACTATGCGTGCGTTTTTTCATCCTATGTATGTCATTTAACAGTCCGTGGGGACCGTCTTGCACGTCCACAACCGAGTGAAAATATAGAAGAGATTGAGTTAGCCATAGAAAATCATTTGTTTCAAGCCACAAAAGATATTCATTGAACCCTTGCAGTGAACAAGTGTTCAGTCAAAAACATGTAAAACACAAAGAAAAAAATCAAAGGAGATATTAACTTCCTCACTTGCACACTGTTTGCCTCACTGGAGTAACCCTTATAAAGTGAATCGTAACATCTGAGAATGGAGAACATAATTAGGGAGAACGAGGACAAATGCTTCTGAGAATAAACATCATCAGGCTGTAAAATATGAATAAATGCATCACAAATTAATTTATAAGTATCATCTGGTTTTGTTTTTCAACCCAACGCAGACGAGAAATGCACTTGGCATATCAGAGCTACTCAATTGAGTGCCAGGGTCCATGCAAGTTTTGCCAGCCTCTTACTGTTAGTCTGGACAGCAAATAATTGTTTAGAAGCGAATCGACCAAAAGTATACCAATAAATTGCGACTACTTCAGATCACCACCGCTGCGCCTAAATGTTTCCTTGGTTTTTGTAGCAAAAACAGGCAAATAATATTTAACAAGGACAGACGCGGCTGAAGGGTAGCTCAGTTCGCTAGCAGTGTTTTGCACTGGAGTCACTGGTGGATTACTTGTGCGTTGACATTGCCTGTCATGTTGTTTGATTAATGGCTGTATGAAAATTCTGTTGGTGGATATTCTGCAGCAGGATCTGTCTCCTTTATTCACTTATCTGGCTTTGTGTCTGCTTGCTCATTTAGGGTGAAGGGATATCTGCATTTTAGAAGCACATTTTACTTTTCTGGGTCCAGGGTGTATCCTGCCTACCTTATTCCCTGTGCTCTCTGTGACCCTGTACAGGATGAGCGGTTATGGGAGATAGAGTGATTGGTGGGTCTCTTTTTGCTAAAACAATACCCCTTCCTACTGCTGCTGATTCTATTAAAAACAGCATTTGTATGCTGCGATGCCACTAGCTATGATGCTGTGTCACACAGTTTTGAAGACCGGGGAGCTATGTTCATACCCTCAAATCCCAAGCCTTATGTGGCTTCATCCTCCAAGCGTTTGACCTCCCATGAAAGCTCAGGAGTCAGATAATCAAGTCACTGCGGTTTACGTGTGTAAGATGTGAAAATTTTTCCAAGTGCGATAAAATAAGTTACTGCAACGTTCGCTGGAACTGTGGCACTCGTGGAATTTCATCCCCTGAGACAAAGCCTAGCTGAAGACCCACTATGATCGGAAAGCACAAACTTGAGGTATAAGAAATAAAACATAAATGTACAATCGTAGACATTAAGCGGAAACGCATGAAGACATCTTGCTGGTCCCTGGGCTGACTAAGGCCTCATTACGCACCTCTGGACTCTGCGTGGACAGTGTTTCCATGTGACCATCGTGAGCCGCGCGATTCCTTCTGCAGACGATGGGGAAGCTTTTACCAAATGATCCACTTAGAATTCTCCCGAGCATCGATGCTTTTAAGAGGCTTTGGGTCCCACTCATTAATATGACATTAAAAATTACAGCAGAGAAGACGAAGAAAATAAGATATGGAGGGAAAAGGGTGAAAAAAAAATATTCACACACCCATTTTATTTTAGAAGCAAATTAAATCTAAGTAGTTATTTGCTGTGGGTTATGCAAAGCTGGTCAGCGTTTCCCTCTTCCCTCAGAATCCATATTATAGAAGTAAACTAAAGTTGGAAAATGTCAATTTTACTTGCATCCTTTCATAAACTAATAACATGAGATCCCTGGAGAAAAACAGATTCAAATCTCCTCTACAGAGAAATAACACATTTTTATTAACAAATTCTTGAAATCAACATACTTGTCAGATGAAAAAACAATTTTATTCATGCCCTGCATGCTTTTTTTGTCCAAAGTAAATTACAATTCTATAAAAAGTATATATAAATGATTCACACACACATACATGGGGGAATGAGGACATGCATCGTGCTCAGTGATACTGCAGAGTCTTCATTAGTGTTCAGGCATTCAGTCTTTGCTCGGATGATAAACAGAAGCATATGACACAGAGCCTGACCAGAGAACAGGGTCTTTATTTTAGGAAGCGCTGCCCTTTTCAGGGTAGAGAAGCTTCTGTAATGATGGAACTGGAGACACAAACACACGAAAAACACCATTTCTGTAGGTACAGAAACAATACCCTACTGGGCTGAGTGCCGGAAGGTAATGCTGACTCATGTGGGGTCATGACGGGTGTGGCTTCTCTCTGGTTAACAGCAGCCAAAAACAAAATCAGAAAACGAAATTACACACCTTGCAAGGAACGAAGGATAGTGAACTCAATCGGCAAAGCACACCCCATTCCCCATTTGAGTGCCCCCTCTTTCCAAAACACCATGTTTATTCAATTTCAATAAGTATATTTCAGCGTCATTACTTGGGCAAATGCAACATTTTATTTTACTGAATAAGTTATATACAATTATCATTATTATCTGGTGAAGACTGTTACCAACGACGAGACCATAAAAGCAATAATGGCCGAAAGATGTGGTTGTTTTTCACTATAGCTCGAGCCGGAGAGGCACTCAGCAGTCTAGCGCTGACTTCGTTCCATGAGATATTATGGTAGCGCTGGGCTATTTGTCATTGTTGAGACGAAGAAGAAGTCGCCGCTTAGCAGGCTGTAGATGCACACCCTGTACCATGCCACCTGCGTAAACGCGACTCTATTTTAAGGCATCTCGGGCCGAGACAGTCTCATCCGTTAGTGCTTTGAATGATGAATCATGATGAAAACATTTTAACGGCTGTGACGTCACTCCCTTGATACGAAAGTCAAGGTTATTTGGCTTTAAGAATGGTTATGTTTGCAAAAAAAAGAAATTAAAAAATTTAAATTAACAGCACACATCATTAATGAGTTCAGAAAATATGGAGAAATAGTGATAAATAAAGAAAAATAAAATATGCTCTTTAGCTCTTTAGCACACTGTCTTTAATCTGGTGTTAAGTTCTTACTTATTGTGTGAAATTACAAAATGCTGCACGTAATTTTCAAACTTAAGGCTTTATTCTAACCCTGAAAAATCAAAATGAAAGCTCTGAAAATTGTTACTTTCTGTCAGATTAAGCATGACCTACCATTAGCTTTCTGTCTTTTCTAATTCATTTCTGTGATTTTATGGATGATGGTGCGATATCATATCGACACTTCGTAATGGCGCACTTACCTTATCCATCCCAGGAAACTACATTTCTGTCCATTTCCGTTCAGCTCAAAACTAAAATTTGTTGTTATTTGTTAAACGAGGTCACCTCGACAAACTGACGTTAATGAAATGTGGATTAGCTATGCCCATGTTGTGGTGTGGCTCTGGGGGCAACACTGTCGTCTTACGGCTTCTCGCCTGGGGGTTCGATTCCCCCCCCCCGTGGCTATGAGGAGCGCCGTCATGCTCTTCCTCTGCCATGTGGTGGTCTTGAGTGACCCGCAGCCCAATAACATGCAGTTAAGTGGATTAGTGCCTCTGAATTACCCATATCGTGAGTGCCCTGCGATGGACTGGCACGTGGCCAGGGGGCTCCCTCCCCAGCTCTCAGCCCCCTCCATGCGGGGATAGACTGCAGGGTCACCACAATCCAGTCCTGTGTATGTCGTAAGGGAGATGGATGGATGTGTGTATGCCTGAGTATAGTAACAACTGCAAAACATATAAGGTACATAAAGAGTCTGAGATTCTTTTTCTAGTTCTAACAGTATACCTCAGGGCTGGGCTGAATTTTAATAGAAAATATATTTTATACATAATCCTCAAATCCAAACAGTTTTTAATTAAAGAATGTGAGCACAGACGACCGCAGTGAGGCACCTTACAGTGCTGCTTATTTTACATCAGCTCATTGAAACTATTATCGCTTAATGCCGTGTGCAAATTAAATTAAAGGCCTACAACTCAAGCGGTATTTCTGCTTATCATAGTTTCGGCCCCACCTTCCAATGAGATGCAATGTGGGCATACATGCATGTAGGAAGTATCTGAGAAAATTAGATATGTGACAGCTGGACTAATTGCTGTCAAACACTTCATAGATCTTATCTTAAGATTCAGATGTGGATGTTGGGAGATGGTCAAGGATGGGACCAAACCCATTTGTCCATTTTCTGTACCCACTTGTCCTGTTCAGGGTTGTGGGGGTCTGGAGCCTATTGATACAAGGCAAGGAACAACCCAGGGTGGGGTTCCAACCCATCACAGGGCACAGTCACACCAAAGGCCAATTTGGTAACTGGACTTTGGGGGGAAACTGGAGAACCCAGAGAAAACCCCATGACAACACGGGGGGGGGGACATGCAACCTCCACACACATGGAACCGTGACGAAGACTGGAACCCAGAGGCTACTGGAGCAAGGCAGGGATCAACCCAGGATGGGGGGGGGGGGGGTCGACCCATTGCCTGGCACACACCATTCACGCCTACGGACGGTCTGGCTTGCCAACTCTAACTCACTTTAGCATGTTTTTAGGCTGGGGGGTGGGGTTAGAGGAGACTCGATCCCTGTTCACCAGACACAAGGGGTACCTGGGTTACTCACAGTTATCTTCCTGGGTGTTGTGATGCTTGCTTGTGTGCGTGTTAGTGTTCTGAGCTCAGGAAGCACTTGATGACTTACAAAATAGTCTTTCTGACCTTTCTAGACAAAATGTATACTACAGTATTGGTTTTAGACAGAAAAGTGCCTTAATATTTTATTTGTTTTTTTTTTTAAATAAACCTGACTTTTGACAATTCATTTGCCACAATTCACCCAGTCACTACAGAAAATACAGCTGCAGTATTAGTATTTAAAGTAAATCAGTAATATAAACACATACAGCCATGGAAGAAATTAAGAGACACAGCACAATGTTTTTGTTTCACTCATTTCTCAATTTATGGGTGTGTGTCTGTGAATAATATACATTTTTCTGTCTGGTTCTTCCCTGTTTCTCATTAATAAAGGGCTTCTTTGCTTCTTTGCCTCAGTCCTGCTTTTAGGAGCCTGATACACACTGTCCTAGCAGTGAACTTCACACCTGCACTTAATGTCTCCCATTCCTTTTGAAGGTCACTTGATGTCATCCTTCGACTCATGAGAAACTGCCGGATAAGTTAACGATCATCTCTGCCATTAGAATGTGGCTTCTCCCTTTACCTGACTGGTTTCTGGTCGTTCCCAGTGTCTCCTGCTTCACCTTATCCTTGTGTCCTGCTGCCTTAGAAATTTTGAACCTGGAAGCATCCTGCTGCTCAGCGTAGCCTCTGCCAGCAGAACCAGGATTAAACCAGGATTTAAAAATGCAGATCTGTTTAAAAATATAGAGCGGTCTCTTAATTTTTTCCACGGCTGTATATATGTGTGTAATCTTGGATTTCAGTATTATATAGTGAACTATCACATAAACGTAACTTATCTTAAGCAACACTGTATTGTAAGCTGTAAGCCATATATAATTAAAAGCACATTCTGCACATATGTGATACATTCATGTTTTATATTCAGCACCTTGGATGTGTGGTGTTCTGACCCAAACGCTGCAGGTGACGCGTCCCGTAGGCATACGGAGCTGAGGGCCCATAATTGCATCCACTCTGCCGTGAAACAATGAGCCCAGAGTCAGCAGCACCTGGCTAATGGAAACGCGCGGCGCTGGAGCGGCATCATCCTGACCCGCCCGGCGCCGACGTCCGGCAGTCTCTCCCCCGCGCCCTTCAAAAAGCGGCATTTAGCATCTGCCAAGGCTACATTTCTCACCCGACTGGGGACCGGAGGGGCATCTCGCCAGGGTCCCCCGCCAAGCTCTGGCTGCTGCGGGGCTCTCGGGGACCCCGGTCATCCCCAGTCACACTTACATCATTTCTTACAGAAGTACTTGTAGCGTCTATGCATATTCATGTGTGGTGAATACTGTGCAGTGCCATTTGAAGTCCATGAGGAGCCCAGGGCAATCTTCACCTTCCCCCCCCCCCCCCCCCCCCCAACACCTCTTCACCCCCCACCCCCCCCCCCCCCCCCCACCCCCACCCCCCCGCCTAGCCCCACAACTCACCCCTTCTTCCGTC
>JAOYFF010000015.1:2799291-2811183 GCA_025773925.1 Cryptomyrus ogoouensis | reverse complement strand
TTTTCCCTGTCTACATGTCGACGCTGAAAACGGAGTTTCTTAAAATCTTCACCCTGGATGGAGTTTTGCAAAAGCTCGGTTTTCAGTGACCTAAAACGCCGTTTACGTGTGGACAAAAGCCCAAGATGTATAGAAAAAGGTATGTTTTAAAAAATACCCGTGTACGTGTGGACAAGGCATAAATGGATCAAAATTAAGACGGTGAAAGGGATGGGAAAATGAAAACAATTATAGTCAGTGAAAAAAAGTTAAACACCCAGAAGTAATGGTCTGATTTGGATGTAATTTGGTACACGTGCAGATCACGTGCGAACACGTGCGATTTGCGAGGAATTTGCACGTCTAGTGACCAGAAACAGGATGCCTCGTAGACGCAATAGACAGCATTACCAGCACTTGGCAGAGTTTGATAGGGGTCTCATTGTGGGTTTTCATGAGGGTTGGTGGTCTTATGAAATTGCCTGGCATGTGGCACATGCAGATGTCACAGTCACCTGATGTTGTAACCAATGGGCATGAGAGGGCACTCACACACATTGTGAAGGTTCCGGTTGCCCAAGACAGACCACACCAAGGGAGGATCATTGTATTGTGTGCCAAGCATTACAGAACCTCATGACATCTGCACCTGCCATCTGGACACAGGTATTGGACTCTCTACAACACCGCGTGTCATCCTGCACCGTGTCTTGATGACTACAGGTTCACTGTCCCATGCGTAGGCTGCCATTAACACCAGTACAGAGAAGGCTGCGTTTGTAGTGGTGTCATAACTGGGAGGCATGGACTGATGACAAGTGGTGTCACACCATGTTCAGGGATGAATCTTGGTTCTGCATTACCATGGATGACCGTTGTGTGCACATATGATGGTGCCAAAGGGAGAGGACCAATCCTGCCAATGTTGTGGAGAGATACACTGGTGTTACTCCTGGCATCATGGTGTGGGGAGCCATAGGGTATGACTTCAGGTCATCTCTGGTAGTGATTCAGGGAACTCTAATGGCACAGCGTTACGTCACTGATATGCTGCGTCCGAATGTCTTACCCCTCCTGAGACAACACCCTGGTACAATCTTTCAACAAGACAATGGACTATATCAAAGGACTGCCTGCGTCATGTTGAGGTCCTCCCATGGCCAGCCAGGTCCCTTGATCTTTCCCCAATCGAACATGTGTGGGATCAGCTTGGATGTCAACTCAGACCCAGTGCCAATCTGCAGGATCTCGAGGGCCAGTTACAATAGCAGTGGGCCGATTTGCTACAGGAGAGGATACAACGGCTGTACAACTCCCTTCCGCACCATATTGCCACATGAATCTAGGCCCGGGGGGGGGGGGGATGTTGCCACACCCTACTGACATGAAACAAGCAGTGTGCCCATACTGCCAACTCTTTTGTCCGTTTGATCTGATATTATATTCATTGCGATACAGTCACATGACCTTTCACCATGTCCAGATTAATTTTATTTCCACCACTCCATCTGGGTGCGTAACGTTTTTTGTCAATGAATATATATGCAGATTTCAGATTGTATTAAGTAATCCTAACAAAAGTAAAACTATACTATGATGTAGACTTACCATAATGTATAATTCCAGGCCATTTGTATTTTAACTATTTATTCTATCGTCAAGGACCGAAATACTTAACTAAGACATTTTTTGCAATTTGTTGGTTGAACTTCTTTGTTTCACTAAGGATAAAAGATCACAAGACTAGACATCACTAGACATCTATCGCCATATGTCTGGGGTAATTCCATTAGGTAAGAGACAGCAAAACTTTTTCGCAAGTAAGTTACGAGATGTGACGGTAAGGTAAACACCAGGCCTATTATTTTGGGGAAACATTACCAGAGTGGGGCCGATACGGTGGTTAGCAGTGTTGCTCCACACCACTGGGACTGGGTTCGAGTCTCCGTAGTTGCTCCATGTGTGTGTATATCCTTTCCTCACAATCCAAAAACATGTTAAACTGTATGTGTGTTGTCACTCCATCCTGCACTATCAGAGAAAAGTACTAATTGTGACTTTGAGGGTACACATATGGTGCTTTTCCACTGGCATACAGGAACTGAGCCGTACCATGAAGAGAGACTAGTTAACAGGACAGTTCCAGCTCCCTTCAGTTTTCCACTGCAGATGGGCCGGATCAGTATAGGCGTGGGCGGGGTGGAGAGCAACAGTGATGAAAAACCAGAGAGATGCTAATTAACTCTTCACACAGTGCACATCATGATTTACTGTGTGCTAATTTCTTAATTTTCTAGCACATCTATGACAATCACCATGTTATGTTTGCATTACCAATCCAGTCGGAGGTTGGAAATTTTCAAGTACTGAGTTATTCGGAACGCAATGGTACATCGAAATGTGTGATACTACTAATAATAAACACTATATATAACATACCCTTTTCCCTTCAGATAATCCATGCGCAGAACACTGGTATATCCGTGCATTTCGACCAATCAGATGGCGGTGATGCAATCACCTCGGTTAGGCTCGCTTTTGGCCCTGCTTAGCATGGTTTCAGCTCGGGTGTGGCTTGAATACTTTACAATGAAAAACCATCAGTTCGCGGTAGGGACTGGGTTCGGCTCAGTTCCTGGTGGCAGTGGTAAAGCGCCATTATATGTCACTAGGGCTGTATCTTCAAGGACCTGCCAATTGTACCACAGCTGTAGGTAAATGTAGCCTAATTTAAGGTACAGAAATGGACTCTGAGGAAAATTTTTGTGCCATTTTGAGTGCATTAATGTGGAGGAACAAAACTGTATCAGGGCTGTAGCCTTTTTCTGACACTGTGGGTTATTCCTTGCTTTGCTCCATTAGCTTTGGCGACAGGCTTCAGGTCCCTGTGACCCTGAACAGAACAAGCGGGCATAGAAAATGGATGGAATACGATAATGCACTCAAGCAGAGTTTTCTTTAAAGAAATTCTGCACATTGTATAGACACGGAGACATTTATAATCAAAATTAAATGATAAGGCTCATATATACATTGACCATTAACAGTACTTAGAAAATAATATTTTTGTACATCCACTGCATATTATAGGTTTACACATCAAATTATGTTCTTCTATGCTTTTATTTTTGTTTATTGCTATGCATTTTAAGTAGGGGACAGGAGGTCTGTCTGTCCCCTTTTCATCCTTCTACATAATGATATTTTGTGTTCTTTTCCTTTGGACTCAAGAGGCAAAGTACTTCATCCGCTTCAGTAAATAACACCAACAGCCTCTCTGTTCTCCTTTCAAAACAAACACGGCTAAAAGGGGAATACACTGATGAAAGGACCAGCAGAAACCTGCTGGATATAGACCAGGAATGTTTTTTTTTTCTTTTTTGATTTCAAAACACAAGGATAAAAGCTTTCTAGAGGCATTCTGCTCCTTGCAGTGAACTTGCCTAGTGCGGTCCAGTTCTCGATTCTGAAGGCTACTTGTCTTCTCCAGAATCCTATGGGAAATGTGTACAAGTCCTACGTGCTGACAAAGAACCTATTCTTAAATAAGTTCTGGTCCCAGTTGTTTGTTCTGGTCTCATCCAAGTTGCTGTTGGGTTACAAATACTGATTTTTTTTATTGTTGTTTGATAACTAGCATTATTATAACAAATAGCAACAATAATGTTGTACCAGGGTAGTGCAGTGGCCTCATTACTCCAGTGTTGTGGCTTCCATTCCCTCTCTCACCTGTGTGTGTGTGTGTGTGTGTGTGTAGCTTAAGTGAACTAGTGTCTCTAAATCACCCTCAGTGTGTTTCCTGCAATAGTTTGGTATTCTCTCCTTTGTTTTGGATGGCAAAATAACATGCTACTTACTATGCATAGCTGGAATCATAATAGAATCCAAAAAAGACATGGCGAACAAGGATTAAGTTTAACATCTCTTAAGGGACTTGAATCTTCCCTGTGCAACATTAAAGTGGAATGGACTTTGGCAATATAACTCTCAATCCAGAATGTTAGTTCTATTTATGATCAAATAAAGTGAGATTTGAATGGAAAGTGTTACATATTAAGGACAAACATCATGAAATTATGTTCTGAAATGTATCATCATACGGTATTTTAGCTAGTAAACTTTTCAGAAGTATCTAACTGTACCCCCCCACACACATAGATACTATTAAAATTAACAGAAAAACAATGTTCCAGAAATACTCATGATGGATCATATATTCAGAGATGAAACAAAATTTTAAATTCTCACCGCTATCCCAGTAACAGGCAACACTTTCCATGCAAAGACTTTCTGTGATGATGTAGCACATTTTCCAGGTGGAATTTCTGTAGGAAGAACCTCCAAGAGGTGGTGTACATTACTGACCCGTGGAGCGGGATTCACAGCCGTCTTAAGCGCCCGGTCCCGGGGAATTTCTCAAACCAAAAGGCACACAGGTCCATTGGAGGCCAAGGCTGCAAAGATCACATTTTTTTCAGCACATAAGATTGACTGGAACCTTTAAGAAAGTCAAGCTTGAGCACAAACTTTGCGGTCGCTGCATGATCCACACAGCGACTGCACCTGGGAATGGATTGGTAACTTTGTTATCACACTTAAGCCTTTAATGTTGTCAGCACTGAACCGAAAGGCTCCTTCTGGGTGTTTCTCTTACTGCCAGACAAGAATAGACCATAGAATTGCTATTCTGTCTAGCTATACAAATATAGTGACATCATGCATCGTACCTTGATCAAAAGAGGCTGCCTTTCACAGGAAAAGCAGAACATATACCACAAAAAAAAAAAACAGGCCCATTTTCACAAAAGACAATGGAATCCATGCAGGAACTGTTTGTTTCAGTCCAAAATACATGCAATAGCAAAAAATTAAAATTCCCAAAAATCATCCTGAATGTCAGTTTAAGTTTTTGTGTCAAGCAAACCAGTAGACCACTTAATAATCTTTGTGACACAGTTTTTACTAATCTGTCAAAATACAGACTTGCCTTTCTGGTTTCTTTGTCTAATCGCTATGCTGAATATGCTGGTACAGCACATAGCAAAAAGGCTTCATTGTCATATTAGTTCAAGTGTACATATATAAGCAAGTCAGACTTCATGTACAACTTCAGTTTCCCACTCTTGACTCCCACTTGTTTCACCTTTATTATTCTGCTTCCCACTAGTATTTTATAAAATAAAATTTCACTTTCAACATTCTTCTAACAAATTTCAGCTGCCCGTACCCCTTGCAGAATTTGCAGAAGCCTGCAACGGTGAGAATGCAGTAATCTGTATTTTTTCTGACCAATATCCCAAATATATAAGAAAAACATGTTTTTAAAAGGCTGCATCGTCACAGGAGCACAAAGTTATAAAAACAGGTTTCCAAGAAAATTCTTAGAAATTCAAAAAGTGTGAAAACCATGTGACTTTACTACGAATGTTAGTCACATTATTGGCCCATAACACTTCAGCACGTTCACAAGTGAAAAACCACTGTTTTGTCTATTTGGAGGTTTTCTGTAAACAGTTCTGTTGTTTCAAGAAACACTGTGATTATAATTAGCAGCAGGAGACCAGCATGGAAAAAGCTGCTACAAGCAGTGAATTGACCATCAAAGTTTCAAAATTCTTACTTGCATGAATCATTTGCACAAATAAATACAATAACAACAGTAAGTAAAAATAAATAACTAGCACCACTGTAGGTAATACTCCGCATATAGGGCTGTGTGGTAATTCCAGTACTGTTGAGGCCAGTCACTTTTGTTGCACACAGCATAAGTTGTCCATAAGTAGGGTACCCCTGCATGTGCTGGGAAAGCCAATTCTCTGACATGAGGAAAGTGGGCTGCTTTTGAAAGTCTTGCCTGTAGTCTCAAATGAAGACGAATGCGATATACATGGATGAAAACTTGAGTTTTCTTTTTTTGATTACTATCTACCGTGTGTAGATACTTGTCACACCGGGAGTTGATAAGCAGGCGAAATGAACCGCAGATATAAACAAACGGGGTTTATTCGGATTCAATCCGCACACAGGAATACGTAGCCCGAACGAGGACTGAAATACACAAGTCCAATGGCAGGAAACGTAAAACAGCTGGTGAACGTAAGGATTCCACGCGAGGTTAACGAGGTGGGCGTGGCACACGATAGGATCGGAAGATCGGGTGTAACATTATTTATGTGCAATGACTTGGGAAACCAAAAAATGCAGGATATCTGTGAATGAATATTCTGTGATTTCTCTTGCAAATATTTTTATAATCACCGCATTCTGTGGGATCAAATTGGCATCCTCACGCCAGGATGTGCTCTGCTTCGGCTCGGAGTACACCTGTAATAAATACCATGGCCGTCATTTAGACAGGACGCTACTGTGTTTTAACAGAATTTTGTTACGCAAGTGCTCCTCCTAGTGCTCAAGTTTGCCTCTGCAGAGATGTCAGACAGTATTTCAATAGTACATAAGCAACATACTGTATTCTCCAACATATGTATAATACAAGCAAAGTATCATTCAAACTCCAAAAAAGCTTCATTTGTCACAGTCCACATGGTAAAATTGTGCATGGAAGGCCTGCTTCAGGTTCCCCTACATCAAAGTCTACTTCACATCATTCCAGATCTTCTTTTAAAGCCAATGATTTGTGAATTTTCTTGAGTGTTTCAGATTGTGTTGAAGGACTCATTTTCAGCCATAGTTTTTTGAAAGGTGACCCCTCACACATTCTGCTTCTGTAAGCTCCGGTACATTGTGGAATTTGTAGTTGATTCAATACCCCATGTTCAGTAGTATGAGGTTCTTATGTTGAATGTTTTTTTTTGTTTTGTGTCAAACAATGCATCTGGTATTGAAGCTAAGCCATTCCACCATTCACTCACCTGTCCAGGGAACATTGATCCAGAAGTAATGTTTGAAACAACATGCGATCTCTAGCAACTTTCAGATGTGCTTTTGTCTTCCATTTTGGTGAAGCGAAGTCTCTTTTTTACCAGATGGGCACTTCCTAATTGTTGACAGTGATATAACATTTATATCTTCATTCTTTGTGGCATCAAACAGATTAACATGGATCAACAGTTACTGATTTGCCATAAGGTAACAAAATGAATCCAATTTTATCATGTTGGTGCAAACCTGGGTCTTAAAAGCTGTTCAACTAACTTTCAAATAATTTGCAGCTTTTTTTTCACATGGCAGAGGCAAAATATACTGTGTGGGAAAAAGTATTGGGACACACCTCAATCATTAAATTCGGATGTTTCATTCAAACCCATTGCCACAGATTACATTCCATTCTATAAAGTTGTGTTTGTTTACCCATTTTCAATTGTTTTTGTTAAATGGTGTCACATTAACCACAACATATAAAAGATTATTAGGATCTTCATGTCTAAATATAAAATATCAAAATTTTCCATGGGGTGTATTTTCATGACCAACCGTGTAGAAGGGATTTAACTTTAATATCCCCTGAAGGAAAAAGGAGGAATTACAACAATTTGGGTCCAGTTTTGGATGTGAATAAATGCTGTGGGAACAATGATAGAGACCAATGACTTATCAAAATTTGACACTGACAGGAGTTTCATAACTCAGATGGGTGACAAGTGACAGAAGAAGTGCACACCCTGTGGTGATATCATCCCGAATGAAACAGGAAACTGTTGTCAGTATTTTACAGTAATTGTAAACAAGTGATGTACCTTGTGCAACTGGCAGGGACTCTGAGATGGAGCAAGACAGTAGAAAAAAGTCAACCAATATGATGTCTTGGTCCCCCCTCCTCTAGTTGCTTGGACCCACCTCCTCTACAATCTGATTGGTTATCTCTCTGAAGCCATAATTTTTCATTCTGCCCTCAGACCATTTTTGTGCTAGTGAGACTCCCACGAGCGGCTGGGGGGGCTCACTGATGAAGAGAGGCTTAGAGTAGAAGATGAAGTGCAAATCACTGAAATCAGTGACCAATAACCTGAAAGGTGAGGCAAGAAATTTGTGTAAGGGCAGAAAAATGACCTTTGGAATAGCACATGACCGTGGGCCAATGTGGAGATGTTTGTGGGCTTCTCAAAACTGCTGAAATAAACTAATTAGGCATGCATCACTTTAACTATTGGAACTTTTGGTACAGGTACCCGACCAGAAGTCAATGGAAAAGGGTATGGTACCTCATGCAGTGGGAAAGCACCCTCAGAATGGAGGTGCTGACTAAAGGAGAACAGCTCACATGAGGACAGTGTACCACGACTGTTATGTTTCCAAAAATGACTGGATAAATGTAGAGAATGAAGCTTTGCACATGTTGGTGGAAGTGAAAACAGCAGCAAGCTTTGAGTCAAATAGGCAAACAAATCCATGTTTTTCTAATGAAAACTTAAAGGAGTCTGACACTGGCAGTTAAGCTTTCGTTTCCCTTTTGAGAAATGAAAATCTGACGTGGTGGGGTGACAGGTGGGGGGGGGCAGGGTACAGGAAAACCATACGATAAAAGTCACAGCAGATAAGGTTTCCGGGATGGTGGGTGGTGGCTTCATGCTACCACTGTGAACCGAATGGGAACCTGAGGGTTGAATCAATTTGGGTTCTGAGGTTGTTTGCACAGATACAGAATATAAAACATTCATGAGCAAACACAGAAGTGAGGCTAGGGCAGAAACACACACACACTTTTGTGTAACAGGGTAGCAACAGTTACTTTTACTTTGACCACGAGGCCGATGGTCTTCTGGCTTTGTGTAACTCTCCAGCACAACCAAAAACCCATACATCCATTTTCTGAAACTACTTGTCCTTTTTAGGGTCATGGGGGGTGGGGTGGGTGTCCAGAGCCTATGGCCACAAGGCAGGGAACAACCCAGGATGGGGAGCCCACTCATCACAGGGCACACTCACACACACACACACACACTCACACACACACACACCATTCACTCACACCTGTGGGCAATTTGGTAACTCCAATTAGCCTCAGCATGCTTTTGGACCGTGTGGGGCAGGAACCCGGAGTACCTGAAGAAAGCCCCATGATGACTTGGGGAGAACATGCAAATTCCATAAACGGAACTCTGGTGGAGACTTGAACTTTGGTCTCAGAGGTGTGAGCCGACAGTGGTAACCACTGCACCACCGTGCAGTAAGAAGAGAGTGTGCTCCCCCCCCCCCCCCCCCCCCCCCCCCCGGCCCCCCCCCCCCCAAACCAACCCCCCCCCCACCCCCCCCCCCCCCCCTTCACCACCAGCACGCACCCCTGCAGCTATAACCATGCCATGGCTGTTCTGTGATGAGTACTTGTAGACCCTGCTGGAAGATGGCGCTCAAGGTGGCCGCCTGTGTCTGTTAATGAGTTGATCGGATCAACACTGATTTTCTATGTCCTGCAATGGAGTGTCATGCTGTGCACAGTGGATGGATGGATGGACGGACGGCAAGATGGATGGATGGATGGAAGGGAGGATTATATATGGGTGGAAAGATGTATGCATAGATGATAGACATAATGGATGTAATGAGTTGTGTGTAAAATCATTTTCTTTACTGCATATAAAGTATTGCATATTTCTACAATACTCCAATGGCTCCAAATACTCCTGCTTCCTGTAATATAGTGCAGTAGATCCCGCCTGGTGTGTTAAGTGTCTCGCCAGCTTGGCCTGTAGCCCCTTCTCAGCTGCTGAGGACCCTGCAGACCCACTGCACTCTCAGGCCCTCCCATGGAAGCCAGATCGTCGCTGTACTCTGTGTCCCCCAGTAGCTCCCAGCCAGGATGCGTCCGTGAAGCCCCTTCCCCGAGTCCGTGAAGCCCCTTCCCCGCGTCCGTGAAGCCCTTTCCCTGCGTCCGTGAAGCCCTTTCCCTGCGTCCGTGAAGCCCCTTCCCCGAGTCCGTGAAGCCCTTTCCCCGCGTCCGTGAAGCCCTTTCCCCGCGTCCGTGAAGCCCTTTCCCCGCGTCCGTGAAGCCCCTTCCCCGCTTCCGTGAAGCCCCTTCCCCGCGTCCGTGAAGCCCTTTCCCCGCGTCCGTGAAGCCCCTTCCCCGCGTCCGTGAAGCCCCTTCCCCGCGTCCGTGTGTTATCACTTTTTCTGGAAGTCGGAATGGGGAGTGGATAATGACTCGTCAGGGGGACAAGAATAACTAACCAGTCAGCTCACGGCACTGGTAATCAGGACTGGGATTGCTGGGCATGGATGAAAGCCACCTATATATCTGAGACATACAGAATGAGTAGGGTGTGTGCGGATGGTATATTCCTGCACCCCCCGTAACTGTCATGGGGCTGGCCAGCTGGGAGAGAGTCATATTGACCTGCATTATTCAAGTCCAAAAAAATCGATTCCACATAATTATTACACACTTTTTTATTAACTGCACAGTGAACATGCCCACTGGATTATCTGCTGGAATTGCTGTTTTCACTGGTTCTGCAGAGAAACATTTATTACCTTCTATGTAACCAGCTTTAATACGAATAACTTTATCTACGAAGAATCAGTTAAGTTAAATAAATAAATGCAGAATTCATCCACGCAAGTCTCTAGCTGACCCCCCCCCAAGTTAATTTATGTACTTATTTATTTTCATGTAGAAAAACTGTGCAAAGGATTTACTCGTTTCACAAGTGTTGCGGCCACTCAAGTCTTCTTTCAAAGAGGATCCGAGTGCTTTACTGAGAAGAGCATAAGTCGTCCTTAATGTAGGTTTCAAGATTAAATTTGTATTCACTCACCCACTGAATGCCTATTTCAGGTCATACTATCTGCGGTTTTAAATATCAGAATCCCAATCCAATGGACCCCCCTCCTCCCCCACGAAGCCTCTTTATAATTTGCGGTATGAAACGGGTTTAATGGAATCAGATGGACTAAGCAATCCTGTTCTGCATTCAGCTTATAATTTTATATGAATTATTTTGGGCAGACGACATCATTCTGCATGAACGAATGGATTTGGCATCGCAAACACACAACCAACGCTTCTTGGCGGCCTTGTGAATTCTGGTTATGGTTGGCGAAAGTCCAGAATTTCAGTATATTATATTTTAAACTTCACAAAGCTGGCTTTACAGTACCATTAAATGAGCCCAGTCTCCAGCGGAAAAAGGTACTGACCCCAAAGTAGCCAGGACTAGGACTTGGGAGGAACAACGTATCAGTCACCTGACCATGTGCTCTGTGCCTTTTTATAAGTCTGACCCTAAATGTCACCCCATTACCTTTTAGAGGGGATTGCCAAAAAACCTGCAAACAACGTAATATCAGCACATAATAAAGCATGTTCTTCTGAAAGTAATGGAAGGTAATTCTGACGGTGTGCTGCTCTTTGGACGGATCCCAATGCTTTTATGTGCACGAAACCAGTCATTTTGTTGGTTAAATTTCACTTTACCGTCTATTAACCTAAATCAGCTTCATTAGATCTATAGACAACATGACTGGGAAAGATGCCCTCTGAATTTAGGAATGCACTATGTTACAAGATCAGGCAGTATAAGTGTTGCATACTTTATGAATTTCTTATGCTGCCAATACATTGCAAGCCTGACTACCATGTGCACATAATCGTCGTATTTTAATAACCGTAAATCTCGCAAACAACTGAACGATTGGCTTTATATGCATTTTTAAGCATCCAAATAATATGGAGCCAGCAGACTAACTGCAATTCGTGTTAGTATTTTGTCAGGTTGCATGACCAGTGCATGGTACATTGAACTGTGGACTAACTTACTTCAGAACCATTCAGAGATTTCTTAACAAGCATTTAACTGGCAAGTAAAAGTAGTTGATGATGCCTGGGCGGCCCTGGTATACGGGCCGTATGACGCCCGGTCGGCCCTGGTATACGTGCCGTATGACGCCGGGTCGGCCCTGGTATACGGGCCGTATGACGCCGGGTCGGCCCTGGTATACGGGCCGTATGACGCCGGG
>JAOYFF010000015.1:2768386-2799191 GCA_025773925.1 Cryptomyrus ogoouensis | reverse complement strand
GACGCCGGGTCGGCCCTGGTATACGGGCCGTATGACGCCGGGTCGGCCCTGGTATACGGGCCGTATGACGCCGGGTCAGCCCTGGTATACGTGCTGTATGACGCCGGGCAGCGCTGGTATATAGACTATATATCAGAACAGACATAATCAAAATCTGTAAACCAGAACTTAGCTCATTTACTCGTAGTACATTGTCTTGACATGTCATGCAAAAAGCAATGTCAAAAAAACAAAATGGAGAGCTTAGATTAGTGTTTTCTATGTGGTTCAGAAGATCGTGAAAGAGGCCCAGTATACACTTAGGTTTAAAATGCATCCTTTTGGTACTCGTATCGCAAGTGGACAGCACTAAAGACGAGAGTTAAGGACCAGCAAGACGCATTGTGATCCGATCAGACTACTTGCCAAGGTGGTCTTGGGTGCATTTGATCACATGTCTTTTGTAGTGTAAACGCTAATGTGTCCTGATGCCCCGACAAGGACGTCACAATAACGTGCACAGGGTCATTTGACCTTCTCGTTCAAGGCGCTGTTCAAATCCCGGTCCTCAATGTCCAAGCATTGCTGATATTCCAGTCTTCCTTTACCTGTGAGCTAGATGTGAAGCCTCTGTGGCCAATCAGGATCAGTAATTAATTAAACTACCTGGGAGAACTGAAAACACGGCCTGGATTTGGAATCAAGCGCTAGATTTGAAGAGCCCTATTCTCGTGGAAGTAATATGGGTGAAATCTGAGCACACCTGGTCAGCTGGACACATTGAAGATGTATGGTAAACACAAGTGTCTCTATACAATGTGTCTCAGCAGTCTACCTGAGATCTGATCACCCTAGACGCATTTTAAAATCGAGTGAGATCCACTCGATCATTTACAGCAAAAATTGCCATCATGTAACATTATCACATAAAATTCCTACTTCATTTCTCATGTCTCTCAGGCGTATAACAAAAAAAAAAAACGCAAAACATTACCCTTCACTTTCTTGCCTTGATATGATGATCCAGCACTAGGGAAATGTGTCAAATCCTTAGCATGTACGTAATAAATAAGTGACGAGGCACACAAAATGAAAGCACGCAAAGAAAGAACAAAAGCATGTCTGTGCTCTTTGCTGAGATACCGTCCGTCACTTTGAACCTTCATTAGAACGAGTGTCGAGTCGTCTTGCAGCCACCTATTAAGCTATCGTCACTTTGATTTATGCTGTGACATCGCAGACGTATCTCCAAACAAATGACATGTATGTACCTCTAAAACTGTGAAAACTTTCAGACTCCCAAATTTAAAAAGTTCCACTTCTGCGCGTCTTTTGCTTTTCATCTTTTGACTGTTGTGAATTTTTTAGGTGTTCTGTGTCGTAATCTGGCAAGAACAGACACAAAACAAAATTGGAACTTAGACATTATACACCGAAGATATGTCAGGAGCCATTATCTTTATTCATTTAGCATTTGACACTATATATCGTTTGTGTCTAATCAGGTTTTACTGTATCAGTCAACATGAAATCATTTTAACTAAGTAGTTTAAACATGCATAATTACTTTTCTCATTTTACTTTGTCACTTGTTTGTCCAACAAATGATCTGGTTTAAAAATGTCATTTTATATTAATAAAAAAAAAATCAAGTACAAACATTTGTCAAAGATAAACACTTATTAAAGATTAAAGGCATATTCATTTCACAGACATTCAGGTATGATGAAGAAGTTTCCACAAATTTCGTTCCTCCACAGCATCCACTTCCAGATAGGAAGCCTATAAGCTAGTCAGACTTTGTCACAAATGATAATATGTGTACACATGGCATAATTGTCTATGATCTACAAGGGATAATCCCTACGAAGGCTGGATTATTCATAATCACCTGTGCGCATGTTGAGGAGACCCTGAAAACTGTATCAAGGATATACTTTCAGTGTCGCCGACTCTGGCCGTCTTGTCAATCGAGACGAGTCTGCAGACACATGCACACGAATTTACATGTATGTAACAGTTTTATTACCTTGCAAATAGCCTATAGGGTTTGCAAACTGCCACAATGATTTTGATGTGGCTAATTTTAGGTTTATAATGGAATAATATAGATTTGCCATAAGATTTCTTGAGCGTGAGAGTCTGAAAGCGCGAGTGTCACTCCAGATGTGAGAGAGTAGGCAGCCCTGTCCTCTGATGCCGCTCAATAGATCTTGTCACCTAGCTGAGGAGATATAAGAGTGAGACACGCGTTTCTAAAACTCCCATCTGTGCATTACACGTTTCACAGATATGGTTTAAATGCAAATAAAACTAGTCAAGATAATCTGAAATCCATCCGGTAGGCAGGGGACACCGTGGGCAGAATGTCAGTCATTGACAGATATTATATACATAATATATCATATAAATATAAAACCTTGAGCCATCCGGGTGAGTAATTGTATGTATTTTACACATAGAAAGAACCCATACGGCTATGTCATGTATTCTTTATACTGTAATTGACTGTAGTGCAACTTCCCTGTGGCATTGCTGGTTGGCATGATTGCGTCGCACATCTGGAGAGCAGCGTTCCAGCCTCTGCCCTGGGTGTGTGGGGTTTGCATCTTCTTCCTGTGTCATTGTTGGGTTTCCTCCAGGATCTCATCACAGTCCAGAAACACGCTAAGGTGAATTGGTGTTCTGAGATTGTGAACGGTGTGTGTGTGTGTGTCCCCGGTGATGGGCTGGTGCCCCATCCTGGGTTATTCCCTGCCTTGTGCCCTGTGATGGGCTGGTGCCCCATCCTGGGTTATTCCCTGCTTTGTGTCCATAGTTTCTGAGACAGACACTGGACCCCTGTGACCCTGCTTTGGATAAATGGGAATAGATAATAAATGCATATTTCACTGCTGGCTTGTACCTGTTTGTAGTGCCTACTTTAATATGTCCCAGTTGTAAGTAGGATATGCTGTAACAATGGAGTATGGATACCAGCAGAAGTCCATGAACTCACAGGTTTGTCGGGTTTTGATTAACATAAAGGTTTCTAAGTGACCCTGCAACATCTAGAGTGGAAATGACATAAAAAATATCCACGTAAAATAGCCCTGTAATTTCTCAAGGTGTATTGCAAATGTGATTAGTGTAGTTTTTCATATGATTTCACATTTGGGGGTGGTGATATGGGAACGCACCCAAGGCTTCGGAAAATACTTTGATGTGCTTGATTGCCAAAGTTTAAATCCAAGGAAAATGTGTCCCTCTGACAGAAGTAAAGGTGTTTAGCCCGGTAGGTCTTTATAGTGCCATCTGAAAGAGTCAGCTCTCCTGTTATATAAATAGTTTAAATACAAAATCCAATCTGATACAATCCCAAAAGGGAGAAGCTCATTGGTTGTGCAATTCTGACACACAAAGGAGTTTTGAGGGCTCAACCTTCATGTGAATTTAGTCTTTTCATTTGCATGCACCTTCAGTAATAGCTTAACAGGAGGTGTGCAAGGCAATTTATTTAATTGCACATGCATGTCTGCTGAACTTTTCCTCTTGCCGGAGAAGCACGTCATGCTAGCTCGACGATAATTTATTTTGATGAAAAGCACTGTCGTTTTGCATAACGGACAATGTCAATCTCGCGCGGAATGTGATGCACCAGCCCTTGATGACAATTCATGTCAGCCGGGATAAATATTCATAAGTGTTAATAAACAATGTGGATTCGGCTGGTGTGCATACCTAGGCATTGTGTGGGCTATTTTGGAAGGAGCCGACAGCTGACACCTGTTTGGCTTAGAGTGTGTGGGTAGTTACATTTGGTTGGATTTGTGCATTAATGAAGCGTCCGTGGATATGTTTAGCAGGAAGGAGGACAGGACGTCGGACAGCGCGGATCTGTGACTGTGGGATTTGTTTCCCCGAAGCGAATCTTTGCCGTCGTTATATAGCAGCAGGCCTTCAGTTTGGATTCAGTTTTTTCGCCGTGGACCATATTATTCACCTTTTACAGATTTTTCTTTTCTTGTTTCACGTCCCTGTGGTTTAAATTGAATGCCATGTCTGCTGATTGGGAGTAAATGCATTACATACAAGGGCCTGGGTAAACATGGCATTATTTTAATAATTACACGTATGAGTTATAATTCACAGGTAATCCAGGGCAAACAGCATGATTCTCTATAATTTCAATGTTACTGTGATTTCATTGCTTCAGTTTTCATTAATTTCATTGCTCACGTATATTCGTAAATTAAAAAATATAACAATTTAAATCACAAACACGTAGTACACAGATTGTATTTGTTTCTTAAAAGAAAAACAAGAGCATTATAGGAAATAAAAACTGGAAATCAACGAGTCGCAAACTGAGAATCATCTGATGAAACGAATTCTGCTGCTCATCTGTCCTTCCTGTCTGTTCGTCTTCCCGGTAACAGAGGCAGCAGTCTCACCCTCACTGCTGCTTTTAATGAGATGAGAGCTGGTTATGTTACATCCTGTGTGCACGATCCACGTGAGACACCAGCATACCCTGTCCCATCACAGAGAGCGCCGTGAGGACGGCATACTGCACCACACTGAACTCCAAAGCAGCGTTTGGGTATTTACACTTAGAGTATATTTTTGTGCCACAAAGTTTTCCTTCAGTAGCATATTAATTTTGTAGTAGCATAATTTTATTTTGCAGTGCAAATCTAATCCTAAGAAAGTACCACAAAATAAAAATTTTCAAAAGTAAAGTTCCAAGAATGAGGCCCTGATGAACAACATTACATGGGAAATTTGTTAGATAATCGCTATAGGTCTGACTATTTTGTTTAAGCATAACAGATGAGTGGCATAGAGGTAATAAGTGCACAACTACAAAAACCCAATCCCTGCACAGATTACGATACATTACTGCGTGAAATTAATTGTTATTTTAACTTAAAATTCAAAGGGTACCCAAGTACCTGTGCTCACTAGTTGCTATCCAACCTGCTTGCGCTATTTAGCATACGTCTTAAAACCAGACCGCTACTTTAATATTCTTTACACGGCGTATTAGAGTTTCTCTGACACAGGTGCCTTAAGGGAGTTAAATACCTCAATATGAATTCAAGAGGAGGTCTATATTTAAGATGCTCACAGATATGGAAGGGGCAGAAATGCAAATGAGATTCCTTACTTACCCGCCGCTTGGCAGTTTATTAAAAGTGCTCCAGTAATTTCAGACACTATTCCTCGTAAAGCCTTTTGTCATCTCAAGTCAAACGAGGGCCTTTTGATGACAGAATATCACTTATAATAGCCCAGGGTGAATTTGCCTATCAACACTCTGCCTTTACTTTGTTTACTGTATAAACAAAACAAACAAATGAAGAATCTAGTTGCTTCTCCACTTCTCAAAATTCTAGTGCTAATCTATATTTAATTCAAATGTAGCGTCTGAGTGTAATTGAAATACAAAACCACACCTTGATCGCATATGCTAAACAGTAAACAAATTAGATGCCTGCAACAACAGCATCTAGCATGCAGAAGGCTGCCTCAAACAAAACCCAACAGAGTTGTTCACGTGTGAATCACAAAAGGGTCCAGGAAAAAGTTCCCCCCATATGTGAGGATTTTAAAGTCTGCTAACCGACACAATTGCTTAAGGAGCAAATGCACATAAGCTGTCTACACAATTTACCCAGTGACAATCCTCCCCGGAACTGGAAACCCAATTTAGGATGCAGGGCGAGACAATGACGCATCATATAGCAATAACCATCCCTTTCCAGGTGCAATAATTGGATACGGCTCCCTCCTTATCGCTGTGATTTCTTGTCTTCAAAGGGAGTATCACATTGGGCCGGCAGTTTTGCATGGTAGGGTCTCTATCACCTTATTTCAATTTTGAATCAAATTACACATTGATGCATGGTTCTCTGCATCCAGGGCCTCAGGAGGGGTGCCTTCCGCACAATCAGATACCTCCAAAGATTATTAGCACTGCACCTACCAGATGTGTTTTAAAATATACTTTTAATCTTTGCAAAAGAGGACAGGCTAACAAAGGTCTCTGTTCTCCTACCTGAGAATATTCTCATAGTTCGAAAAAAACGGTGCATATACTTCAATATAAATAGCAAGCACAAAAATATTTTTGCATGTTTTTATAAAAGACAAATTTGGAGACACTTAACTGTGCTCTTCATATTATACCGATATAAAATGCACCCTGATATTTATCAAACTTATGATGACATGGAACAATATTTAAATTGTTTACTTAGGGATATGTTGAGTAATACAATAATATAATCTATAATCTTCAAAGTTATATATGTATAATACCTACACCTATAACTATTAATTAATAAGGTCATGGCCTTACGAGTTTAATATTAACGACACAGTTCCTACGTTTTAGGCCCCCCCAGTCAGGGTGGTAAACACCTGCTTGAAGAGTTTATTCAGGCATTGGCCTCCTTAATTACACGGTCATATGAACTCTAAAAGACGTCAGAGGATTGTGGAGCCATTTGGTTTATTTTTTTTTTCTCTAACCTTCCCTGAGATGAATGCTCAGAGTTTTCAGAGGAAGGAATTTAACTAGTCGGTGCACTTAGTATTCAGTGGGCCAGGCCTCTGTCCCAGTCACTGGCTCAAACCTCATCCTTGGCAGAGTAGCTACATCTCTGTCGGGGCCCTGAGAAAGGCCCTTAACCCTCTGAAAAATGTCCCCGGGGTCCCAGATGAATGGCTGGCCTTGTTCTTTGACCCAAACCTTCACTCACACCTCTGGGTGCCTTCAAAAAAAAGGGAAAGATCAGGGAAAAGGTATCGCAGTGTACGTGTACAAATGGCAAGTAAGCTTTAGTGAGAGCTGGGTAATCCAGCTCTGTCAGAACTAAAGTGACATATGGCATGCAGTGATATTACCTGAGGATATATCAGGTTGTGTGTCAGAGGGGCTCTGTTTTTGTTGTATACATGATGTCCATCAACATCCTTTTTTATATATTACAACTGTGTGTTATTCACAGGGAAAAAAAAATACTTTAAACAGAATTAACACCGATGATTTTCCTAGACAGCCTAGTCACACAGCAGAGAGTAGTTCTATACATTCCTTAATATCTAATTGTGTTCGGAGGTCTCAGCTTGCTGTGCTCCAAGCCATTTCTCCGGTTCCTTCACAGATGCCCTGTAGTAATGCAAGTCTTTGAAATTGAGCTCAGCCAACCTCTATGAGAGAGTCACATGACACGGCTGTAAGGTATCTGCGGCTGAGAAAAGCCTTAATTCTACGTTACACTGCAAATTTGCAATGTGCATGCAATCCAAGACAGGATGAGGAAAAATAAGTGAAAAACCTCAGAAGACAGCAAAAATATTGAACATTTGAGGTATGTAGCTGTCTGCAGAGTAGAAGTCGGAAACTGATAATGTGTGATTTTTGGAGGCAGACTTGAATGAATCTAAGTAAACAAAGGTGTTTATGAACCGATGAGTTTGAGAAGAGCTCTTGAAGATGTAGTGCCGTACTGTCAAAAAAAGCAGAATTTCCTTCTCCTTCGAGGGTCCTTGTTTGACAGCATTTAGGCACGGTATTTCGAAATTAGCCGTACTTTTAAATCGCATTTCGAAGATGCTTCTGCAATCGGTCACGCATTTATAATGCGCAATTTACAGTACGTTAAGAACTCAGCACAAGCCTTAAATTTCCAGAGAAGGACAAAACAGGCTTCAGCTGACAGCAAATTGGTCCTGCGTTTCTGCCACATGAGTCTTTTCACGGTAAGACAGAAACCCACATAAAAATGCAGTGTCAATTAAAAAAAAAAAGACTTTTGAGAGATGGTGATTTTCCTTCTAGTCGGGAAATCGTTATTTTATCATGCATCTTGGAACAGTGTCAGTCTATAAAGGAGAAATCACAACATAAATGGTGCTTAAGGATAGTGCAAGAACCCCCCCCCCATCCCCAGCCCACAAAGCCTCCATTTTTGACAGTAGTCTGGTAATTAAGCCAACCAATACTGTGACTGAGGCACCTCTAAAAACATAATGTCCTTATGTTACAGCTGCATTCATTTAATCTTCATATGACAGGCTACCTAAATTTAAAATGAAAAAAAAATATATAAGCTATCAAACGTGGTCTTTTTTGCATTGTATTTAAATGTTAAGGCAGTGATATTTTCAAGGTAATACAAAAAAAAATCGCTATTGTTGATGAGAAAATTAAATAGACTGTGTTACGTTGTTACTAGCAGTGTAGCTGTGAGTGTGACATTATGTATGAGCAAAGAACGGTGGCACGTTTCAGATTGTGGCCTTAGAGGTCGTCTCACAACGTCCGTCTTGCTCTCTGACACAGTGACTGAGTGACCTCACAGATGCTGAGCGGGGTAACACCAGACAGACCACATGTATACACAGTATCATTCTTTGTAGCGATAATGGGTTTAGGGGCCTTGCAGAGGTCCTGCCCCTGGGCGGTACAAAGGAGCCCGAGAGCAAAGTTCAGAAGAATAAAAGGGTTTTATTACTCCAGATTAGAATGTAAAAAAGGATAACCCCCCCCCCCAAATACTCTAACAAATAGCTAGCTAAAACCTAGCTAAGGCCACTGTGCATTGGTCAAAGCCTTGCACAATGGTATCCCTAATTCACCATTCTCTAAACCCAGATAGTTGAATTTCTAAGAACCCTAACCGAGCAATTAATCCAATTAATTTTGGGTCTTATTTACTGGTCGTCTAGAGGCACAGCAATGGTAATCACTCACCATGGCAACAGAAGGGATCACCCAAAACCAGCTGGGCGCCATTACTCCAGGCCCCACTGGGTCACTGTGGGGGTACATTGTGAACTTATGCTGCGTTCCATTTACCTCGGAGGTCGGAACTCGGAACTGGGAACGACGTCACACACGAGTCAAACACGTTCCAGTACAGCAAGCTGGAAAGCCATTTAACAATACCAGGGATCCGTTTCAAAAAACAAGATTTCTTGCTTAGCCGGACAACTTGTTGAATTTAAGGTACCTAAGTTTAAATGGGCTTTCTTTGTTCACGTATATTTAGTTTGGACTACCTTAAATCCGACTAAGCATGAAATCCAGTTCTAGCCCAGTTAATTGTTAGCCATTGTTAGCAATCTCAGTTGACAACAACAGATTACGTGGAGTTCTGCGCATGAAACTCCACAGCAACACGTCCACAGATAAGCTGGACAGTATTGTGTGCATGATAAATTTAACGAGTCACAAATAAGACATAAGTGCTAATAAACAGTGTAAAACTACAACTTTCACTTCTGTCGATAAAGGGTGCAGCCATCTTGGATTCTGAGCTCGGGGCTGTGTCAATTCATTCATGAGTCGGAATTCCGTCTTGATGGGTATTCCAGTTGAAATTTCCGAGTTACGAGTTCAAATGGAACGCAGCCTTAATGCAACCTTCATATGATGGTAAATTGATACCTTTGGTTATATACTTACTATCCCATACTAGGGTATGTGTGAATATGTGTGCTGGAGTATCCTTGCCAAAGTCAATTTGCATTCAGAAATAGATTTCGGCCCTAAATTAACATCCTGGTTGTCCTTTTCTTTAAAAAAAGTTTTCTTTTGTTTCTTTTTTTTGCTGACTGGCTGTCTCACCAGGGATTATTTGAGGTCTTATCTTTAAAGGACTTTTCAACCTGCCTGTGTAGTTCTAATTTAAAGGTAGTCTGTCTGTGGTTTAAAAAAATACATTAATTAAATAGAATTTTGCAGTGTAGCAAGTTTAGTTCCTACTAAAAGCAGATTTCATTTGTGTCTAACATTCTGTTTACAATGTCTTCAAACACACCCTTTAACTTTAAATCTGAGGTAAACAAGGATTCTATTTTATTAGCTAGAAAAGATGTTTCTTAGAAGAGCTTCAAAGAGTGGTCAGTTTCCTATTTAACTTGATGTAGCAAATAGCATTTCATCTTCATTAAACACATTTATTATAGTGACCAGAAGGTAGGCAGGGAATCGCTGGAAGTTGTAACAGATTAATTGGGTTGACCTTTTGCCTTAGTAATCACAGGTGCAAGGATAATTGTAAGGGGAAGGCATTAACTACATTTAAGTTAATATGAAGGCTTTATATGTGTTATTTTTGGTGTTCTTAATAGAGGAATAATTTATAGAGCTATTTATTTATTTCATTACTTTTACTGGACAGCAGTTATTTATTTAATTGTCTTTCTGCTTCGGTTCTCTTGAATGGGATATAAATCTGGTATCGAAACACCTGTACAGCGACACATGACACATACGGTCTGGTGCAATAACCACCATGCCTTATTTTTGACGCATTTCCTAATCCACCTTCTCGCGACCTTGCATTGCTTCTCGTGGTGTGTGTGCGTTGTCAAACTGGAAAACCCTCCTACCCCATGGGCGGTGTGTCCAGCGATGTAACAGTCTGAGGTTAATGGGGCAGCTGAAAAGAAACCCGCGTTTCGGGATATGAAATGCCTCATTTCAGCCAAAGGCCGTGGTTCTCTGCTGTCTTTTGAACACTCGGACAAGGCGGCACACCAACAGTTAGTTCTTATTTGCTTTTATACATGTGACATATTTAAAAATCATTAATATTTTTACATCTTTACACAGTATTTACACTGACACTTTTTTCAGTATCAATAGATACTAAAATAACCAGATGGAAGCAACAAAAAGTCATGATGGAAAAAAAAATCTGGTTACTTTGCCCTGCAGTATTCTGAATATGAAATATTCATGGCTCCACTTATCTTAATTCTTCCTTTGTGTGTCACAAGCTTCAGTAAATAATTTATGTTTCAGCAGCTCTAGAATGCGTGGAGGGTGCGGACGTCCCAAGGCGAGGTGAGGTCAGTTGATGAGACTGTTTGTCCACATGTAGCCGGTGTCCAAGAATATAAACCAGGCTACCGCTTGTCCCTCACATCTCCCTGCACTTTTACACACCTCTACTGAAGCCAAAATGTCTGCCTTTATGTTCTCATTGTCACCATTCAAACAATCTCCTATGTCTGTCTGTCCATCCATCCTTCCATCCATCGATCCATCCATCCATGCCCCACCTACTTCTCAGTGATAAACCCCGAATTGCTATCCGGCTGTCTAAGCAGTGCGCATTTGTAATGATACAAACAAGGTTCGGCTTATAGTTTTATTAACAGAATGTACTATTATGTAGGATATTTTCAAAATTTCAGTAAAAGTAACCTCGAAAATAAAGGCCACATTTACGTAATTCAGAGATGCAATGTATACTAGATGCTGGTTTAATTGCCTTGATAAATAACTTACCGAATATCTTCACTGTCATTGTATATGTACAACAAAACTCCACAAATAATTGTTTTTAGGATGCAATGTGCCATAACCCAGATTTGAATCAGAGTTGCTGCAGCCACAACGCAAAGTACTACCCACTATACGATCAGGGCAAGACACCCATCAGGATATGAATCTTCTGATAAAGGCATGGAACCACGTAGGCATGGAAATTAAGGTCTTTCCCTCTATCAGTTAGGAGCGATAGTGAAGGAAAGGAAGGATTCCCAAAACACGTTAGCTAATAGTGGTGCAAGAAAATCAGGCAAGCAAAAATAAAGCAATTTACACGTTACGAGGTATATATGGTGAGAGCAGGTACTCTCTTCAGGTAAAATCTGTCAGGAGGGATATTATGGGCTGTAATGCATAGAATACATACAATTCAGAGTCCTGTGCAACATTCTTCAGCCCAATGGGAATCCAGGTGAACCTGTGGTATATATCAAAAGAAGGGTCATTGGACAAGGTGCATTGCTCTCAGATGATTTAGGTTCCAGAATAGTGACGCAAATTGCAGTAGATACAAAGGCACTGTGGGTGATTGTGTAATAAAGCTTTTGGTGATGGGACTGGGAAAGGCCTTACACACAGAGCCTGGACTGTTGGAGCATGAGACTACATACGCCTTAGGCCATGGTCACCCCAGTCAGCAGAACCTCAAAGCCCTCAGAGCACCTCTGAGAAGATCTGAAGCGAAGCCTGGGGAACCAGAGGCTGGACGTTCTCACCACCCAATCAGTTACAGGTGGTAGCACTGATATGTAGTGGAATACACTTCCTAATGAGGCCAGACATTTTATTTTCTAGAACCTAAGCATTCCGCAGATTCTTAAACAAATTGGGTGTCAACATGTTCTTGTTTGTTCATTTGTTCAAAGATATTTTATTTTACTTTGCCACTGCTTGGTTAAGAAAACAAGACATTCTTTTAGGGGGAAAGCTAGCCAATCAGGACAAGCTAAGTAAGTGGAAAATATAAGCACATACTATATAATCCTTGTCAAAGTAATTTACTTGTATAATAAAACTCCTTTAAGGCACAAAATGGCCCGGTGGTGGAGCATTTTCATACGGGTTTATATGTTTATTTGTAATTAACGTGCAGGTCGCTTCAGTTAAATCACCATCTATAATTAATAGTTTATCGCCCTGGAACTGTATTCTGCAAAGTCCAAGCGATTTATTATGAAGGTAGTGTTTGTATATTTATCATATGGCAGCAGCCTATTTTGCTGAGTTAGCCTGTTTTATGCTATATGAAGCCGTTCCACACAAAGCGCCAGTTTGGGGCCAGTTAGTCCAAATTACAGTCAATATCAAGCAATTTCTAAGGGATATTTAAGGCTTCTTTGGGCATGGCAGGGGAGACGGACAGCCATGAGCATTTCCCTTGCACTTTGTTCATTAGAGCAGGGTGGTGTTTTTCTTCACAATTGGTCTTTTTTCATCTGTGATTAATGCAAACTTTAGAACCTTTTCGAACAGCCACATCTACAGTTGCTTTGCCTTTAAAGATTAATACTGCATCTTGATTTCATTCTATTAGCCAGTAATTGCAGTTATAAATAACACGGTAAAGTGCAATGTTTTAAAACCAGTAGAAATGGATGGTAGCATTTCAGGATGGAGTTTGGAGGTTATAGTCTGCAGTAACAGGTTATTCATATTCTTTAAGGATCAGACTATAAAGAGCAGCTTTAGCTACCTGTGAGACCCATTTGCTTTCACATTCACTTTAAAATAGTGTATTAATCCAATTTGTTTTTAACGCTTAAAAATTTATGGCTGCAATAAAAAAAGATGTGATAATAAATATCAGTCTTAAAATGTGAAGTTTAAAATATGGATGTGTTCATTTTTACATCTGTCCCTCAGGTGCCTACCTATTACTTGTCATGGTCTCACTAAGAAGATAGATATTGTGGCTTTTTATGCCATAGCAGAAAACAAAGCTGTACCATTTTTAACTCTGCATTCATAATAAATACATAATCCACAAAGCTGGAAAAAAAAGCCTGTAGGAGTGAACCTGGAGAGGTACTGATTGGGTGAAGCAGAGGGGACTGAGGACTGAACCTTGGGGTATACCAGCCGCCATCTGATGTGACTTGGACATCTCTGTGCTCCATCTTACTGAATGCACATGCAAAGCCCACCTCCTCCTAGTCCTGGGTAATTAATGGAAAGTTAACCAAACCTGACATTCAGAACCTCTAATCGACGTAATCTCGCCCATGTTGGTTTCTTCATTTATTTATTTATTTTATACTGTTAATACTTAAAAAAAATGTCAATACTTACTCCCGTGTGTTCCTGTACTGTCCCCTTAAAACATAGTAGCACATGTGTTGTCATGTGACTCCACCCCATCCAGTCTGCCACATGAAAGCAACATGGAGGACAGCTCAGTCACCGAGTCAACAGCAACTCCAGCAGCTTGTACCATGCCGTGTCCGTTGTGGGGACACATTGTGCTTGTTGCGACGACGACACCGATCAAAAAGAGGTCAAATGTAAACACTGGAAATCGCTCTCAACTCCAGAAATATTTAAAATACAGTGGAAAGCGCTTATAGTGATCATGCTTGTAGTGATCAACCGCTTATATGGATGAAAAAGCTTGGGACAGAATCACTCTGTACAAATACAGGAATCCGCTTATAGTAATCAAGTAGTCTGCTTATAGTGTTCATTTTGGGTCTTTTTATAAATAACATATGGAAAAAAATGAAATTACAATAATTCTTCTTTTTTTACTTGACTACTTTGCCTGGTTGGTAACCCATCTGCTTTTGCTAGCTACCAGAGGCTAAGTCTGCCTGCACAGAAAGCGTGATTGGAAAAATAGTCATTTTCTCTCAAATATGAATATAAACTTATCAAAGTTTATGATGACTGCCTAAAACTAGCCAATGAGATGCAGAAGCAAAACTGCAATAAGCTGTATTTAATGTACAGTACTGTGCTGTGTTATAGCGAATTTGAATTATATACAGTTCAGCCATTTAATTTGTGCACGACTGTAATGTGAAAAGCATTTGAAAAAGTTGTGCTGTGTCTTGAAAGAGTCAATAAAATATTGACTTGCGGTCATACCGCTCAGTCCTACCTTTAACACCCTCCTCAGCACCGTTACGGCTTCTGGAAATCCAGAAGACTGCTTGACAATAAATGAAAGCAGCGTCCCAGTATCCCAAGAATGTCTTTAGCTGCACCCCTGTGGCTGGAACTGCAGAACCTCTCTGGTGTCATTGGCCCTACAGATGAAGCCCCACTGGCGACTGCGAGTCTCATTAGTTAAATGCGGCGTGAGCATATTGATTGAAATGCTTAATTTACTCTTCAATGAATAAAAAGTGGTCCTTCAAACTGAAGCAAAACTAGCCTCAAGATCATGTCAAGGATAATGCACCTCACCATTTTGTTAAAGGTATATCTATATATAATACAGAAGACTTGAGTGAGGAAAAAAGGTAAGAGTGGCTTAATGAGTGTTCTTTACGTAAGGCAAACTATGTCGACTTATAATATCACTAAATTTAACTGAACAACAAGTTCCCAGAGATGTTATTTAAATGCTGTAAATGCATGTAGGTTACCTTCAGGTTCAATAATTAAGCCCTCAAAACTAATTCCTCGTAAAGTATAATGCGTATACTTGAGCAACAAGCTATTATTATTATTATTATTATTATTATTATTAACATAATAGCTTTCTTTCCCACTTTTTTTGTACTTTCAGGCGTAAAACCACTTAAAATCAATTAAAAATATATAATTCAGTCCATCAGGACAAGCAGGTATAGAAAATGGATAGAATCTAAATCACGGTCACTCAGCCTTTCCAACCACGTGACTAATTATTCATCATTTATCATGTGGAGCGGGCCCATCACCAAATTTCAGCAACAGTGGTGGGGGTGGGGGGGTCCATCTTGGATAATAATTATCACAATATAATTCATGTCATTATATTTTTTTACTTACAGTTTCCATTTTTTTGCTTAAGATTCGCTTAGAATTGCCCTTAAACAGATTCTGAACATTTAAAAAGGAGAGGAATTTAATGGACTGCAAGTGGAAATCTGATTTTAATAAATAAATCATATAAAAATGAACTGTTGTGTGGCAGACTTTAGGGGCAGCATGGAGCTACAGTGGTTAGCACTGTTGCCTCACCCCTATGGGACCCGGGTTTGAGTCTCTGCCATGGTTCTTTGTGTGTGGAGTCTGCATGTTCTTGTCATGGGCTTTCCTCTGGTTTCCCCCACTGCCTAAAAACATGCTGAGGTCAATCGCAGTTGCCAAATTATGTACATGTGTGAGTGACAGGTGTGTGAGTGACTGGTGTGTGAGTGACTGGTGTGTGAGTGACTGGTGTGTGAGTGACTGGTGTGTGAGTGACTGGTGTGTGAGTGTGCCCTGTGATGGGCTGGCGTCCCATCCTGGGTTGTCCCCCCCCTTGCGCCCGTAGGCTCTAGACCCCCCATGACCCTGAACACGACAAGCAGTTACAGAAGATGGATGGGTATCAGACTTTAACCTGCAAAAAGTACAGCAACAACACCAACATCTTTTTGCCTTGTTTAGTTGCAGTATCTATTAAATAAAAGCTGTTGTGGCTGCTGAACTGTCACCTTCTTCACCGGCAATTGAAGCTTTGTCTGAGCGGGGACTTATCTCTTCTATGACATCACCAAAGCAGCGGCATGCATGCTCCGCCAATTCAACCAACCTTGTCTGTTCTTAAAACACTGCCATATGATTGGTTGGAATCGCATTTGTTTCTATGATGTCATAGGCCGTTGCGTGCAATCAAACATTGTTCCTCATCAGCGATTTATCAAAGTTTTTCATTTTGTTGTCATTTTAAATCTTATAAGATGTTAAGTCATTATATTGTTCATGTCACTCAGCTCTATCCCCTCAATAAATCTCACCATCAGCCAGTGATCAGGTTTGTGTCCCTGCACTAGCCTGTTACGGACCGAACTGCGTTTCTCTGTCATGGTACCACAAGGCCACAGAGGGGCCGCAGTCCAGCTGAAAAACCGTGATCTAAATGGGTCAATGATGCAGCAATGCGGTCAGGCCTCAGTAAATGCTCATCTAATATTCTTTCCAGAGATCCAATTCAATCCTATTCCAGGAAGTTCAGAAAAAGTTTTGGGCAAACCCTGGACACGACAAAATTTCTTCATATTCATCCACCATAGTGATTTTTTTTTACTAAGTACCCACATTTTATAAGAAATGTTTCATCTGGCATATTAAACGTATTTGGTTTGAGAGTTAAAAATAACAAAGAGTAGAATCCTAAAGGACATTTCTCTGCCGTTTGTTTGTTTGTTTTTTTGAGACTCAAGTCTGTTTTTAGAATGTACCACCACAGGAGAGAATTCACAACAGGAAGAATTACAGACGTATGCCTAGTGAGGTTTTCAGCATTTGAAATTCTCTGCCAGTTCCAATTACAAATTTACACTGATCACTGCATATAAGGTCACTTTGCAGGTAATCGTGTTCAGAGGACTGTGGTATTCCAATAAGCTTTGACCTACTTTCTCACTTTCACTTTGAGAAAAGTGCGTCAAACTCTCCTGACACAGCTGTGTGTGTGTCTCATGTTCCACCATAAAACGTATCAGGAAGTTTGGTTTAATGTGGCCTTTCCTGGATTGACGGCGTTGTAAATGTTATTGTAGGGCAATCAGAAAGCAAGGTCAACTGGAAGCAACACTATCTCACATTTACAGGCCCCAAAACCCATCGTCCGTCATAAATTAAGCGTGAAGACTTCAAGCGGTTGCATAGTGTTCAGTCACTGAAAATAAATCTTGCCCGCAGCGTCTCAAAGTCACTGAGCTTGACAGTGACTTTGAGTGGGCATTAATTGTCACTGGACAGCATGGAAAGCACTGGTTTTGGGGCCAAGCAGAGGGGGAGAGGAGGATGGGACAGGCGGAGCTCCCTCTAGAGAAGTGACAAAATCTCTACAGTGACTGTTCCCCTTCCAACTTCTTAACTCGATGTTAATCAAGAAGAGACGCTTGAGGTGGATGCCCAAGGGGAGGGCCGCGGGCTACTTTACAATTAGTGTCACTTGGAGATAAACAAGGCAAAACTTACACGGCGCCGGTGAAGTCTGGAGGGACGTACTCATAAAGGTAGATTGAATAATTGTGACAGCAATCTTGACATCCGGAATACACAAGTGAAAATTGGCAGGGGACTCTGCATTTGTTGTGTTCACCGAGCACTTAATATTTACCATGGCGCCGAACTACATTTATGAAGAGGTTTTACTTTCCGCTCGATCGCTAGCTGGGTGTGTTGGTGAGAAACCTGCACAAGCCGCTCTATTTTTGGCCTCTGACTTCCTGCGAGCAGCTTTAGCTGGTTATTTTATTAATATGAAAGCAATACGTATTTAAGCGTCGGTTGCTCGGTTACATGCGCCGGCTAACAAGATTCACAAGATGCGGGAATAGCAGCAAAAGAAAGGAATAACGCTGCGAGTGACAGTCGCGGCATCTGGTGTCGCCGAAATCCGCCGGCTTTGAGGCGACACCTGAACCCGAAAACTTAATGTCATACATTAGTCAGGCCGCTTGGAACTTTCCATCTCCGGAGAATATGTGAAGAAGCAGAAATCCATCACGCGTAATGATATTGGAGCGTAGCCTGGGGGCCAGCCAGCTCACTGCTTACTCTCATCAGGAGGCATGAAGTATGCGATCACAGCCCTGCTCCTTCAGCTACAGCAAGGCCATGCAGAAAAGGCATCGCGTCTCCCTGCTCCACTCAGTGGAAATTTCATTTTTACTTTTCTGCCTTTACCAGTCTTGTCACTGCTCTCATTTCGTGCTGCTCTTGTTTTCCAGCTGATATCCCTGCTTTTGACCCGTGCTCAGATGCTTTCCGCTAAATAACTCATCGCTTAGTGACAATTGCTCTTTTTATTTTCACTGTTGTCTTCAATCTCATGCTACATTCTTATGGTTTTTACGTTTTTTTTTTTTTTCTCAGATGCTGATTGGTCGTGAAAAGAAACGTGATCATCGCCAATAAGAAAAACACATATGTATGTTTCTTGAGAGTTGTGACCCTTCATTATAGATGCGTTACGCCCATTGTCCTCTGTCTACCAGTAGCATTTGACATCTAATTAATGAAAAGGTGTTTCATGAAGTCATCTATTTAACTATTATTTATGTTTGTACTACAATAACATTTGTATTCACAATGATCTCAATGGATTACTGTATATCGCTACTTTTAACAGCGTAATGTTGATAGCTTGATAGTTAGCTACTTAGCATCATTATTAATTAAGAATGAGACGTGAGATTAGTTTGTATCTTGTTGACACTGACATATTTGCCTTACTGATAACAATCCATGTAAGTCCATTTAAAACATGACGGCTGTGTAAATATAGAATTCTATTTGTGGTGCTTAGGGTTTTAGCATGGTTGTTTTAATTTTATTTTATAAAGTGTTTTTTTCATGTTAATGGATTTTTGGAGGTACATGTTTTTCATTAGACAGCGTCGATATACTCAAAAAAAATTGCAAGGATACATTGCAATATGTATTCGGTGATAATCATTCCTTCACAGCAAAGAGTCCATAGGAGTCTCCTCTATCTGCTGCCTTTTCCAGTAACCATAAAGTCAGATACGCCATCGATGGAAAGCCGGTCCATCGAAGTGCACGCACATCCAGGCAAATGTCACAGGGTCATGTATTACAGGAACCAATTCACCCAGTAGAGTACCCAGAAAAAGCCCACATAACCAGTCTGTGATGTAACATCCCATAGACAGCACAGAAAGTAAGTATACCAAATTTGTGCTGAATATCCAGTGATTTTCCTGTGTTTAGAGGCATATTTGTTTTGTATTCATACTTGGGGATTTCACTGTGCATCATTAAATAATAAAATGAAATTAATGGAACCTATAAACCATAAAGGAGAACCAACACAAAACTACATGTATAGAAGTAACCATGGTAAAGATGGATCTTATAACATGATCTCATGCACAGTGCAGGAGGAAGGTAACAGCTGCAGCAGACACAGCTAAAAAGGGTCAGGGAGACATGACAACAGGGCACTTTGTGTCAGCGTGGATTAAAAGACAGATTTGTGTCTTAGCCAGTCTAATTCCATGTCAAATTATGCAAATCCCCTGAAAAGAATGCAGAGGGTATTTGGCTGAGTCGACCATTACACCCCAGCTTCCTATTGTGACCTGACTTTTATTTTTAATTTATTCTGTTATTTCACATACATTACATGAGACACAGTAAACAAGTCCACCCATAGATCTCTTAACACTTAAATACTGTAATTTAAATAAAAATTATTACAGTAACATGTGAAATGTAATGTTTGTTTATTGGAAGACTAAAACTGAATTGACACGGGTAAGTCAAATGTGCAGTACAGAAAGTGTGTTTTTTTTCCCCAAAATATGAGCCTAGAAATAATTAATATTACATTCCCTTTAATTTTTTTATTTCTTGTCTTCAAGTCTCAGAAAAAGCAAAATAGACTCACAACAACAAAAAAGACCCGTGGTCTACAGCTATTGATCTCCAAGCCAATTTTACATAATAATCAATTATCCCAAATCAAAAGTCATTGCCTGCAACATAAGAAGCAGATAATTTTTTTGTTGTTCTTGCTTTTCATCTTGTGACAGTGATTACTGAGCATTGGTACAGAATAAGGAAACCAATCACTGTGACAGCCGTGCTTTACGGGAAGAAATTGCCCATCGTAATCTCCATGTGACAAAGGTTTGTCTAACAAATCAACCTGTTGGCAGCAAGAAGTAGATGTCGCCGGGCTGGTCGATGTAGACGGATGCACCAGTTTCCAGAAATACCAGCTTCACAGCCCGTCCGCATTCATTTGGTTTAAGCTGCTTGCTAAAACTATGCAGAAGTACATTTACACTGTTGTAAAAAGCAAAGTATAAGTGGGGCAAATAGCGCATTACAAAATACGGCTGTCAAGGAGTTAACTAGGCGTACAGATGGTGAGCATCCAGGTACCAAGACCAGATACAACCGTCAGAGGTTTAGGGACAAGAGCTGCACAGCTGTGTTCATAAAAATGGGGCAGGGGGGTATTTAAGTAGTTTGTCTGTGTGTATACACATAATTCTTGGATTTCTAAGGTGGGAGGTATAAGAGGGGCCATAATTCATACAGAGCAGCCAACCTTATCATTAGCCAATGATATGTTTTGAATCGGTGAGTGACAGGTGAGGGACACTCCAGGGCCCAAACAGCTTTCAGCCTGGGCCAACTGGCCCCGCTCCTGTATGCATCCCTGCACATATGTGTAAAGAGATGGTGGACAAACCAACGGAAACACCACATTATAAGGGATTTTAGCTGAATCACAATGATAGATTCAGCCACAAAGGTGATTCATATTAGGCTGAATGCCAGTTAGCAGCATGTCAGATATATGAGGGGCCTGGCGATCAGAACGGCGATATTTGAGTTTTCAGTGAGCATCTAACGGAGCTCCGAAGAAACCAAAGAGTCGGAGTCTGAATTGCGTTGGTAACAAGAAAAGGCAGCATGATTTTATGTCTCTCAAAAAACATGACAGCATATGCCAAACACAAACAAACTGCACTGGCAAAGATGAACAGTTGCGAGTCAGAGCTCACTGACAGGGGTAAATGTTCTCTTAACAGGATAGGTGGTAAACATCAGCAGCCTCAGAAGTATAATCTGAAAAATCACCAGAAATGGTTTCGACCGTGAGAATGTAAGTTGTGACAGGGCTGCCATTCAGAAAGCTCTTGCATCCAAGGCTAATGCACAAACGACACATAACCTGGTTTAAGGAGAAGATCAGATGGACTCCTAAGCAATGGATAAGAGTAACATGGTCTGATGAGCCATCTATTGCCCTGCAGCCCATATCCAGACCGGTTTACCTTCAGGGAAATGGTAGTGCATCCATAATGGTATGGACAGGCGTCTGGAGAGAGACACTGGGTCCAGCGATTGCTCTGCAAGGTCATATAACAGCCAGTGAACAAGAGGCCAGTAGATAGGCGTGGATGCCCTCTTCGGGGATGGGTACACACGTCCCCATATTCCATAATGATAATGCCCCCCCCCCCCCCAGGATAAAGTCAAACGCCAAGCATGGTCTCCCCAGTCACCAGATCTAAACCCCATTGCACCTATATGTGAATTTCTGTAGCACAGAGTACCAAGTCAATTTTCGTCTCGTTCATCCCTCAAAGAACTGAAGGCTTTTCTTCTGGAAGAATCTATCAGGCCTTTCACACGTAGTTCAGACATCAATTCAAGCAGCACACGAGCTGCCTTAGTGCAAAAGGGTGCATGGTACTGAATCCTTATTTCATTATTGATATTAAAGCAATGTTTGTTTATATTATTTTTTTTATATTATATTTTGTCTGCCCCCTGCATGAAAACAAGGCACATAAAACCTGGCCACAAAAACTGTTGAATATGTGTGTGTTTTACTTTTTAAAAGTATGAATTTAAATAATGAGGAAACGTTGGGTCAAATTTCAAGCCTGAGTAAGAAACATTATAATGTCTCTGTTGTATTTGCCCCTGAATGTGTGGGAAATAACCAAGGAGGGAATATGTAAACAAAGATGCAGTAACAATTTGTGATGTTCCAAATAAAGTGACCTGACAAAACCGGGACCCTCCTCTACCTGATATTTCATAACTGTTATTTCAACGAAGAAGGTCAACCGTGCCGGCTGTGAAACACAGGCCCGAATCTCCCGGTGCGAACAAATTGGTGTATAAGACAACTGTGTTGTAAACAAAAATATGAAGGGAAAAAAACAACTGTTAGTATTATGAAACATGCCAGAACAAATTACTCCATCCTGAAAGAAGAGACATCAGCTGTCATTCGGTTGGCCGACACGACATCGGCCTTACAAATTGCATATAGCAAGTTATGCTGTGTGGCTGAAGCCATCATGGAAAGGTACTCATAGCAGATATAATAGGAAAATCCACTGAACCGATTCTGCCTGGCTGTCCTGTCATGCCGACTTGCCATTACGAGTTAGACTTCATCCGTCCCCCCCTCTCCCAAGCTTCCAGAATTTTCCTAGAGTCACCATCCCTGGAGTTTCCAGCAGATAAGTATTTCTGATGAGACAGAAACCTCCCACAGTTCAAAGACATTTTCTCAGTCCGAGAGTAATTTACCTGGAATACATCACACCGCTCTGAATGCACTGCTCTTCTCACAGGGCTATTGTGCCAGACCGTATGGTTCCAGTTCCCCTTAGCGGGAGCCAAGGTCCCCCGTACAACAAACAGACTCACCAAACAGCAGGAGAGTAAACATAATTATACATTTCATCCATTTAGAATATGACACTGACAACTCAATCTACCGTCCGCAAGCCTCTCCATCACCCCTCTAGACTTTAGAGTAGGGCGGCCAATCTTATCCTCAAAGTGCCGGTTCATTTGCAGGTTTTTGGGATAACCTGTAGGTCAGCTGTTCAAACCCAGGTGTGAGGACTCTTCAGCCAATCAGTCCTCTGATTAGTAATCTAATTAGGGAGTTGCAGCAAAAACCCACGTGCAGAGCGTCTCTTTCTTCATAAGATCGGCCACCGTGCCTAAGAGTCACACCGCCTGCAGATGAATTGCGGTCCCTTCATGTTAATGCGACCAAAAGCTACAGTGGTCATTTTTATTTATCAAGTTTGAGAAATTTTGACGGACAATTTGTGCCACAAACGTGGCGCTTAAAAATGTAGCTACACAGTTTTTGTTGTTGTTGTTTTGTTTTTTTGTTTTTTACTGTGGACACAGATGAGAATTTGAACAGCACAGACGTATTTGTCCGTGTGCATATAGTAGATGATCCCTGTTCTTAGTAATTTTACTGTGTTACATCCGAGTTAAATTTAACATCACGGTTCATCGTTAAACCCCTTGGTGCTACGCTCAGGTTCTACGAGGACCTGTTATTACTCACATATCACACGTGTGGCACATTTGGTCGTCATTTTAAAGCGCCACGCTAATGCTTCCATACACTGGCACAGTGTGTGTTCAGCACTAGGACAGTAAATGGATGGGCAGCCTACCTCCTGATGTCATAATGACGTTACAATGCATTGCCATTTCTCACTTCCAGCTTTTGGCTCTGACAATGAAAGTCATGATTTACATTCAATAATTCATACCAAACTGGAAGTATCATTCCATTTCTCCCCTGGATAATGTTGCATTATTACAGTTTTACCCTGGTTTACCTGCACCTCTGGGGGCTTTAAATAATGAGGTGTATTTTCCCTCAGAACTATAGAATGTAACATAAAGATCTCAAAAATAAACATTTTGGCTCGTTAAGCATGCTTGTCACCTTGCATATTTATTTTTCAGGATTTAATTAAATAAGCTAACGCTTCGACATGGCCTGAACAGACAACCTCAGTCATAATATTTATCACAGAATTGTACCAGCTGAGGTGAGTTGTACTATGTGCTATTCATCGTGTGTTCAGCTTATAAAACAAGACTCATCTCTTCACCATAAATGCTCAGTACTCAGTAGGGGCAGAATTACAGCTATCGCTAAGTTTTAAACCTTCATTATCTGATTTGTAAAAATTGTTTTCTATTTTTCTGTGGAAAATACAAAGCTCAAGCCAATCAGTCAAGATGTGTGATTTTTTTAGGTTCATGGTATATTGTTAACCTACTTTTGCTCACCGTGGAATTTTTCTATCGATAACATTCAAACGTATTTTTGAATATTTACAAAGGCTTACAAAGTCTGAGATAATTTCTGTATTCATTTATAAAATAACTGAAATGGTAGGATTTCTGCAAATACAATTATATTGCAGCATTGATCAATGCCTGCATTTTTAATTTCTATTACTTTATATTATAATTAACACTTCAATTATTACCAGAAAAATCAGTTCTTTTTTTTTTTAGTATAATTCCTGCTTTCGCATGTTTACAGAAGGAGTCCTTTTGAAAGCCATTGAGACCATCTCCTCTCGGCCGTTTGGGGAAATAAAGGTTCCACTCGGGTTAAATGGAGCACCTCACAGTGCTTACGCTACCTGTGAACATAATTAGCATATAATTCAATACAGATCACTAAGCAACCCATGACATATATTTGGAAGCACGTTGCTTATTGCTAATCATGCATCACATTATTTCCTGCTCTGTAAACAAGCTGTAGTGACTGTCGATGCCTTGTGGGTACATTTCAACATATTTATCCCCAACTTGAAATTACTGCAGCATTCGAACCACTGTTCACCTTGTAATTAAATTAAATAAATGCCATTCTTAACCAAGGGCACTTGTAAAATAAAACATTAAATGTCAGTTCTTGTTGTTGTTTTTAATAGAAAAAGTATATTAAATAAGACATGCAGTGCTTGATTGGAATACATGTACAAACATAACTCCTGATTTCAATAAGGAAACTGTTATTTACATGGAGTACAATATAGTCTTGTATGCCATTTTGTGATAATTATGATATATTTGTTATTTTCTAAGGCGCAAAATTTTGTCAGCATGTGCAGAGCATATAAAAAATCTTTTAAAAGTATTTCGACATTATCTCACGCAAAGCATCTTTCATATGCAATTTTCTAACATTGCTCACATCATCTCCTCCTGACAGTAGCGCACCATACTACTGAAACATCAAGTGAAACTTTGTCCATTTAGTGGCATTTTAATGTCAATGTTGTCATTAATAATGATAGTATTTATTTAAAGGACAATGCAAAGCATCACGTCTGCTTGAAAATGTATTGGGAACTTTAATTTTCTATTTTCACTTTTTTTTTAATTCTTCAAGCCTCACCTCAGATGTGACAGGTTAACGTTCTGTTCACTATGCAGAAGTTGTCATATATAAAACATTTCGTTTTATCCCAGCATGAAAGTTTAAATGTGAGTTTCCCTTTTTATTTTTCATAGTGCTTCATTTATACACACACACACACGGGCACGCACACACACGCACATACAAATACATGCATACATACATAAAGTGCATTTAGCGCCTCATAACTCCACAATAAATCGCAGCACACATTTGATATGATGATATTATTTAAGCACAAGGTGAGGATTTGCATTTTTCGTGTTTCGCCAGGGACTGAGAGAGGAAAGCAAGAGAGAGCACAAGGGGGACGCTTACCTATTCATTCAGCAGCCAAAGAAAGTCTGAAAGTCTTTCTTTTTTATAAGAAAGCGACAGAGCCGGGCACATTAAGTAGCCCTTTCTTATTACAGGCGGAAAGAAGGAACCTTACTTCTCCTGACATTTGAGGCACTATGTCTTGGCCATCATAAGCTCCTCCACTAGAAGTTCGATTTGTCTGACAAATGGAAAAATTTATAATAAATGACAAACAAACAAGTAGGTAAATAATTGTGGAAAAATTAACATTTGATTTCCCTCCTGTTTATTACATAATGCTATATTACATCACACTTGGAAGCGAATTATTATAAATTTTCATTATCCATTTTCGAGAGGCACTTATCCACATTAGAGCCTTGGTGATGCAGAGTCTGGTTCTTGCAGCACAAGGCTACTTCCCCCGGAGCTGCGCGCCGAACACACTAACAGGCCGCCCGCTCATTCCACAGCCCCGGAGCTGCGCGCCGAACACACTAACAGGCCGCCCGCTTATTCCACAGCCCCTGAGCTGCGCGCCGAACACACTAACAGGCCGTCCGCTTATTCCACAGCCCCTGAGCTGCGCGCCGAACACACTAACAGGCCGCCCGCTCATTCCACAGCCCCGGAGCTGCGCGCTGAACACACTAACAGGCCGCCCGCTTATTCCACAGCCCCGGAGCTGCGCGCTGATTGTGCATAGTTGCAGTTTTCTTCGCAGTCCCTAGGGGCACCCTATAAGGCATGTGCTCACACAGCAATGGGGAATGGAAGGTGCACATGTTCGCTGTGTCAGTGAAACTGACTCCTTCTCTGCTTTAAAGCCATTGCGAGTTTCTATTTTAAGTGATGTTGATAGCTTGGTAAATGTAAGGGAGGGGGGTGTATAATGTGAGGAGGGGAGTGGCCCAGTGAATTTGTGCCCTATTTCTGTGGTCCGGAAGTCACTGATTAGAGCCCCCGCCTCGGCACATATGATCATATCTGCGTCTGGGCCCTTGAGCACGGCCCTGAACCCCCCCCGAAATGCTCCAGGGGCGACAGATAAATGACATGACCCTGTGCTCAGACCCCTCTCAACTGTGTGTGTCTCGAAGGAGAGCAAGATGGGATATGCAGATCGGAGCAGTTCAGCACGTCCACAAATGGCAAATAAAGGATGACTTCATTATTACAATTGACCAAGTCATTCGGTCATACTTTTCCAAACTTATCCTCCAAATAGTACCGTGAGCTTGCATGAAGATGGATTCCGACGAACCTTTGAAGTTCCTTCCTATGTATTTAAATCCCGATTAAACATGTGTGGCGTACTTTTCCTTGCTATCAAACACTCTTGACATGCGATACCTCCTTTGCCTTTGCATACATGAGAGGTCATCTGTGCCATTCAGTGTTCCGGAATACTTATAAAGGAATGATTTATTCAATAGCAATGAGAGCATGTGGATGACTTAATTGATTTCCTTTTATCTGTTGAATTGTAAACATGCAAGCCCACACAAAATTTCTTGTACAATATATAGGTTTCAGCTATATGATAGCTGTTGTTGAAGGCTTTTGTGATTCTCTTTCGCACAGTTAACCGTAATTGTGTGATACATGCACACTTCATAATGAATCTTAAAAATATTTAGCATTCATGATTAAATGAAGGTTTGAAGCACCTCCCACTTCTCCTCTGGTTCATTCTGTGGTTCTAAAACATGTGGTTAGGTGAACTGTAGTCTTTAAATTTGGCGTAGCGTGTTACTTTATGTACCTCCAATGAACTACCATCCTATCCGGGGTCTTCTCCAGCTCCTGCCCTTTGCTGCCGGGATAAGCTCCATCCCCCGGGACCCTGTATTGTATAATCAGTGGGAAGATGGATGGATGTAGTTATTCAGAAAGACACCTTTAGATACAACTGCGGCTTTGAACTTGTCCATGCAATGATCAATCAAAGATGGCACATTTTATGCAAGGATATTTCTCAGTGAGAGTAAACAATCCTATGTAAAACAATAAAGATAAAGTAAAGATAACTAAATAGATAAATATGCAAGTTGTTCATAAAGCCTCAGCTAGATGAGAGTTGTCATATGCTTGTCGTCACTTTTTTATTTTTGAACTAACTTTCGGAAGGTATCTGAATCTTCAAGAGGTAAAACTTTGGCTGGGTTTGACTGATTTTACAAAGTTTCTGAGACTGACCCAGACCTTCGTTAACTATCGTTCTTCGCTTTCATCCTCGTTAATGAACTGGAGATGAAGCGAAGACTCCCGACTTTCTCAAAGTGACGCCTTTTTGTGGTGATGGGCTAAAAATAGCAACCTGCACATGACATTGAAGTAGTCAAGGGCGTACGATTTATTCGGAATATAAGCCGAATGAAATTCAGTGAAGATCTCATGACACATCATTTGATTATACCGTAATGTACAAGTTGTAAGTTTCTTTTAGCACTAGCTCAATAAATTAATAAATTCGTAAATAAGCTACTTTACAGTCTCTCGGTGAATGATTGATGTCCTGTCATTGCGTGATCCATCGCAATTTTCACCTCATACGCTTCAGGGAACATTTTTAGTCATCTGAGGTGTATTGTGTGAAAACAACACTGAAACTGTAATAAAATTAATCTTTTCTATGACATACATCAGTATTAAAATGCCCTTCTTTTGTCGACATAATTACAAGCACAAATGTTTGAAGACATACATGCCATCACATCTGGTAGGTTTTTCTTTTTTTTCATGGTTGTTGTTCCTTCCAAAGAAAAACTGTTTGTTTCTAGGGCCTGTAATTTGTCGAGGTCTTTCCTTTTCCCACTGACCGTCTGCATTGTTCCTCATCAGTGTGATCCATCTGTGAATTGAAGAATATATTGGCATGCCACCACCAAGGCAGAGGGCACCTTTGAAACACAGACAGTAAATTGGTTTCCTGATGAAGTGCAATCTACTTTTTTGAAAATAATTGGTAGGCAATTTTTTTTTGTTTAGATGGGAATTAGAAACGTAATAAAAGGAAGCGCTGATAATACTTTTGGCGATCCAGAAACCCAACTTTCCAATTCAGCTGGCAAAGATAAAGGTTAAGGAGCAACGGAGGATTTGAAAAAAGGAGAGAAGCTACACAGTGCCGACGACTGAGCCAATTACGTCAAAGTGTTAGGCCTCAGCGTGCACTCCGTCCCCTACTCCGTGCTAAAAACGCAGTCAGAGCTTGATTTAATCGACTACTGGAAAAGAAACATTGTAAAACGTTCAATTATAATTGATATATTTACAGCAGTGCTTATTGATGGTAATAATATTGACAATAATAATTTATCCTATTCCATTTGCAGTTTTCCACACTCCACATGGAGCAAATTCCTTGGCTGGGGTGTGCAATTCTGCAACCACTGAATATTGTTATTATTAAGTCCATTTTTGTCCTACTCAGCAAGTCAAGCGAGGGTGTACCTATTCTTACAACAAATCTACAATACAATGTCAGCAACCGGACATGTGACCTCGATTTCATTTCAAGCCATTTATTGCATATGAAAATCTGCCAAACGCTTAATCTTCATAGACTGGAAGGGTCTCTGTGGTCTGTAGGGTCTGTGGTCTCTCCGGCTTTGTTGTAGGTATCTGATTAACTCTATATTGATATAGACAAACAAAGGAATGAATAAGCAGATAAATAATGAATGAATGAACAAACGAATGAATGAATAAACAAACGAATGAAATGAATGAATAATAAACAAATGAATTCATTAACTGCTATCAGAACGTACCACAGTGCTTACATTTTCAAAAATAAATATCTATCTATCTATCTATCTATCTATCTATCGTTCTGTTTTTTTTTTGTTTCATTTTAATAGGTCATTCTTAGTCAATAGTATCTTTATCAATATAAACTGGTGATGGAAACATCTGTATGACAATTACAATCATTCGCTTTATTTTACCAAATCCCAGTGATGGCCTGCAACTGAGCGGTAGGTGATGTAATAGCAATGAATAAAATAATAACGTTGCAAGTGCTGATCCACCGCCATAACAAAATGAAAAGTGCTTTTAATAAAATGTATCAACTAAATCCCTGCTTGAGTCCTTGTCATTGGTAGTATGCTGTGATATCTAATGTGCAGTGAACCAGGGCCCTTCTGAGTCTGAGCATTTCAGCGAGAGATTAACTAACAGAGCTCCGAAACATCGAGCAGGCCATGTCCATTACTGCAGCACCCCGTGGATTTATCCCATTGTCTTATGTCAGAAAAATCAGAGCAGTCTTCCGATTAAAAAAACGTGAGGATATTTACTAAAATAAACAAAAAGCATAAGTTATTTTATTATTTACTCACTAGAGTAATGGCTAAGTGAGCGGTTATAAGAAACGAAAAACATTCAGAGAAGGTTATTTTTTTTTTGGAGAAAACAATGATTGGCATGTTGAAATTGGTTCAGACAGATGGTTAACAACAGGTTTACAGATCGATGCAAAGAGTATTTGTATCAGCTAATGGACAGCACGCCGAGACTATTGTATGTTACTCTAGATTTGTATATTGATTTACAATGACAGAAGAACATATGGATAAGAATATGATACTGGATATTGAGGTTTAACAATGCCAGTGTCGGTCTCTGTGCATCTACTGTATCTGTAGGACAATCGATTGTACATTAGCCCTTCTTCCGAACAATTAAAATCTGCCTTCATCCCTTAAAAAAAGTTTGTTTCTTTGGTCATTCTTTTCCGTGTTTTGAGTGCATTTCGTCGCTGTTTTTCACTCATTTGCCATGAATGCGTTTCAATGGACAAAGTCACATGGCTTTAGATAGCAGTCCACATTTATCAAACAGCTCATGACTGTCTTATATCGTTAGTTTATGTATGTATTTTTAAATATTTGATAAGGAGGCCACGTAGCATTAAGAGGAACGTGTTTTCAGTCTATAGGCTGATGAATTCACCATTTCTGCTGCATGCAAACAGGTTCATTATATTTTCTTCTTATTGTTTTTTTTTAAGAAAGGGAAAATCAAGGCGGCCGAATGTATTGCATCAGTGCTGAGCAGGGAGTTGCAGGGGCGTCATCCTGTTCCTAATCTGAGCATTTTTACTCCTCACCTGAGTTCATTAGTTAAAACAGTAGCTGATCCTTATTCCGTCAGTAGAGTATTACTGAGCAGTCTGTTATACTGAGTATTATAATGAGCAGTCTGTTATACTGAGTGTTATACTGAGCAGTCTGTTATACTGAGTATTATACTGAGCAGTCTGTTATACTGAGTGTTATACTGAG
>JAOYFF010000015.1:2742289-2760074 GCA_025773925.1 Cryptomyrus ogoouensis | reverse complement strand
TTCATAGCAGTCACCGATTTTTATAAAACAGAGTTTTCCCTTATGGGGACCAGGAAACTGGTCCCCATAAGGGAAAAAAATGAATATTTATCACGTTATGGGGACATTATGTCCCTATAAGGATAGGTAAACCCGCTCGCACACACACACTCTCTCACACACAAACATACACACACACTCTCTCTCTCTCTCACACACACACACACTAATCTATATACCAATCTAATCACAAACTATAGTGTCATTACATGGTAAACCTTATGCATCAATGGTGATAATGTACTGTATTTATTTTGACAAATATGAGAATTTACACATACATTCATAAGTAGACTAAAGTCTGGATACACCTGTGATATTCACCCTATAGGAAAAGGCTTTGATGCAATAAAGTAATACATATCAAATATTTCAATGTCCAAATGATATATTCAACATCTCACAATTTCCACTCTTCAAAATAACCCCCCCCTTTGCTCCGATGACATCATTGCAGACTCTTGGCAGTCTTTCAGCCAGCTTCCAGATGTATGCACCTGTAATGCTTCTCCAACAGGCCTGAAGGAGTTTCCACACGTTCTGGGCACAAGTCGGCTTCCTTGCTCTTTCTCTTCGATCCAACTCATCCCAAAGCAGCTCATTAGGGCTCAGTTTGGGGGATTGTGTGGTCACGTCATCTGTCACTGCACTCCATCTCTTTGCTTGCTCACAACACAACACTTTTGTGGTAATACTACATCACATATTAGGATATATTATCTCTGCCTACTGTACCACTGTAACTTCAGTTTCATATGCAATTCAGCACTTCACATTTTGCTAAAATGTTGCTAAGCAATTTAAAACAACTGCCTAAACTGTGATGTTTTGATATAAAAGTGGATATTGTGAACTGGGCAACGAGCAGCTTATTTCATCGCTGGTGTTGGGTCATACAGATGCCGTAATAGACAGCATGATAATGTAGAAAGTGCCCCCTTCATGTTACCTGTGTGACAGCCAGGATGATTATAAATATCACCCAGACTCTGAGGAGACTGACCAAAAAAAAACTGTAAAAATGCATAATGAGATTTGTGACTCTGGATTTGAAGTTCTTACATTTCAAATTCTTAGGTCTCTCGTCTGTTTGATCACCTAACATGCGATTACTTTATAGCAAGGGATTAACTTCCTCTGAGGAGGCTTGTATCATAGGTGTGTTTCTGTACTGTAAGAAGCTTAAGTGAGAATGTGTGCTGGTTAATAGTCTTACTTTGTTTTTTACACTTTAATTTCCCAAATCTGTTTTCGGACTTTTTAAAAACTGATGTCACATTCATAGGTAATCTTAAATAGGAACATTTTAGCTCAACTCTGAAGACGTAAAACTTCAAATTACAAGCTCATCCTCGGAATTTCAAATATAAGATCCGCTGTCTTGTCATGTCAAATCTCACAGTGCTCACATTAATCATTAAATATAATTTTCTAAAAGGCATTTCGATTGATTGTATTGGTTGAGGGTAAGAAACCATTTTTGTTATGCATTTCTTATTTGTATTTGGTCATGATATCAACTGCTTAAAAACATTTCAGAGAACCTGAACACAGAATCCCAAAATTAAATCCTTTGACCTATTTTCCTAAAATGCAAAGCTTGCTTTCCAGATCAAAGACTGCTTTTACAAATATGAATCCCAAATAGCATATGCACATATAATTAATAATAATAATAATAATAATAATAATAATAATAATCATAATAATGATGAATCTAATTTAGTTAAGTAATTATTTATTTACTTGACATTACAGGTGCCTCCATAATAAGTCATTATGTAATTCTAATGCATTTTTAAGGTAACAAACTGCATGATATAAATTAAAATATATGACATTTTATTTCATGGTGAATTTCACCACCAGTAAGTTGCTGCAGGACAGTGTGATTATGGGCAACAGTGTGCAATTTTATAGTTATATAAGGTGCACACAAGTGTCTTAAAGGCGCAGCGCTCCTTTGTTCATTACAGCAGGCATGTCCTGCGAGGCAGTGGCACCTAAATCCAACACGTTTCCCTGTCCTGTGCCTAATGAGACTGGATAAGCAATCGGTTGATGATTTCTCTGTTAATTTTTTTTATTATATTTGAATTCCTTTTTCACTATAAAATGGAGGCTGATCACAAAGCTCTGATTTGCAACATTAAGGCCACTTGACTTTGGAAAAGCCGGAACTGAAGAAATTGTATAAATCTGGCAATTTTAATTTAAAATGCATGTATATTCTAGTATAGTCTATGCATCCTTTTGCTGAATTATGGAAGAGTATGAGGTAGGGCTGGGCAATTGATTGAATTTTAATTTCGATTAAGATTTTGACTTCCAAAAGTTATCAAAGAAAAATAATCGAGATAAAACAATTATTGCGTCGCATTTCATTTCGTAGTGATGCTCCCGTTTTGTCTGGTTTTTCTGAAATCCAGTATACCCCTTTCCAGCCCCTTTATGAAATATACTGTTACAAAGTTCATTAAATGTATGATATTTCAACGAGTGATGTGTTAAAAAAAAATCGTGATCTCAGTATTGACCAAAGGAATTGTGATTTTTGCCATAATTGACCCGCCCTGGTATGAGTGTTACCACATTTTCCTTCTATATTGAAACTAAATTCATGTAATAAATAATAATCTGGAGACTTAGTAGCTGACCAGTCACTGCAAACATCAAGCAGATATTTTAAAAATCGATGCAAAACATTTATTTCAGCATTCCAACTGCATTCAAAAAGGATGAAGGTCAAGTATAAATAATGTGTCTACCTACTTGACAGCTTATGCCAAATATTCAGTATAAAATAGGCGTCCTTACCCTGGTTTTGTAACACTAATATGATTGTATGTACCCTCCTCCGCCGTCTCTGTCAGTGGTCTGTTATATAGTTTGGACATTATCCCAGTTAAAAGTAAGCAATTACATTTGTACATTCCGTCAGGATAACTGTACCATCTGTCACCCTTGAGGAAACAGGGACGGGTGGCACTGGGTAATAATTTTATAAGGTAAAGGATTTACACTAAAACGGAACCCCGGCACTTTGTCAGAAGCCGACATTCTACCTGCATTATGTGGCTCTGGTTGAATACACAACACGTCACAGCAAATAAGCACGCTGAGGGAGGGGCTCCTTAAAAAAGTGGTCCCCCACCACCCAAGAAATGAGCTGAAAGCCCTTTGTGGAAGGTGATTCATTGTTGACACATAATGGATTTTTCCTAAAATATCTAATCCAGCAGTGAGTGAACTCCCCTCCCCCCCACAAAGCCAACTCCCCACCACTGAACAATTGAGACAATTTGTTTTCTCTTTATAAAAGTTCGATGCAAGCTCTGGGGAATCGAAGGTTGATTAATTCAGTGGCCTAAAATTTATTAACAGCTGTTCAAGAATATCCTGTCACAGCAGTCTCCTTTGTATGGTTAATGTGGTTATTACAGGAATAAAAGCCAGCGGAATGCCACCTTTCAGGGTAACAATGGCGCCATGTTTTAAGACTGGAATATTTTAGTGAGTTATTGTCTCTCATAATATCCAGAGTGAAGCGACTACATTGTTCTTTGATCTGCTCCTTAATGGATGGGGAACTGCAAGGACGTAAAGATAATCGTTCAGGTGTCCAGAAAAATTCGGGAAAGATGAAAACAACAGTGAAGAAAAATATGAGAGGTAGTTTATGTTTAATTTCACAGCTAATGGCGGCTTTGTAATACTTTGAATTATGTTACTGTTTGATCTCGATATCTGCGCGACCTGGTTTGTGGTGTGTTTGAGTAACCGGTGAAGAACACGCTAAGGAAAACATACTAATCATCTCGCTACTCAATTAGCCAATTCTTACTATCAGCAGAATCCTCATTAGAACAACCGCGCCATATTTGTGGTGCATATCTGGCCCCTGGCCTCGACGCTGAAAATAAGCGCAAAACCATTTCAAACGGGAGAAAAAGAGAATAGCATACTACCCTTAGTACTACTGCTGATTAACATATTATTGCTGTTATCCATCCATGCATCCGTCCATCCATCCATCCAGTACAGAGTGCTGGAAATAATAATAATAAAAATAATAATAATAATATAGTAGTAGTAGTATATGACGGAATGAGTTGAATGAGTATAGCAGTGAGTATTTGATGAAATGCTGAATGATATCAGAAGGGAACGATTTCCGTGCTGCAGGTCAGGTCAGGACAGGACAGACAGCCCTCACAATTCAATACTATGTGCAGTAAACCAGCATATTTACTGCAGACACTCGTCCAGCTTATATCATCCACGATGATATGTTTGCTTTCCAAGGCAACCCCAGTGGTGGGGGGGTGGGGGGCTGTGAATATGTGCTTAGCCGACCAACATGTGACATGCTCTCAGGCGAGCGGCCTGAGGCGTTTTCCCATACGGATGCCTGTATTAAGCGGCCATCGGCAGGGGGGTCCCTGTCAGCGGCCGAGGAGTACACGCCACATGCGCTAAATCGCACGACTAGGAGGGGCCCGATTTTTGCATTTTAGCCCTGCATTGATTTCCTGCTACCGGGGTATGACATAGATCATTTAACAAATGCTGTCCTGTGACAACCTTAGAGCAGAAACACCCTTCCACTGAAAAGATAAACAAGCACTGGTCAGGACGTGCGAGCTCCCGATAGTGCAGGACCCATCGCTAAGGTGAATAGCTACATAGGAGCTATCCTATGATGAGAGGGATTACAGCCTTGTGGAAACATACAGTGATATTAGCCTCACTGCGCTCCCATCCTGGGTGAAGATAGGCTTCAGAGTCACCTGAAGTGAATACGTGGTTATGCAACATGAATGGATACAATTATATTATAATGAAATAATTAAAAGAGCATATGTCTCCTTTTGTAGCTATGCTGGCATTTTTATGTGACGTGTCTAGTTTGATAACTAGTTTGTAGTTAGGACTCTAAATATCAGGCCTAAATATCCTTTTCACAAACACACTGTGTATAGCGTATAATACAGTCCCCCGGAACATACAGTGCATGTTTAGTGACATTTGTATCCAACGATATCCCAAGTTTAAATTCAAAACAGGATTTAAGCAGGAAAATTTAAAACTTTTGCAAATGCTAGATGCATTAATAAAAGAAGAGGCATTTTCTTTAAGTGGGGAATAGGAGACAAACAGGTTTGGATCAAATATAAGCTTGAAAATGAGGGGCATGTACTAAGCTGAGAACAGTACATAACAGAGATAAATCGTGCGACGGCCATTAACTGTGTTTGTCTGTTTGATGAATGCTATTCTGGCAACAGGCTCTGCCAGCTAAGGACACAGTGACTAATTCTGTCGCAAAATGTTATTAGATTGTGAAGGACTTGCAGGTTATTTAAATGAAAATGAGGGCTAGTTAATAATACATAAGGGTTTGTGCAGGATGTTGTTACCGTGGAATTGTTTTAGCAAAGCGTTATAAAGCAGCCGATTTTGCTCTCAGTAAGCGCTCCCCTGCATATGTGATAAATTACGGGACTCGCAGGTGTATTTTCCATGACATGCGAGAGGGCCGGAGGCTGGAAGGAAATAACGACAAAATAACTACGAATAGGCAAACACATTTTATTGATGAGATGTGCTAACTTTTAGTAGTTTTTTCCCTATTTCAGATAAATCATTAATTCGATGTTTATGGTAATGCTTACAAATGATTTTTTTATATTTAATAATTATCACTAGGAAATAACCGGTTTTAACCTGTAAATAACCTGTTTAAAAGAAACTATTAAAAACTATATATAAATCTATACTACATATAGAAATAGAGCATAAAACAAGGGAAACGCCTCATGAAAACCAGCTAATTCACAGTAATAAACGCAGCTACAAAATTTAGTTGTATTATATATAAATTTAGTCATATTATACTTAGGGTATTCATGAGGTGTGACAATCAGAACTTATACAGTATATGAGAGTTTTCTAAGTGACACGGGGGACGTTGCAGTTCCATAATTACAAGGATATCAAGTAGAAGATGCCTGAATTGGTTTATTGATCACCAGAAAAAAATATGAATGTGTCTCAAAAAATCACAATAACCTATTCCAAACATGGACAAGCTACACCAGAAAAGATGAATAAGAATACACCAGGAAAAACAACACAGAATCCCAGCCTGAAACCTTACCACAGAGCAGAATCAGCCTGTCTTTGACCCAGTGAACAAACAAACCATGTGTTGAATTTCAGGTAGAACTTATGCCAAGGCTGCAGTTGGATATGCATTTGTATCCAAGGCCAGCGACTGGAGTGACAAAACCTGGTGCAAGACCAGAAAACGTGAAACCATGGGCAATGGGAAAAAGTAATATGAACTGGCTAGTCATCGTTCGCCTTTAGACCTATATCCAGATTAGTTTACGTCTGGAGAAGGCCAATATGCCTTTAACGCACGGCTGGTATGAGCAGCGATCTTGTGTGAGTCATTAAGTACAGCGATTGTTCTGTATGGCCTTGTAAGGCTATATTAAGCCGTCATGCAGGACCAGCTACGCCCTCTCATGAAAGCAATGCTCACCATGTCCCCATTTCCCAAAAAGATATTGTCCGTGTCCTTACTGGTAAAGAAATTTGACCAGTTTTATGGACATCAGGACAATGTCACACAGCTGCCCGTTGTAAACATCACTGGAACTATGGGAAGTTTTGGAGTGGAAAGTAAACTGTTATACCTACCTAATCTGGAGGCTTTCCTTCTAGAACAGGGGCAGGCATCCTATCCAGAAAGGGCCACTGTGTATGCAGGTTTTCACTGCAACTCCCTAATTAGATTACTATAATTAGCGGACTGATTGGCTGAAGAGTCCTCACACCGGGGTTTGAACAGCTGACCTAAAGGTTACCCCAGAAACCCGCATACACACCGGCCCTCTACGGATAAGGCTACCTACCCTTGTTCCAGAAGAATGTTTCAAGTTTCCTCTACACGCAGATTATCAGAATCACTGGAATTGTTCTGAGGGCAAAGTGTGGCCCTAACCCTTAGTAAGGCTCTCTGAGGTGTTCCTGATATATATTTAGCAAAATCATGCATTTGTGAAATCATGAAGTTTTAATAATCATTTTTTTCTATCCAGAGTTTTATATCAGATACTTTTGAAAAGGAAACAAAACAGATATATATTCTTTTTTTCTGGCATTTTTGAAAAACAAAGAAATAGTGACTGCATTGTCCCAGGGACATTAGTTTAATGTTTTGAGTATGATATGGGCAGAATGCATGTTACGCATGTCCAACTTACAAACAGCTTGTACTAACAAATGGACTGCCATAAAGCCATTATATATTATAATTTTGGCTTAAATGCAATGACTTGTAACCAACACACACAGCACTACTTGGTGATGCTCGTGAGAACATTGTGTGGCTTTAGCGGTTTGTCGGCTTGACGCACAGTACATCACAATACCACACATTGTTGCTTTTAGTATTACTGTATTATTATTTTCCCGACTTAGCTACAATTTCGATGTAAAGACAGGGAACGCAACTGGTTCGTAGCCTGGCGACTGCCATTAATAGTCAATTTTAGTCCATTGTTGTTCTAAATAGTAAATATTCTGACCTCATACTGCTAAAAACATTTCTGAAAAATATGAGAACAAATTGGAAAGTGCCGATTTTCATTTATCGCCATGGTAAACCTGATTCTCTCACGTGCAGTGAGAGGATCCTGCTGGATAATGTCCCATCTTTCAGGGCGTCCATGACCGGCTTCAGTTCTGCCATCAGCAGATGCCCATGACAGGTAATGCTAAAAGCTGACTAATACCATAAAAAATCCTTCACAGAACACACACTGCCGATCACAGGTAATGCTAAAAGCTGACTAATGCCGTAAAAAGGCCTTCACAGAACACACACTGCCGATGACAAGTAATGCTAAAAGCTGACTAATGCCGTAAAAAGGCCTTCACAGAACACACACTGCCGATGACAGGTAATGCTAAAAGCTGACTAATACGTAAAAAGTTCTTCACAGAACACACACTGCCGATGACAAGTAATGCTAAAAGCTGACTAATGCCGTAAAAAGTCCTTCACAGAACATACACTGCCGATGACAGGTAATGCTAAAAGCTGACTAATGCCGTAAAAAGTCCTTCACAGAACACACACTGCCGATGACAAACTCTACCACATAGGGTTCACTCAAAATAATACATGACCACACTGTCTAGCCTCAGCAGATGATTATTTCCATGCCCTCTGGCTCTGGCCATATGTTCAAACATTTTGGTCGGAGGCCTCAGACTGACTACTGGAGATCCACAGTATGGGCGTCCGTTGTGTCCTATTATTGCATTACTTGGCGGCATTTCCGCACGACAAACTCCCAAACATCTCTAAGTCGCCACATTAAAATCACAGACCATCCGTAAAAAAAGCCATTATTGCTCAACTGGAAAGTCAAGAAAAAAATATCAAGGGCTTAATTTGCTAATTGGTCACACTAACTTAGAAAAACTTCTTCAATTATGATAAATCTGTGATACTTGGTTTAAATTTTTACAAAACATCCATTGGCAGTTTGATGGATGGATGGATGGATGGATGAATGAAATCTTCATAGCAGGTTTATCGTCCATAGATTCCCAGCTTATGTTTGCAGAGGGAAAACGCATGAACAATGAATTTCCTCTGTATTCCTCCACAGTTGCATAATGAATGTTTAAGATAGCGTGTGGCCACAGGAGGCAAACTGCAAGCTGGATTCTGGGTAATCGCTCACATTACTGACTACTGTACCTATAAATCCCGCTCTTAATGGAACTGAGCTCACCACTATTGGCCAGTCCATTATCACCTTGTTAGGGATTAAATAGGATGGAATCGCTTGTTTAAAATGGTTAGGATTACAGCTTCATCCCACCCACATGTCCATTATGATGTCTGCAGAAACAGTGCAGATCTAACTATGGAGCATGTCTCAAAAAAGAAAGGAACCAGCAAGTTTGAAGGAGTGACAGCTTTAGTATCTGCCACTGACCTCTCCTTAATACTAAAAAGGGAATTAAAAGCATCTGAAATGGGTGTTTACACATTTCATACATTGGTTATAGTTGCACAAATAACATTCTTTTAATATATTTAATATATTGTAACCATTATTATTGAACACCAACAGATTACAAAACTTGAGACCCTCTTAAGCGTTGTTAAGAGGAAAGTCAAAGATAAGTAATTATTTATATTTGTATATGTATATATAATTTATACTTTTTGGTACGTCACAAAATAACAATGTTCCCACACACTGACAGGTAAATGTCCCAAAAACAGGCTTCCGTGCTGACTTGGAAATTGCATTCTTGTCACAGTGTCTGTAACGTTATTTAATGTCTAAATAAATTCCATTTCTTCAGACAGAATTCCAGGTGTTTGTAATACAATATCTGACTGGAATAAAGGAACAGTTTACATCAACGTTAATTATCAGTGTCTGTTGGAATCCTGCAGAAATCTTATTAGTGAATCAGCAGTACCTGCAGTGTCTTGTTGAGAAATGAAACATCACCTGGTGTATTAAATGAAGCATAACCGTATCTTCACAGCTTCAGTCAAACTGCTTAATCATATAGAATTTATCATTGTAGAAATGGTTTTATATTTGTATTTATCCAGTCTGGTATTTGGATACAGACATGCTCATAAATATGTGTAGTGTTTGTATATAAGGAAGACAAGTAATTGGTGATGTATTAGTACTTATAATTAGTTTTATTGTAGAATCCATCTTTCATGCTATTTTTCAAGTAGTGTGTTAGGTTGATGAGGAACCGGAATCCTATCCCAGAATGCACTGGGCACAGGATACGCTCAGCACAGGAAATCTACATAATTACTGGAATGTTCTTATATTCTCTTGTGATACGACGGAAAATATACTATCCCTGGTTTTCGGAAGGAGGTGCGATGCTCATGGTTACCGTGGCCTTTTTCCTTGCCCATCTGTCATCAGATATTGAGAGAAGATGAGAATCGGCTTTGAAAAGGATGATTTTTATGGAAGGCCCTTCAGGAGGGACACGGCCACAATATTATTAACTCGGCCCATCTGAAGCACATAAAGGTCCCATGCAGGCTTATGGTCATGTAATATTTAAACACAATAAGTAGCTAAATAAATATTCAGTAAGATCAACGCGATACCACTTGGCTAAAAGACAGGGTAAAGGAGTATACACAGTTGCGCAAATATTTTAACAATGCGTGAGTCTGCATTTGTTAGTGGGTTTGCTTCTAAGAAAGTAATTAATTGCTGTGCGACTCAAAGGAGGTCCCTGTTGCCCAGTTGCAGTATATCGTATTCTTTTAATTACTGCTCTTGCAGTATTTGTTTCCTGTCTCAAGGCACCCATTAATATACTGCCAAAACATGCAGAATAAATGGATTTCTGCGCAGCCGTGATGTAATGCCTGCATTTTCCGTATGAGGCAGTAAGCACTGGTATATATCTTAATATGACGTATTACCTCCCAGCTGCGCTATCTGGGCGGGTTATCGGTAAACGAGACGGCAGGTGGTTTTGCGCAGTGCTGTTTGCCCTTCGACGCTGTGAGTCTGCTGAAGGCCACAACTGAATCAGATGAACCAGGATCCAAGAATTTCTCGTTGAAGTTTTCAATAATAAAAGCTTTCAAAATTCAAAACTGAATACTGTTGTCCAGGCTCAGGTCAGGAGTGCTCTTATCGAGTTGGGTTAGTTAGTTGTTAGTGGTGCGTGGCTCTGTGAGCTCTTGCCTGTGTTCCTGTGGTCGTATAGCCGCCGGTTTGAGTCCTATGTCTAGCTGTATAGCTGCATGTCCACTGGGCCCTTCAGCAACACCCTTAACCCCCTGGAAACTCTGTGCGGCTGGACAGTTGGCTGACCCTGTGCCCCCAACCCAAGCTTTGCTCTTTCCTCTATGTTTGTGTCTCGAAAGGTGAGCAGGATGTGATTCGTGAATAAACACAATGCGGAGTCTCTGCACTTGTGCAAATGAAGCTTAATTTAATTTAAATGCTACGATCAGGTAAAGGCTGAGGAATCTGATGAATTTGCAACACGCATCACCTTACTGAATATTGTTAGCGATCACAGCTGAAAATGCACATAAATCAGATGCGAAAAAGCAGTTTCAGGTCTTTCTTCCCTACTAGTCAGCATCAGTAAAATATCCTCATTTAGAGATGCATCGCTAACACCTTACTTAAGCCCATGTTTTTAGTCATTTATAAGCACATTCATGACAAACAATAATGCATTCATAAAGCATTCTAAACATGGGTATCAATACTCATCAAAAGGCAAAAGAGAAGATAGTGTACCCGAAACATCTTAGTTCTGCTGTAAGCAAACTTTTTGCCATATGTTCCTTGTTTAACTACAGCTTGTGTGCTGGTTTGTAGAATGACTGGTGGTGTTTCAGCTGCAGTCTCCACTGGCAATTCGCACTGGTGACTCACTGTGTAGTAGCACTGCCATCTCCAGTGCTGGCAGTTTGAATCCTACTGTCATCCAACATGTGTGCAATGTGCATGGTCTCCCTTTGTCATGTGGGCTTCCTCCTGCAGTCAAAGAATACGCACGGTCTCTAAATGGCCTGTAGTGTGTATGCCTATACACTCCGCTACCACCTTGTTGGGCATAGCTAGCTAATAGCTCATTTTTGCCTCCAGAATTTAGGTGAGTCGTATATCCAGAGAAGCCTTTCCGTGGCGAGCTTTTATTTCTGTACTTGCAGCCTTCTTGTTAGTCCGCCCATTCTACTCTGCCCTCTCATTAATAAGGTGTTTTCAGCTAACGATCTTTTTTTTTGTTGTTCATTACAGCATCCTCTGTAAACTCTAGACCGAGGAGCATGTGAAAATCCCAGGACGGTGGGATTCTGAGATGCCAGAACCGCCTTGTATGGCACTGAGGATCGAGCCACATTCAAAATCACACAGCCTCATGCTGAGATGAACAGAACGTGGACCTCTCGACCCTGAACGTGGACCTCTCAACCCTAAACGTGAACCTCTCGACCCTGAACGTGGAACTCTCGCCCCTGAACGTGAACGTCTCGACCCTGAACGTGGAACTCTCGCCCCTGAACGTGAACCTCTCGCCCCTGAACGTGAAGCTCTCGACCCTGAACGTGAAGCTCTCGCCCCTGAGCGTGAAGCTCTCGACCGTGAACGTGGAACTCTCGCCCCTGAACGTGGACCTCTCGCCACTGAACGTGGACCTCTCGACCCTGAACATGGACCTCTCGACACTGAACGTGGACCTCTCGCGCCTGAACGTGGACTTCTCGACCCTGAACGTGAAGCTCTCGACCCTGAACGTGAAGCTCTCGACCCTGAACGTGGAACTCTTGCCCCTGAACGTGGACCACTCGACCCTGAACGACACACACACACACACATAATGTTCTAAGGGCAGAAAAAAAAAAGATTGGTTCAGAGAGAGAACCAATTAGATTGTGGAAGAGGTGGGTCCAAGCAACTAGAGGAGGCAGGGCCAAAACATCTGATTGGTTGGTTTCCTATCCTCTAGTTGCTTGGTCTAATCTCCTCCACAATCTGATTGGTTCACTCTTTGAACCAATCATTTTTCGTTCTGCCCTCAGAACATTTTTGTGTAAGTATAGCTCCCATGAATGCTTTGTTCCCAGTGCTGCCGGAGAGCCTCCAGTTCTCACAGCAAACAATGTGCAGGAGAATTCATTAGAACATGAATGGACGTTTTTCCTCAATATAAATATATTTTACAGTTAAATAAATTGACATATAAGAGTGGTTACTTTTAGACCTCATTCAGGGCAGGGTGCTGATGTCCCAAGTATAACTGAATTAACTAATATTAGATTCACAAGTAAACAAAAAGCAAACAGGAACATTACATAAGCACTTGCCTGAATTTAGAACAGTTCTTCCTACAGCAGAACAATAAGTCACAAAGAAAGTACGATATAGTGGTACACCTCCGCTATCTCTGAATCAGCTATGGACATGGTTCTCCATGACACTGTCTGTACATGCTTATCGAAAAATGAAACCAGCTTCATGATGTTCTTGTCCAAAAGTGACATCCCTCCCGTGCAGCAGTGGTGTGTGGCTCAGTGGGTTTTTGTTCTGTGTCTGTGCTTAGAAGGTTGTTGGTTCAAATCCTAAGGCTCTCCCCTTTGAGTCCCTAAGCCAGGCCGTTAATTTTCAATTGTTCTTGGGACTCAAATGTGCTGGTTAACACCTCTTGTCTGGTTTGTTCAACAGAGATGGGATGGGGGGGGGAAGTAACCAGGTCTGGATAACTAGTTAGTCTTTGTTAATTCTGCCATTTCCACTAGCCAGCAGAAATAGCAGGCAGGATTGTTTATTTGATCTTTATCCCTCAAAACCTCAAGGCCATTTTTATTAAAACTTATGCATAAGGTCAATTTATTCAGTGGATCAGACGCTATTGAGCACCTTGTCATTGAAGCGAACGGCAGCTCGACAGTCCCTGGATGGCTGTGTGTTTAAAGCGAACACAGGAGCAACTGCCAAGACTTGATAGAGCTGTACTGAATGCTTATTGACATTTAAGCCAATCCCTCATGTACTTAATGTCTCTAAGGATGGTGAAAAGCAGCGACACCTTACAAAGGAGGGAAGCAAGTAATCCCCCAAAGGCCCGACGGGCTTAATACACTTAAAAGGCCCCCTTTATCACTTCTTTCTTGTAAAGTAAATACAATAGATGTGTTTTGCTATTATGTATTTTATCTGTTAGACAAATTATTTACAATATGTCTATGGAGATTGTCTAAGACCGGGTTTCCCAATTTCATCCTCGGCGACCCACAGATAGTCCCTCCCACAAAAACTTGGACTGTCTGTGGGTCCCAGAGGACCGGACTGGGAAACTTTGTTCTTAAGAAGTGCATTTAAGTTCTGTCAAAATGTATGCTGCATGTAGCAGTAAATCTATCTGCTATCCCTGTGCTGATGACACAGATAGTGCAGGACATGTAGTTCTCACATAACAAATAAACTGTGAATGAAATTATGTAAATGGCCAAGAGAAACTTGGGTATGTTACTTACAGCCATCAGCAAACTAGCATGCTGCCAAGACAAGTCACCTGCCTTTGAGGGCCCGTGACGTGATGCTGGATCGTTTCAGTTCAGAAGGCAGGGTAGGATGGAAAAGTGACCTTTTGGGTAAGTGTACAACTAAGGTCCATGGCATTGTGGGCAGACGCTGTCACCCAAAGTGACGCAAGAAGCAGGGTTAGAATGTCCTGGAAAGAATTGGGGGTTGAGGGCCTTGGTCAGGGGCCCAATGCTGATATCACTCTGCTGACCCTGGGATTGGAACCAGCGACCTTTCTAACATAGCCAAACAACGCTCCAGAACAGGGAAGTTTAACTGGCATGATGATGATGGGTAACATATCCATCACAGGTAACATAAGGCACACGGCGGGGGTGCACCCTGCCTGGGATGCCAGTCCGTCACACGCACATATACAATCAGACCCTAAGGGTGATTTCGAGGTGACAATTAGCCGAGGAGAGCAGGGTTCCTGGAGAAAACCCACACGGTACTGGAAGCACATGCAGACTCTACACACAAGGAGGAGAGAGGGGATGAGAACCAGAGCCCTGCAGATGGGGGCAAAACCACTAGCCGCCGAGCCCCCATGTATCCGTCACTAAACATCATACAATTATGGCCGCAAGCGATGGAAAGCGGATGCAGAATCAGCATCTGCTGCCTGATAAATGTCCCGTATGAATGACACACCCATAACTCACCCTCAAAGTGCTCCGTAACCTGCATGAGAAATTGAAATTAGCAAACGCGCCCCCCCCCCCAAAAAAAAAGGAGTGTATAAAAACCAGTGACAGGTGGAATTACAGGACCTCAGCATTTGACATCTTCTGAGGTTATGGCCTGTCAGAAAATTTATAGCTAGTGTTCTGGGTCAAAGGAAGTTCTTGGATTCGAAGCCGCCAAATTCACCGCGGCAGAGATTTGCAGGAACCGCTGCCTGTTTCATAAACCTGGAGGGTTAGGGTTAGGGTTGGGGTTGGGGTTAGGTTTAGGGTTAGGGTTAACAACGAATCAGCAAGAGCGTCTTCCCTGAAGTACCCATGCAAATAGATATTGTGATCTGTGCCTTTTTGTAATCTGGAAGTCTGCAATTAAGGTGTAGAGCCAGGTTTGTACTTATGTGTTGCAAAATAATGCGATCATTTAAAATTAAATATTTTTGGCAATATTTTCTCTCCTTTGTTTATTAGTTTTATTACTCCTGTATTTGTTTTTGCATGAGAGATACAAGAACTAATAAATAATTATGTCGAATTTTAAGGACTTTTCTTTTACCAGTAAATATATTTCTGCTGGTGCATTTGGTGAAGCAGTTGTGGTTGTTTGTGCGATAAGTGGAGTTTGGAGACACCGTTTCGGTGAACCCAGCGGGTTTCTGCAGTTCGTTGGCAGTACTAATTCGCTTCCCCTCTGTTCTTGGCCACAGCAGAGCAACAGACAGCGCTTATGGTTATAAAATTATCCAGACCATAAAAAGCATTTTTAAAAAGCATGCCAAAGTCAGCAAAAAACAATGATTTGCTTTTGAAAAGCAAACATTAAAGAAACCTAAAATTCATTGCATAGGCTAGTACATGGAACCAATTTATCTTAAACATATGCACTTTGTGACTATTGCATGAGTCTGTCATGAAAACTTACCAAATCAGGAAATACATACAGTTAAGTAATTTTTCTAAGAATCTTCAAGATGTTTAAAATTCAACACTGATATTACTATGCAGGTAATGGATTTGAATGATGATACAGAAAGAAAATTCTGTTGAAACTATAACTGATTCCCCCAGAGAAAGCTGAATGGCTCCCCTAGGGCTACAGGACATACACGCTTCCGCCACGTTTTGGTGCAATTTTACAACATTATTCAACGACAGATTTGAAAATGCAGATATATAAGGTTCAAAAGCAAGGAATGTAACATTCCCCGCTTTATAAATTATGAAAAGCATGCAGGAAATTCGTTTCTTGAATTGAGTGAAGCGCACTTACACACTTCTTTCAAATTACAATTTCACAAGACCTTTGCCATATGGATGACGGATACGATTTCCACTCATCATGCTCAATGTGAAAGCCCTGAATGGGAAACAGGATTTGGAGGGCATCAGGGAACAGGGGAAAACGTGTGACCGTGTGCAAACAGTGGTCTTGTTTCACCCTGGTTTCCGAGAAATTATTTAAAAACGGCAGGCAGCTCATTCTTTATATTTGAATTTTACACAAAATCCACGAAACATTGATTTAACATCTGAATACTTGAAATTGCAGCACAGTGGCTTAGTGATTCAACACTGTGTCCTCACATTGTACATGTTTCCATAGTTTGCATGCTCTCCCCAAGCTCTCTTTTCCTCATGTTCTCCCAATGTTCTCCTTATGCTCTCTTTTCCTCATGTTCTCCCCATGCTCTCTTTTCCCCATGTTCTCCTCATGTTCTCCCCATGCTCTCTTTTCCCCATGTTCTCCTTATGCTCTCCCCATGCTCTATTTTCCCCATGTTCTCCCAATGTTCTCCTTATGCTCTCCCCATGTTCTCCACATGCTCTCTATTCCCCATGTTCTCCTTATGTTCTCCCCATGTTCTCCCCATACTGTCTTTTCCCCATTTCATATTGCTATAACATTTTTTACTTGAAAAAGGTGGGAAAAACACAATATTTAAACATGAAGGTAACCTATTATACCTGTAATAGAAGAACCTCACAATGATTAGCCAGCTGCTTTTTTTCAGTTTCAGCCCTGCATGTCATAGTAAATTAACCAGAGTTGAACAAAAATGCTAATTCATCATCCTGTACGAGCCACGTGCATCAAATGAATGGGAAGAAATGCAGAAGAGCCGAAGTTCAGGAGGAGCTGCAGACCGTTCAGCGCAGCTGGCAGAGCCGAAGTTCAGGAGTGCAGTTAGCTGCAGACCACTCAGCGCAGCTGGCAGAGCCGAAGAGACAGAAGTGCAGTTAGCTGCAGACCGCTCAGCGCAGCTGGCAAAGCCGAAAAGACAGAAGTGCAGTTAGCTGCAGACCGCTCAGCGCAGCTGGCAGAGCCGAAGAGACAGGAGTGCAGTTAGCTGCAGACCGCTCAGCGCAGCTGGCAGAGCTGAAGCGACAGGAGTGCAGTTAGCTGCAGCCCACTCAGCGCAGCTGGCAGAGCCGAAGAGACAGGAGTGCAGTTGGCTATAGACCGCTCAGCGCAGCTGGCAGAGCCGAAGCGACAGGAGTGCAGTTAGCTGTAGACCGCTCAGCGCAGCTGGCAGAGCCGAAGTGACAGGAGTGCAGTTAGCTGCAGACCGCTCTGCGCAGCTGGCAGAGCCAAAGAGACAGGAGTGCAGTTAGCTGCAGATGGCTTAGCGCAGCTGGAAGAGCTTAAGTAAACCTTTCTGAACTGTTTATAGGCAACAAAGGAAATAAGGGCAAAAAAAGGGGAGAAAAGCCTTAAAAATCATGTAAAGCCATGATTTCTAAATATCAAAAAAGAACCATAAGTCTCGCTCCTGGAGTAGCACGGTATTACATGTTAGTGATTTTGTCTAAAAAAATATGTAAGGCTTTTTGTTTTACATCCATCACAGGACACGGGGCTGGGGTACACCCTGGACGGGATGCCAGTCCATCACAGGGCACGGGGCTGGGGTACACCCTGGACGGGAT
>JAOYFF010000015.1:2713209-2724887 GCA_025773925.1 Cryptomyrus ogoouensis | reverse complement strand
CCTTGACCGTGGAGACCAGGGCCTCCGGGTTGTGCCCACCAGCACAAACCGGCAACGGGGGTCCCGGGCCCCGGGGGCTTCCGCCCCCCGGCCCCCCCCCTCGTGTGGCCCCCCCCCCCCCCCCCAGCTATCTCTAACCTGTCTGTGTTTCTGTGTCTCTCTATCATGGGGAAAGACAATTCCCCCTTGGAGATGAATAAAGTACCTTGATTGCATTGTGATTTTAATTATAACATTAAAACGTCACACACACACTCGCTGACTGCTGCAGCCGTGCGGACCCAGCAGAGATCCCCCACCCCCGCCACGGCGCTCAGTGCCCCCCTTGCACCGTCTGCCGCGGCCCGAGGCTGCTGCGTGGCGGAGCCGTCTGCGCAGCCGGGCCGCTTTTTAGGCGGCGTTTTTGGTGCGTTTCCGGATGATCCCGCGCTAATCCCATCACGCCGTCCTCGGCGGGGAGTTAAGGATACGGATAAAGCGCAGCGACAGTCATGCGCATCATGGGCCGCTGCCCCAGCCCTAGGGGGGGTGGGCGGCTGTCTCAGACAGACCTTCTGAGGCAAATCTAACTGCTCAGATCGATACATGAGGCTCCACCGTCTGCCGGGAAAACAAGCAAAACGAAACACAAAACAGGCTCCCTGACTACTGCACAGTTAAGCACTTTTCGGTCAGGTGCTATATTGGGACATAATCCATTTATCTTATCCTTCTAATGCAGCGTAATATATGATATGAATATAACGTATCGGTGACATGGTGGCTCGATAGTCACCACCGTGGCCTCACACCTCCAGCGTTTGATGGTTGAGCCCTAACTCTGCGTGTGTGGGGGTTGCGTGTCGTCCCCTGGTGTCCGTGTGGGTTGTCCTGGGCTGCTCTGGCTTCCTCCTGCGGGCCAGAAACATGAGGTTAGTGGAATTTGGTGTCTCTGAATTCGGCGTGCGGCTCCTGCCTGGGTCGAGGCTCCCGTCCAGCGTATCACTCGCCTCATTTCCCTGGCTGAGCCGGATAAACATCTGAAGGGCGGGTGGCAATCTTAGGATTAGGATAAGTTTTATGATTCTGTGAGAGAGTGTAGACAAAATAATGTGAAATATTGTACCTTAAAACTAGTTAAGGTAATATATTAATGTTAAAAAAGTGTGTGTGTCTGTGTTTGTGTGTTCGCATGCATGCACGTGTGTGTGTGTATGTATATATATATATATACATACATACACACACACACACACACAAACACACATACAATTTTTTCCCTAAAAGTACTAGACCCAAAACCTACAAAACCTGCTCTTCATGGACCATTTCATTCTGTATAGACAAGTGGGTCCATCTGGCAAAACATCTCTAGAGGTTCTTGCAGCTAATGAGATACTTTCCCAATGGCCCGCTGGGTGCTGGTCATTCTGACCCACAGAGTAAGTGTAAGTGTATACCTGAAATTAACAGTTGCCACTTTAGAGCAAAAGGGATTCTAAAGATTTATTAGAAATGACTGAAAAGCCGTAAAATAAAAATAAAAGTAGGAGAGCCTGGTTCAACGGCTAAGAAGATCACAGAGCCTCTCTGTGGCTCGGGGCTAATGGCTCTGTGGACCCGCAGTCACAAACAGGCCATTGTAATCCCTCTGTTTGAATAGGGCTATCCCTGCAAACATTCTCCTGGGCAAGATACGTCTGGCGAGCCGCAGTCCACCGTGCTGTGGATGCACGTTCAGGATCGCCGCCAGTGTTTCTCAAGGTCTGCAGGACTACACAGGCTAGCCATAGGCACCAAGCATCTCTTTCTCTCTCTCTCTCTCTCTCTCTCTCTCTCTCTGTCTGTCTCTCTCTCTCCCCAAAGGCCTTCATAAACAGCTTCAATCTGCCAGGAGCTCCGGTCCTGTCCCAGTCACCTGTTTGTTATGGTAAAACACGAGATCAAGTGGGGGGGGGGACATGAACAGTTAACAGATGGGTTGAATTAGATTCCCACGTTGCCCAAGAGTACTTTTTTTTTTATTTATTTTTAAGATCACACCTGTTAAAATAAGCTTTTTAGCCATGCTTGTCTTTTTCATTATTAATGCAAATACGACGCTGTATTGTCACATGTTGCCATGGTGACATCTCTTTGATACGCAGGCAAACACTGATGAATTGTCTTCAGTCTGACCCCTTTCTGTCCCTGAATTTGCAGATACATTCTTTTAATAACACTTCTAAATCATTTGACATTTCAATGGTTTGCCATAATTAGAGATAAAATTCTGACTTAGCAATCAACTGTTGAAAACTGGGATCACGCAAAACTAATATTTAGCTAGGAATGTTTAGTGACATATTTAAATACAATTCCGTTACACTGCTGAAAATGTGGTATACTCTCACAGGAAGCCACAGTGAAGCATACAAAAGGGTATTACTGCCATCTACTGTCCGCAAAGAGAAAAATCACACACATGGTTAGAAGTGACAGGAGGTGGCCATTTTCAAATGCATGTGAAAAGGTCAGTTTGAAACCTGTGAAATTAACAACCGTTTAAGCACAAAAAATTCATCTGCACCCACAAATATGAGCCAGAATGCTGTGTTTTTCAGTAATAAATACAAACTGTGGATAGCTGTATGCATCTTTGTCGTCTGTATACTACATGATACTATCCTCTATTTTTTTAAATAATTTGTTGTCCTCATTCCCTTGGCATACATTTTCTTTAAAATTTCCCTGTTACTATGCAAATTCTATTCATATTTTTGGGACGCTAGTCTCTCAGCGAGACCACAGTGTCTGTATTTTAGTGCTGCAGGCTTTGCTTTTTATATAAGGACTGTTTTGTGGTTAAACTTCAAAGAAATCTCAAATAAAAAAGAAGGATTATGCTGCATTAAAGAGGATTTACCCTTTCTTCATCATTAAATGTGCACCTTTTTTTTGCATGATTAACTAAGAAATTTATCTCTGTTTCTCATGGTAACAACGCGAAAGAGGACATATTTAGGTTACCGAACTGCGGCATTGTTACTCACCACTGGTACTTCCTTGGGTCCCTGGTATACTAACAGCGTGACCTTGCGCAAACACTGAAATGTTTTTTTAAGGTAAATAATGAAAATTACCCACTTATGAATGGTGTTTTTAAATTCTAAGATTTGATTTGACTGTGGGATGATTTTTTCTGTCCGTTATATTCCCTAGATGGTGGATATGCCTTCCTTTTTGCCTTCTTTTCTGTCATTTTCCAACCCGCCATCAATCCGTTAATCTACCGTCAACATGATGAGTACCCATTAGTGCTCACGTTACTATTGGCCAAACTTGCCAATAGTGCAGCCCCCCCGGCTGATTTTGTTGAGGCCTCGTTCTTTGTTAGCATCCGTCTACAGCTAAGGACTGATAGACACGCCAGGTGGATCAAGCTGCAGGTAGATGCAGGACAGAGCAAGGGGTCAAGGTCACAGTCATTTCTGCAGATGAGTTTGGGGAAAACTCGCATGTGAACAAGAAAGCAGTTGGTTCTTATGCTGGGCGATGACTAACGTAGGGTTTTCAATGGCTGAGTAACACAATATTATTATAAGGTAAAATATGTCACTCTGACATGTATGAGTTTATGTGTGTTACACGTGCAACGTTCGATATATCCAACAAGAGTGAAGTTGTGTTCTTTTACTCCGGAGATGAGAAAATACTGCAGTTTAACCATCTCTGTGCTTGTTTCACCGCTGTGAATATCTCACAGTGCAATGCAAGAAATGGTTATTCGGCTCTGCTTCTTAGCCCAGAATTCATTGCGATGACTGGTTGGGGCATTTTAACCTCAAAACCCAGAATCATATTGCAAAAATAATGAGATATTTTATTGCTGAGAGCAGATGAGGAAAAAAAAGATAATGGTCAAGATAGTGAGTCATAAGTGGGAAAGAGTGTTTATTTATAATAGTCTTTAACTCATTTTTCAACGCTATAGAGCAGTGGAGTGACAACAGACCTGTTTGTCTAACTAGGAGGCACATCAAATCAGCACCACAAATTGCACCACTGACTCAGTCTTGGTCAGAAGGTTCACTACGTCAGTGACAGGAGTTGAGTCTTTGGAACGACGTTGGCTCTGCTGTTGGTTTGACCATAATGTTTTACCCTATTAACCTTTTACATTGTGGACAGCAGTGGGAGATTGCCGGAGGAGAGGTCTGGAGTAGTGGAGCAAGATGCTTTTTCAGACAAGGATTAGAGGATAAGAATGACGGCGATTCGGGAGTCGGACCTTTTGGATGTCTCTCCGTAGGCTGCAGTGTAGCGCGTGGCAGCTAACGGCCACCCTGAGGCCACGTAGCAGGTGTGGACGGTGCAGACCTCACCGGGCTCCGCTCTCCCGTTCACTTTCTCTCTCGCCTTGTCAGTGCTGGAGAACTCCATATTCAGTGACTTGACTTTTTTTTTTGTGAAATTCCATTTTTATGTCCTTTTTATCTTTTCAGTGACACAGAGGGTATTAGACTCAAAACACCTGGTTTAGACAATTCTGCTTTAAGGAGGGAAGAATAACCTATGTAGTCATTTGAATGGAAATGAATCGATAAATTATACGTAACTGTGTACAATTATATGTCATTTTCAATTACTGTTGCCCTAAAATGTGTTTTAAATGTCTGATTGTCCCTTCAAGATTAGGAACCAATAAAATACCATCATCTTCAATGGTCATTCATTTAGGTAATATCAGTCTGGTGTTGAAATATTGTGATATTATCAAAGGCTGCTTCTCCGTTGGTGCGACAATGTCAGGTGTGCAGTAAGTCTGCTGGACGTAAGTGCCTTATGTATGTTTCTGCAGTCCGGAGACAAACAGTTAGATGAATTGGTGCTTCGAAATTGCCCTTTGTGACTGGATGTGTTTGAGTGTACGTGTGTGTGTGAGTGTACGCGTGTGTGCTGGTTTGTATGTGTGTGTCAGTGTACGTGTGTGTGTCTGTGAGTATACGCGTGTGTATGTCCTGTGGTGAGCTGGCATTCCATCCGGAATGTTCCTCTACTGCCTGAAACAGGCATATCCAGAAAACAATATACAAATCATACAAAAACAAAGCCAGCCCCCTCTCTCCTAGCATGTGTTCCACACATCACGCTGCTTTTGCTAGATCTTTCCAAACATTACATTTTTGTTATCACTGTTTGGAATGTTATTTCAATCGAATTTTGCCAGGTCAGCTGCCACGATGTGATGAGAGCGTCCAATTCAATTTTTTATTTTTTTGCAGCTGTATTTCCATACGGCACTGAATTCTATTAGCGGATGTTACAAGCCTCCGGCACTCTCCCATTACCAGCCACTAATGGCACTTTTCCTCTGCTGCATGACTTTGCATGAAGTCTGCCACCCAAACGATCCTCCTGCCTTGCTGGGCATTGACATTGCCCCCTCGGAGTCATGTGACACACGTACTGTGCAATGTGGCACTTTTGAGCACAGTTAGGTGTGTTTATTTAGCTTACAGCTACTGTGGGGGATCAGACATGCAGCTTGTGATCTTACACGTTCCTGCAATGCATGCTGTTCAGAGAAAATGTCATGATCTTTTCAGCAGATCTGCTGCACGAATATCCGATTGATAGACTGCAGGATGGAGGCGTTGTCCCTCCAGCAGTGGGTGACATCCTGCATGCTATGCCAGCGACTTTGAAAACATTTGAAAACGTTGAAGTTGATTAATACGTGTCCTACTGAAAATGCTCTGAATTTTAAAATCCGCTTTCATTTCTTGCATCTGGGTTTCACGCTCATCACAGTCTGAACGTATACTGCATATGTCAACATGAATTATATTCTCAGAGGAAAATTTGCTTCAATAAATAGTGAAAAGGTCTTAAGGAGAGATGTGACATAAAGTGAGGGTTTGTTCAGTTGAAAAACATGGGACTGTGGGACCCTTCCGTTTTCCATCTACAGCACCAAAATAGTACATATAATTTCCATTTTGGAGTTCTCTCTAATATCACTCTTTTGGAGTAATTCAGCCCATGAAGAGCAGACTCCTATGGTTCCTTTCTGGGATGGAATGTAAAGGAACTAAGTTCAGGATGGCGCAAGAGGATCAATAAGGAGATTCACATGCAAGTGGTCAGGAAGCGTAAAAGGAAGAATATTAGAAATTCCAAGAGAGCAGAGGGTAACAGCCTGTGTGCCGCTGACAGAGCACTTATCTCAGACTATTGTGCTTTATTGTTCTTACCCCAAAGAACCAAATAAGACTATATTTCGACAGCACAGTGCTGGTCTGCGTGTCCTGAGGTAAGTATTGATACAGACTCGCCAAGAAGGGCGAATTGGAGCACTCCTCTTCACCGAGAGACACGCATTAGCGCCATGTTAGATTGACTTTGCTGCTTGCTGTTTTGGCTCCACATCCTCCAGGCCGCGACTGTCTGCATCTCAGTGCCAACTCCAGCGGCACCCAGTAGCAAGTCACGCTCTAAGAGACTAGATAAATGCTTCTGCTTTTAACACCATGTCTGTCGAGGGCGATGTGCTCATCTCCGGCGACTCGAGATTTCCCCACTGCCACAATCCATCGAAACGCTTCCCCGGGGGGGACGGCTTGGCGACATCGATGCTTGATGGTATTTCTTTGCCAGCTACAAATTTCTCCTCGGTTCGTCCATCCTGATACAGAGTCCTTACAATGTGTTAACCAGGACCTTCATGCCGATGCCCGCAAATGCTGAAAGATGGCGTCCATGCCTCCATCTTCTAACCACGTATCCCGGTCCGGGTCAGAGGTGAAATAAAACGCCCAGCTGGTCAGGGGCGTGAGGAGGCCTCCTAAAGCACAGCCTTTGTTAACAACTGGGGTGATTTTTCAGAACAGACTGCCTGTAATACGAAGGATGCTTCCCATTCTAACGGCAAAGGATTATAATATAACAAATTGCTGGTCTGGCTGCTCTTGGCACCTCCCAGGTCCCAGACCCACAATATTCAACTGCAGACTGAGGACTTTTCTCCCCCTCAAGTTCATTCCTACTGCTGCCCTCAGGATGTCTGCTACACCGCATCCCATAAATCCATAATCACCTAGAATCAAAAAGAGCCAAACTCTGCCAGAAAATAGCAAATATACCCAGACCGAGGGTGAAATTCAACCGTTCCACTAGGCACCTTTGTGGTAATAATTTGATGTCAATTATGCCATTAAAATCAAATTCAAAGCCACCTCATGGGCTATTGTGAATTGTGAATCACATTATTAAATGTCCCTTCTCTGAACTCTCTCTACTCGCAGAAACCTGGCGTAGAGACAGAGATATCAAAGTTTTAGCTGGAGATTCACCTAATGGCCTGTTGCTGAAGGAGGGCCTAACATCCATCTTTAAAGAAACACTAAAGATAAAGCAAAGTCTCTTGTTAGAGGCACAGATCTCTGATATCTGAATTTCTCATATTCATAGTCCTAGCTTGGAGACCTCCCCAGGACCGTAATCTTAATTTTCAGGAAGCCACTGATGTCGTTTCTGACCTATTTACTCTTGCAAATTAGAGCGACTCAACCTGAAAAACAACAGAACTCCAAGTCTTACAGTTTGCATGGAATGATTTTATCGTAGGGTATGGATAATCTGTGTGCTGGTCAGTATCCTTCTTCCATCCAGCTTACAGAGGAGAACATGATCAATGGCCCTCTTTCTTTTAAAACCTCTGCTAACTTCACAAACAATGTTGGCGACAAATCAGGTACAGTGACAACTATTTCTAACAGAAAAAAAAAAAATCCTAGGAGAAGCCTCGATTACAGTAGACTGTGCAAAAACAGATTCAGCAACATCCATTTAGTATCTACCAGTCCACTTCATTGCAAAATACTTACTGATTTCTTATCAGTGATGGCAGACCTCATCTTATCTAATAATAAACTGCGTAGTTATTGTCATTGGCCCCAATATGTAGTTCCTCAGGGATCAGTGTTAGGACCAATATTGTTTTATCCCTATGAACTCTTTGGGAAGATTCCTTGAAAGAATAAAAGCAATTTTTATCCATATGCTAATGACATACAAATGTACCTTTCACACAGACCTGATGACACTATGTCCTTATCAAACTGTTTCAATGGAAGTAAAAAATGGAAATGAGAAACGTCTGTCTCTCCGCACTGATAAAAATGAAGTTCTTTTACTTGGAGCTAATGACACTGATAAGAATGCCTTGTTGTCAGCTCTTAACTTACAGAGTTTTAACTTTTGTTTTGCTGAATCAGTGCAAAAATTATGTGTAATTCTTTAACAGAGCCTTGCTCTTTAATAGTCTTGTAACTTTTTTGAGATATTCGTCTTACAGCTCAGAAATATATAGATTGATTTCTTACTGTATAAGGTACAGGGAAAAAAATGTGCACATGCATTTGTCTTTTGCAAACTGCATGAGTGCGATGCTCGATTTTCAAGGAGTACAAAAGACACTCTGCCTTGAAAATATTTAAAAATGCTGCCGCAAGAATGCATTGCAGATTCAGGGAATATAAGTGCATTATACCTGCTCTGATGTCTATTCACCAGCTTGTTAAGTTTAGCCCAGACCTCGAAATTACTTTTACTCACTAATGAGCTGTTGAAAGGTCAAAGCTCTGCTCCTCTAACCGAGCCGATTAATGTGTGCTGATCCACGTTACGCCGTCGCTGGCTCACACATCGCGAGATGCGGCCCTTCTCAAAAAGGAGCTGGTTGCAAAACCGGCAGCTGAGCTTCTAGCTTATGGAATAGTCTGGCAGCCAGTGTTTTCAATATTTTAATCTGCACCGAAGACCTGGCATTTATTGCAGATTGCAGTCTTCTTTATTCTAGCTTGCCTTACATACAGCTTCTGCATGACTCAGCATGAATACCATCCCGTTAAATCAACTTCTTCTCCTCCGAGCCTGGGTGATATCTGCACCCAGGATGAGCATCACCTGAGTAACCTCAGCTCGCTGGCCTGCTGACCGCCACTGGCTGTTGTAATTCCAGACAGAACAGGAAACTACGATTCTCCCCAGAGACTCCAAACTTCAGTTCACTTTTCGAATTCTAAAACATTATCATGCGCAGAAAAGTTTGGCCAGCCTGTTGGCCTCCAGAATGTTCTGGCTTCTTCCTACTTCAGCAGGTTTTGTCCCCCTCTTTCATTTCAATCCATGACTCTTTTCTTGCTGAGTTTTAAGGCACTTTGGGAAAGCTGTGTTGCAAAGGAGCAATACCTAAAAATAACTTAATAAATAACTTTAGTAAATTGAATTAAACGCCCGATGTGATACCTGGGGAGTTGGTGGAAAGGCGATACTTTATGTGGTTAAAATTAGCATCTGCATCGATTTAGCTGATCTGTATATAGCACCTGAATATAGTCGTTTTTATGGACACGCAGGACAATTTTCAAAGTGACAGGAGTAGAATTTGCACAGGGAAGACATTATCAGGGCTCTTGTCTTTGTACTTCCCAGTACCTTTGCACTGTTTAAAATTACTTGTATGGAAACCTTACACCTTCAAAGGATGTCTGATATAATCACATTTGTAAAGGCTTGTCTCAATCTCCACTGCCACAGAATCTGTCTCTCTTTCTAATCAATGCTCTCATATGGCGCAGCCATAAAGAGAAATGTTAAACCTTAACTCACCTTACAAGTTATTGAAATTTCAGAATTGCAGTTATATATCATACTTTAATTGGATCAAACCACATTTTGAAGAAGGTGGGGATTTCAAACTGTGTATGGATTTTTTTAATTGTGTACAATCTCACACGCACATACACTCACACACACCTTAGTCAGTGTACAAAACCATAGGAATTTATCATGGGCCCCACGCATTGTATTATGAAATATGGGCAATTACAGTCACAAAATATCCAAATATCCAAAAGGGTCCAGTGCAGGAAGACTGTAAAGACGCATTAGTGTTAATAGTCCCATGTGCTGAATTGCCAGCCCATGGTCGGAAATTAAGACCTTTTAATGAGGAAGGACTTGGACTGACAGGAAACAAGCCTGAGAACCATAAGAAAAGTGCCTCTAAAGTGTTTGATCTAAAAACCACAATCTGAGAAATATCATTTTTTCCAGCATATAAAATTCTGCACATAAATAGCTTATTTCCTTCATGTGCATCATATCTCAACTCAAATCACACACGTTCCTCCATTTTAAATGCTTGCTACACAGTTTTATAGGGTCCATTGTGGTACATTTTAAAGTCAGTGTCATCTGTGTAAATAATACTGATCTTCATCGAGATTTTTTTATATATAATTACCCTCTGCGCGCGCACTTTATGGTAAACTGTCCCCATGTAGCACCTCCTGTTTACCGTCTATGGTCCCGTCGTAAAGCTCTCTCTTTGAAGTAACATTGCGTTATGCTTAAATGTAATGACCCCTTTACCTTAATCGCCTGTCGTTCCGTCTTATTGTCATTCTCTACATCTTTTTCTGTGTCCTCATGCGTGGAATCGGGGATGCATCCGGCAGATGGCAACTCATGTAAATCAGCTTTTACTTTTTCATTTACTCTCTGCTGTTTCATCTACTCTCACTGCCCTCCCTGCAAATCTCCACTTTACGCTCATAACTGTGAATATTAATACCTCCGGTGGTCAGGAAGGAACCTTCATTTTCCCCTCTTTCTGACATAAGTGCCTTATTGTCTTCTATTCCTATTAAATTACTGGCATCGCCCCTCTTTCGGAGCCTGCCGCCTGTTCCTTAGTTCAGAAAAATAAACTTACCGTCTCGCAACTGAATACTAATGCGACCTTTAATATATTTTGGTACATTCTAAATATATATTTTTATAATCTTCGTACACAAACAAACAGATATAATAACTGTGGCATGGTTTTAAAATATCACACTCTGAAATGATTTTTTTTTAGTTAAGAAATATTGATATTAAATCTTTAAATAAGCAATAATGGATATTGACCGTTTTTGGTAAAGTTAACATTAGATAACGTAGTGATGTGCAATGTGTGTAATCTTTCTTTGTTGCACTCAGCATAACTGAATGTATTGCAAAAATATTCCATGTCCAACCTGGCTTCCTCCAAAAAAATCCCTAAATAAGATGTGATACTTATATCACAGGTATCCTGCAGCAGTTCAAACTAGTAACAGCTCCAGTGATGTCACACATCTCCATGGCTGAGGTTTTCAATCCCTCCTGTGTGTGTGCGTGTGTGTGTGTGTGTGTGTCTGCATGTCTGTCTGTCTGTGTATGCATTTGTATACGAGCATGTGTATGTCTGTGTGTGTACGCATGTGTGTGTGCGTGTCTGTCTGTCTGTGTGGATTAGGTTGGACCAAATGGCCCCCACAATGTAATAAAAACCTGTTTTTTTGATATTTTGGGGACCATTTTCCAGGTCCCCACAAAGATCTGTGAATACAATCAAAAAAGTAAAAATGCTAAGTCTCGTATTTTGTTTGGTTACTTATGGTTAAGGTTAAGGCTGGGTGGGGTTAAAGTCATCATGTTTGGATTGTAGTTTTCTCCATAGAAATGAATGAAGAGTCCCCACAAAGATAATTACTAATTACTAATAATTACAAACCTGTGTGCGTGTGTGCGTGCGTGTGTGCTCTGATAGACTGGCATCCCATCCAGGGTGTACCACAGCCTCGTGCCCTGTGATGGACTGGCATCCCATCCAGGGTGTACCACAG
>JAOYFF010000015.1:2691001-2704651 GCA_025773925.1 Cryptomyrus ogoouensis | reverse complement strand
ATCCTCCAGGGGGCAGCAGAGGAAGCCCTAACCCTAACCAGACTCAAAGGGGGAGCCCATCCTCCAGGGGGCAGCAGGGAGAGTCAAATTGGAAAGCTGGCTAAGTGCCAAGTCAGAGTAATATACTAGCGATTATAATAATAACAAGGTTCGAACCAGCAACCTTCCGGCCCCAAGCACAGAAGCAGATCCACATACCGCCTCATGATGGCCAGAAGCCTTGAGTTTGAAAATGAGAAAAAAACAGACTAATGTGGATGAAAACTGTGATTGGTTGAAAAAGTGAAACACAAATTTCATCTTTGTTGACGCAGGAAAATCAAAATTTCAATACAAAGGTCTTTTTATGGGGAGGTGAATGAATCCAAATTCACACCCCCAACCCCGGTTCCTTCACCCCTGACGAAATGTATGGGATGAGTTGCTTTCATATATGAAGTAATGTGTTTAATTAATATTATGGAATAAAGAACGCAAGTCTGATTTGTTACACAGCATAATATAAGCAAGCAAATCTAATCACTATATTGGTTAATCATTTAATGATCTTGTAGTGCTACAATTTGACCTCTGTTTGCTTCCCAGACTATTGTATGAGGAGCCAGAAAAGCTTTCAGTGCTCAAATTATACCTGGAAAAAAGTCACTTCTAGGAAATTGTAAGGTTTCATTCTGCAGCCTCAACCTATGAGCTCTTCTTGTGACTAAATATATACCAGCTCTTCTGGGCCGTGAAATCCTTGTTAAGTATTTCTACTGAGATGTCTCAATTAAGCTATTCTCTCAAATAATTTAGATGCATATTATTCCTGTATGAGGAAAAATAAGTTTTATGGGACTGAGAAGGAGCAAAATCCCTGATCCTTTTACTAAAAGGCTTTTAGCATCTATAACTGGGTTTTGTTTGCTGTGAAATGGCCCCGTCAAGCTTCCTGCGTTTCCACTTTATTCGTTTGTTTGCAGTGTAATTAGACGAATCACATGCCCTGACTGTAAGGCAGAGGAGCTGCTGTTACTGAACATGCTGCCAAACTCTGTAGCTTAGCATTCGTCTGTAACTTAGCATTCGTTCAGTAAGACTTCAGTTAGTATGTCATTTGTCATGTTTTTTTTTCTATCTTTTAAAAGTAATGCACTGCTTTAATCCAAACCAGGCTCTATATTATCAATATTCTAAATAATTATTAATTGTTTTATGTTTAAAACTGTTAATTAAAGTTAGAACAGTAAGTGTTATAGTGTGTTAGTGTTTAAGTATTTTATTTTCTCCCCATTTGTACTCTGCTTTTCTTTGGAATTGCAGTGTGCTTAATTCGTTCCTTTGTTCTCTTTAGAATGACCACTGAGCACTGCATTCTGGTGAACTAAGATTATGAGTTTAGCAGAAACTACAGACATACAGTACAAGTTCCTTCCTTACTTTTTCTTATTTGCTACAATTGTCAGCATCGGTCGCTTTAGGCCTTGCAGAAGACTTCATGGAGAGCCTGGTCATGCTGAAGGAGCCCTTTGAGTTCTACCTGGATGCATTATGCAGTTACCTCAACAGAGGCTGCTTTTACAGACACGACAGGCAGCGGTCAAGCGACCAAACTGGGCGGCTCCTGGGAACACGAGTGCAAGAAATCAGTTTGGATGTGTCAAGTTGTCTCCTTCAAAAGACAGTAATAGTGTTGTATGACACAACTTTGTCACTTGACCTAAACCCAGTAGAGATGGATTTGGAGGAGTTTGATCTGAGTGAAGGAAAAGCGGCCAATGAGAGCTCAGCATATATGAGGGAGCTCCTTCAGGACAGCTGGAGAAGCATCTCAGGAGGCCACCTCATGGAACTGGTGTAGAGGAGACAGTAGGGTCAGCCAGTCCCTGGGGCAACTGGGATTAAGGGCCTTGGTCAAGGGTCCAATGGTGGGATCACTCTGGGTATTGAACTAACAACCTTCTGAGTCCCAACCCACAGAGCTGCCCCCTCCCCCCCATTTTTTTTGCCCCATATATGTTATAAAATGGCATATGTGTTAATTCCATATATGTTATTTTGCAATGTTTATATCTTTAGAATCATTCTAAAATGTAGAGAATAGAACAGGTAAACCTTTCTTTTGACTCCCGAAGTCTGGGAGGTACTGCAGAGGACCTGGGTAGACTTGCTGGGTGATTTCCTGATGGGAGACTCCTAACTGACCTCCTCATGTTTGTGAAACTGTTACCTGGACAGATGATGGCAGTTTGGAGGAGTTTTCAAAGACAGTTTTCCTGGTCCCCATAAGGGAAAACTCTATTTTATAAAAATCGGTGACTGCTATGAAAAAACTAAAAATGCAAAAACTCTTGTATTTTGTTTGGTTATTTATGGTTATGGTTAGGGCAGGGTAGGGGTTAAGGTTGTCATAGTTAGCGTTAACATTTTTCCCATTGAAATATGCGTGTGTGTGTGCGTGTGTGTTTTAATTTCCAAGTATTTACAAAAACATATGCAATGTAAAAATGATAAAACCTACTTTCCAGAAAATCTACTCAAACATTTGACTAGAGAAATTATATTGCTCTTAAAACTTAAGTGAAGAATAACTAAGTACTATAATCATGGGAATGTGAATGAGACAAATAATGCAAATACAAATAAGAAAATGAAACTGAATTTTTACAAAAAAAATCAATGAATAAATGAAACCTAAATTAAAAATGTAATTGTAACTGTAATTGTCTGTGCGCTTCTATAGCATATGCATGTATATCACAACCCTAAAATCCCTGGTTGCTGTACTCTACATAGGCACCTGCATTAGTATATATTTTATTTTCATATAAAATCTCACAAATGGTCTTTAATATTGACTAGCTTGCCTTAAGGAAATAAATCTAGTTCTTGATAGATTCCATTTCCCAATTTTATACTCTTTTTTTAATAGCATTTAGCCCATAAAACTGGAACATAAAGTGAGCATTTCTGCAGTGTGTAACTGGAAGGACAACGTAAAGCACTCCCTTTTAGAGCAGAACTCCCCGGTAAACATTGTTTTAAAATGCTGAATGTTCACAGTGGACCATAAAGAAATATACTTTAAAGAGGTCATTGGGGGCATTCACGCACAGCATCCTCATTACTGTGAATTTATAACTGGACTTTCCTAACATTTGTTTTCATTATCTGGTTTTTGAAAAATACCCTATACTTTCTATACAGTGTGGAAAAAAAGGAACTCTGATACACTAAAATGAAATCAATTCATTTGTCCTTTTTGTATTTTTCTGAAACCAAACATTTTTATCAGCATGTATGTTTTGAGACTCTTTCCCGTTATTCTGAAATATAATGTCTTTTTTTCCCTCTATGCCTTAACATAGCATTTCTTACTCCAGAATCATTAAATGTCTTTGCAGAGAGTAATTATTCTATTAGCAGTTTGTCAAAATAATGTTTTTCCTGTTTATTTTGAAGATAATTATAAATTCACAATATGGAAATCTATTTTTTTTTTCTGTGAATATTCTTTCTGTTTAAATATAAGCGATTTGCATAAATTATTAGAAACCAAGATTCTTGCAAGGAAGTACCTACAGTAATGTGGGGGGGGAGGGGGGAAGTTGATAGGCAAGTCTGTTATGAGGGTATAATATGGGACATTTAAAAAACAGTGATCTGTCATCACGAACTGTCTTAAAGGTGATGTCGGCGTGGGAAAAGGGACAGAAAGACCTTTTCTAAAAGGGTAACAGTGCCTGGAGGCATGTTGAAAAACTCTGACATGCATGAAAAAGTGTGGAAAAACAGAGTCATAGCACATGATTCAAAAGAGGAAAACAGTCTCTTCTGTAGCCTCTCTCCAAATCACGTCAGTAAAAAAAACTATACAATCTGAACAAAACAATAAAACGCACAAGTCTTGTGTTGTTGATAAAAGGCAATAAAACATGAATTATTCAAATTTAATATGCAAGCCAAGCTTAGAAAAATCAGATCAAAAATATGAAATTATGGAAACAAAAACAACTTTGAAGACGGAAAATTCAGGTAATCGTTTGTGTTCCTCTTTGTTCTTTAAACTCATGAGACTACAAAGCAGTTGTGGAAAAACATTACAGTACAGATTTTGAACACAACAGAATAAAGACGAATCATTCAATGATGGAGAAGCAGTTTAATGCTCTGATATTACGGCTCTTTTCGAAACGGCCATGAAAATTCATAATGTATATTAACATTACGCTCTCTAGCCGTGTTTCGGCAAAACGAGGTAGGGCAGTTGGATATAAATGAATGCAAGTGTGTAGCTCAGTGAGTTTGGAGGTCTGTATCCAGAAGGTCATGGGTTCAAGCCCCATGGCCAGCAGAGTATTCATATCACTGTTGGGCCCTTGAGCGAGGTGCTTAACTCCAACTACTACAGGGATGTTAGCTGACCCCGGTCACTGGCCTCAAGGCTTCCTCACTTGTCTGTTGGTTTGGGAAAAAAAGCATAGAATAAATCAATGTTAAATTTATGAAGCGCTTGCATTTCAATTAGCTCAGGCGAGCTTATTATTGGGTAACACTGCTGCACACTCCTAACTGCGCATGGTGTCGACAGACATTTTTATCGCACGGGAGAGAAACAGGGACATGACAAACTAAAAAACGAGATGTAGGCATTTGGAACTGGACCACGGCCTCGAACGCATTGAAGAACTGGGGAAAATGGGAGGCAAGCTACCTCCAGAGTAACCAAATAAGAAACAAAATTGAATACTGTAAACCGAAGCATTTGAGTCCAGTAAAAATGCGGTTCTGCTCCTGAGATGCAGGCGAAATACTGAGAAAGGATCCATTCTCTGCGAACCGCCAGCCTGTACATGTGTTGCTGTTTATTTTTTTGAACATTATTGATCACTTTAGATCAGCATCCATATGTAGTCACACCCCCACATTGCACACAAGCCCTGCAAGATCACATGGTTATTTCATAAACATTCAATATCAGCGTATCCTGTGTATTTTTTTTTTTTTTACTAAAATCTTACTATTCATTGTATTGTCAACCACGGTAAGTGATTTATTACCTCAACCCCCATATTAGGCTACATACATGCAGTCCTGTTGGATTTAAAATAGTTTATCAGGACCAGGGGGCTGTTCCAGAAAGCAAGATTTCTCAGTTAGCTGGGTTAACTTAAGCTAGAAGTCATGATTGTCCAATAAGAGTTTAAGTAGGGAGCATTCCTATTGTACAATCATGATCGTCCAATAAGCGTGCAGGTAAGGAGCATTGCTATTGGACCACCATGGTCATCCAATAAGAGTTTAGGTAAGGAGCATTGCTATTGGACCATCATGATCGTCCAATAAGAGTTTAGGTAAGGAGCATTGCTATTGGAAAATCATGACTTCTAGCTTAAGTTAACCCAGCCAGCTAAGAAGTCTTGCTGCAAAATTTCAGCAAAGATTGTTTTAAGAGCGCAGGGTGACAGATGGAAATTAACCGAGGACCCGTTCAGATTAGATTAAATATATGCGTTGTCTTTGAGAGGACAGTGTTCACATCTGAAGGTGAGAAAAGGCAGAGTGTTTGGATTATGTAAACCAGTGCTAGATGAAGGTTAACCACCATTCATATATCATATCTAAGTAGATAAATCAAACTTTATACATAAATCAGCCCAGGCGAGTGACCAGAGCAGCTGGCAGAATCCCAGGTAGATGCAGATGAACACATTCATTCATAAGTCAACGTTTTACTGTTATTTGGAAAGAGCACCCAATTCCACACAAATAATCCCAGCTGCAGACAGTTAAAAACTTTAAATCCTATAAGCCCATCTTGACTGCAGTGAAATGCCATGAATGTTATTTTTTTCTACTCCTTTTCGGTACATGATGAATATTTGTTCTCGGGGAGCAAAGATGAAATCCCATCTTTCTATTGATAGCTTTCTTCGCTCTCACGTCTGCGGGCCGCCCTTCTGTTGGGTTACTGTTTGAGAGAGAGATTATGAAATGTCAGGCTATTTAATGAGAGGCTTAGGTTCAAATGAACTGGGAAGCTTTGAAGACAAACCCACGGCACACATCACACCATTCCATCGTACACTGACGGGTACATCACTCCCAGCGATGCCAGCGCAGTGACAGTCTGCCAAACCATGTAACGTAAACTACGATTAAAGTCTGTGCAGGACCTTAGTAGGGGTGGTAAAGAATCAAGTTAGGGGCCAAGGACTTTATTTGGGTTCAGGGTGGATAGCGGGTGCGGGATCACAGGAGATGCACAGGAGAGCAGAATGGCTTCAGGGGGGCGGATCTTAGGTGTCCCTGGAATGCGATTTGGGGCAGAGTCAAGTACCCAAAACCAACCCAGTTTTATATGCCAGGCATTGAGACAGAGGTGAGGTAAATACACTCATCACCTGAGGAATTTCCACAATACATAGGCAGCTTGCTGGGGTTGTGGATATGAGGGTAGATTTTCCCTTTTGTTTCACATTAAATGACGTAGATTTTTGTTAGATGATACATGCCCTTCTGTTAGATGATTGCCCTTCTGTATATTTAGAATAATTATTGATGTCAGTATGCAGTATGGGAGAGTGACCTACCCATGATGCACCATTCCATCACAAGACACACACGGCATGCGGGTGATACACCAGCTTCCTTCAGTACTTTTTTTTGTAGAAATCCCATGTGCAGAGTTTAAGTTCCGAGCTCTGGAGGAATGACAGCACAAGGCCAAGCACCTAGCACCTTTGTGTGGCACATCGACAGGAAATTAACTTTGTAAACAAAAAAGTACTGTATATTTCATTCCATTATTAATAATTCTTTTCAGCAGGAGCAATGCAAAGCATTTAGTTTGTTTCTGTGTTTTACACAAACGATCATTATCTAAAATTCAAGTATACATCCGTTCTGTCCTGCATGGATGAATAACATTCTTACTTACTTTCCTCATCTCGTTGAGTAGGCTGTTTTTTGCCATGGAAATGTACTGTAGCTGACCCCAGAATGAATTTAGTCATTTCTAAAGCTCTCAAAAACCTCATAGTAATTGTCTGAGGTTACCATGGCATCCTTAGGATGCAGTTTGAGCCATCGCCATGGTAGCGAGCAAGTCACATCACCTGCAGCAATGTGACACGTTCTGAGCTGATGAATGAGGATCCTTTAGGCTGTGTTGGGATCTGAAGCGGCAGGTCAGAGGGAGGGAAAGAGGACTGAATAAACTTGGAAGCCGAAAATGAAACAATTTAAGTCTGAGCTCCGATAATCAATTATTGTCTTTCCTGGGAAGTCATTGGTTCCAACCTCTTAGTCCAGATTTATCGTCAAATAAAGTCTGTGCCTGAAGACTGACCTGTTATTTTGCTCCTAAAAACACAGTAAACGTGATCATCAGCATTTATCTGACCATTTGACTTCGATATTTTAATTTAGAGATATTGATGCTTTAAAGTATGCCGTTAAAAACTTAAAAACAATAAGCTTTTTATAAGGGAATGAATAGTGAATAAGACAGTTAATCAGCTATCGCCTGCTTTAAGAAGAGTACTTTGGTAAATGTAGATTGTTTTGCAGCTTCGGATGTTAAATCCACATGATTGTGAAATATCCCTTTGCCCAGAGGGGTGGAAATTGTGAGATGCATTATCTGGCAGAAGTTAAGCCATGACAGGTATTATCCACGTTAGTATTGGTCTATTTTATATGAAAAAAAGGGAACAGCCCCCCAAAAAATCGCATGCCTGGTAAACCTCTGTTAGCAGAGAAGGGCGGGTACTGTCCCTGAAGGTGCAGAGAGCACAGGGCACAGACAGCCCAAAAGGTTAATCATGCAGGGTGTCAAACAGCAAGCCAAGCCCTGTAATTCATCACTCGCATCAAACACTGCCAGCCTTCCAGGCGAAGAGAAGCATTACATCGGTGCCTCTGTCATTTTCGGCATTTCGGTTCCCGTAATACTGCGGAGATCGCATGTAATTAACTAACGTGGGATGTCACCTGGCAGGATGAGATGGAGGCTAAGAAATGGCCATGTCACCTGTACGTTTTTTTTTTTTTTGGCTGCTATCAGACATTTGTCTTCAGGTGTCATCGCAACCTTTCACGATGGCAAATGTCTTTCTGAAACATACGAGGCTATCCTGACCGGACACAAACGTAAGTGTTTAGGAGGGATTTTGTTTTATAGTACATCGCCCATCACCTTCTAGCTAAACCCTCAAAAATAACTTCACTAAGTTTCTGACACACACACACACACACACACACACACACGTCTATGTATATTTACATATATATAGATATATACATATATAGATATACATACTAAACTATATATATATATATATATATATATATATATATACACAGAGACACACACACACACCCAGTGTGTGGCTGCGTGCCCGTGATTGGATGGTTGCGACTTTAAATCTTGTGACTAGCAGAGTGATGTCACCGTTGGGCTCCTGAGAAAGACCCCTGACCCCAATGGCTTCCAGGATTGGCTGACCCTGCATCCTCAGTCGTGCATCGCTTTGGACGGAAGCATCTGCCAATACACCGCTGTTCCGTTAAATATTTTATTCCAACTAGGCGTAAGACATCATGCCACCATTGTAAACCCGACACTGACTGGAAAAGAGGATAAAACGTAGAGTCTTTCCCACACGATGTATCGAGAAATATTTGGATGCCAGTAGGTGCATAATGGGCCACACTCTCCAGTGCCAGGAACAAGAGCGGCTGCTATTGGCCACCTTCTACGAAAGAGACGAGAGCATATGGCTGAAGTGAAGCCCATAAAGCCTGAGAGCATCTTTGCAAATCCTCCGTAATGTCCTCAGTAACACCCACAGAAGGTCACTCATTAAACCCACCGTGACCCTGCAGTGACAAGAGTTTGGCCCACAGTTTCCAGTGTCCCACTTAAAAATGAATGGGAAGGTGTGACTGTGCTGCCGCAGAGAGTGGAGGGTTTCGACGCCAAGCAGACTTAACTGCAGAGTTTCTAGCTAGATAGCAACTAAGCCAGCCAAGAGTTTGCTTGTTTAGTGGGGCAATAACTCTCACAGGGAATAACTATTTTGGCTAAAGTACATACACTGACTGTCGTTTTAAGCTTCATAGCAGGGTCATAGGCAAAGCTTCGCTTGGGAGGCCCCCCTACCAAGAAAATAGGTGAAAATTTCACTTCCTTCACAAAGCAGGTAATTCAAGGACCCTGGGCGACTGGCTATTCTGCCTATAGCTAAGTCTGCTGTAGTCCATAGGTGTATAAAAACTGACTCTACTGTCAGTTGACAATAAATGTGACACGTGTGTATAAGAATAGAAATGCAATTACTGCAGATTAAACAGCCACATGTGATTGTACTTCTCTTGACAAAAGCATTTTTAGTAAACTATACTGCACTCCAGAGTATAAATCTGAGTATATTGATCTACCAGTAAATCAAAAGCACGAGATGACAATATGTAGTTCACTGCAATATAGAATAACTTTACCTTCACCAAATGCAGTGCAATCAACGCTTACTAGCAATGACACGTGTAGAATACGGCTAATATTGTTTGACTACCTGGATTACTTTTCATAGGTGGCTTCGGAGTATTTTCGGATAACCTGGGCATTAAACAACTTACTAAACATCTCAAATGAATAATTGATGCTCAGGTCAATGTTTCTTGGAGTGATAAATGTAAAAGAAACCTGTCCTGTTCTGTCAATATAGTAAGCAATTGTCACTGAGCTATCATAAATATCCAAAGGCAAGAAAACAGGGATGAAAACAGAAATTGAAATATTCTGGTCACTTTGCAGACATCTTAAGGCTGAGGATAAGCATTTTTGCCAGAAAGGAACAAACATTCCCCCTGGTAGTAAGAAAGTATACTCTAATAGGAGCTATAGAGTCCTGGTTCGCTTCCAAAGTGGTCACATGTCGCAGAGGAATGAGCGTGGCGGTGAGTGCATTAAAACTCTGTTCTGAGGCTGCAGACCTCGCTGGGCAAAGGTCAGCGATCTTTCCCTCTCTTCATATCTATTATACTTTAACGATGCCTGCTGTCTGATATGGTGTGTATGTGATGAATATAGATGACAAAAGGGTTACGGGCCAGACTCCCCGTCCGGCATTCCCCATCCCGTAACATTCATTATTCAGCTCAATTCTCGTCGCCTCCGTCATAACAGACTGAGTTCTTAACTTTTTTTTTCCCAATGATATATTCTGTAAATTGGCCTGTATTAATAAATGCATAATATATGCACTGAATGACTGTACAGGAGGAAAAGTGGGGCAGTTTCCTGTTTTATTTGTGGATTCCCCTTGTGGGACCAGAAGGATAAGAGGGGAATCAGGACAAAAAAAAGATGCAATAAACAAACATTAAATAACCATTTGAGCTGGGTGGTGGGGGAAAGGCAAAGGCAAGATATAAACTAACTAAACGTCCTTAATAAGCATGACCCCCCACAGACACACACACACACACACACTCCACATCCATTTACAAACCACAGTCACTGACCTGGACCACTATCCCCCTGCATTTTGTGGCCCAGTCACTTCCTGTAAACATAAACGCATTATTTCAAAAATAATCATCATAAATCAGGCACTTAATTGTCACGCATGGCCTGTCAGCCCCAGAGCACTGTTGCCTTAGCGATTGCCATTCAGGAGAGAGTCTGGATTTGGGAATTGCTGTTCCATTAAACCATGAAAAAAAACACACACACAAAAATGGCAAATCATTCAAGAAACATCAAATTTGATTTGCAAGAAATACCTGCCTATTTTTAAGTATTTATGTATTCAGTTTTTGTATTTTTATAATTGCATTCATTATGGATTTCAGGGCATGAAGTTAATTACCGCAAACAGTGCGAGATGCATGATCGGTTGCTGTGACAGGGTCTCTTATCACCAGAGCAGAGCAAGGCGAGGTGACTGGCAGCTAGACGGAGACCACGGGCATGGCGCTCCCCCCTCAAGCCCAAGCATGTGAAACAAATGAAGCGACCTCCCCCCCCCCCCAACATGCCAACTTACCCCAGCTGGGGGGGGGCGCTGAGAGAACAAGGGGAGGGTTTCGTCTCTTTCACTGAGCACACACACGCTCCGTTATACTATAAACGTTTAAACGAGACTGACCTTGAAACCCCTGATTTGGAGAATGGAGTGGGGGGGGGGGGGTTCTAAGAAGGACGACCAACCAGTGAAGTTTTATGTCTCGTTTGCCTGTTTGCTTGTTTGCTCGTTCGTTCGTTCGTTTGGTTGCCGTTTCGGTTGCTCATCCGCCGCTCTCAGCCAACCTTGACATCATCTCCCGCTGAAGAGCGACCCCCAGCTTTGCTCTGTCTTCCCCGGCTGCGTGCTCCCTGGGTACCGTACGGCCCGTGCCAATAAATAGCGGCGCACGGGCTGTTGGCGTCTGTGATCCTTCATCCTTTTCACCAAAATCCTTTTAAAACAGTGCTGACAAAACACACAACAAAAGACCAGGCTGAGTTTATGTTTCTGCAGGCCATAGACAAGGGCAGGAGCAATACATATATATTTTGCTCCCCTGTTTTCGGGACCTTATTCAGAAATTGCATTGCCAATGTTACTTTGATATTTGGCAATTTCATGACATGGAAAAGTGCAGAGACAAAAAACTACCTACATTAATCCTGTCCCCCACCCCCACCACTGCCTCCCAATACAGAGACAATGCCATCTAGTGGAAGAAGATTTTTAATGTTAGATAGATAGATAGATAGGTAGGATCAGGTCGACTGGATGTTAAGAGGGACGTCGCAGCTGCTGACAGTTGCTTGCATTCTGCTTTTATCTTTTTGTTAAGCAATCTGTGATGTACACATTTCCTAAAGGCAGGCGGGCGCAACAAACAGGAGGGCAGTAAGGGACACCCCGGACAGGAGGGCAGTAAGGGACACCCCGGACAGGAGGGCAGTAAGGGACACCCCGGGCAGGAGGGCAGTAAGGGACACCCCGGGCAGGAGGGCAGTAAGAGACACCCCGGGCAGGAGGGCAGTAAGGGATACCCCGGGCAGTAAGAGACACCCCGGGCAGGAGGGCAGTAAGAGACACCCCGGACAGGACCCCAGTCCCTCACTGGGCACACACTAGCTCACCTAAACACCGGTTTTTGGGTCAATGGATGAAACTGGACCTGAAGAAAAGAAGAAGAAGAAGAAGAAGAACAGGTACCATGACCCTGCATAATGGGTATAGAAGACGGATAAATAGTAAATTAACACATATGTATTATCTACACGGATATCACAAGAAATTTCAAAGTACACGAAACTTATGACTGCCTAGTACCTTGACAGACCCCCTGGTTCTGCACACGTTTAAATTCAGCATATTTTTTATATGAGTCATTCCCTCAATATCTTACAGCCTCCCAACTGGCCACATTTTTCAACAACAAAATTATTTTTGCAACAACCTCATTGTACAGCAATAAAAAAAAACCCCGAAATGTTTCGAATGGCTGATGGACATAACAGCAGTTAGAATTTTACTGTATCACACCAAGTCCTAGTGGAAATAGCCGGAAGGCAATGGCGGAGCGGAAACAAAAATCTCCGAGGCTGGATGCAGAACAAAACCAGGTACCTGGGGGCACCCGGGCCAAGCGATTGCTCAGCCTCTCAGGGCAAGCTAATGTTTCACGGGTCGAGAAATAAGTTTTTAGCGCCGGAGCTGGGAGTGGAACAGTAGGCTTCTGACGGACTTTTTTGCTTGATTCTGCAAAATAAAAGTTTTAACCCCAAGCTAAAACCTCACAGCAAGACATTCATGTTATTAGTAATAAACCTTTTTTTCCACAGTTTAGAGAGGGATCATTTTCACTCAGCTGTGTTTCACTCAGATTACCCAGAAGGCTACGGACACTGCCAGCAAGTCTGACAGAGATTTATGCTTCTCTTTCATCGGTATAGGAATCAAATCTACAATGCTCCCTTCCTTTTGATCTTCGTGGGTGGCCGTACACAGAGGGATTACGGAGACTGGTCCAGTGGCGCTATCTGTGGGACTTCAGGATTTGAATATGTTTACCACATCTCCATTGGCAAATACGGACAAAATAACCACTTACAGGCAAATCTATGCACACGACTGTCAAACACAATAATACTAAGTTTAATATTCAGTTTTTTTATTATTGACAGGAATGGTCAAAGTAGCTTCTGTACATTGGCCAGAGTGCAACCAAAATCAACATTTTAAAGTGTATTGATATCAAAGTGTGCTTTCAAATGGAAAACTCTGTCATCAAAAGCCAGTGTGTCTCCTTGGCAAAATATCAAACCTGAATTCTGTAAACTATTCTGTGCTATTGACTGTCAACCTGGAAACAAATTGTATTAATATACAGCTCCGGAAAAAATTTAGAGACCACTCAATATTTTTTTTTAAATCTACGTTGTTAAATCTTGGTTTAATCCTGGTTCTGCTGGCAGAAAGCCTATAAAACAAGGAAGAAGCCCTTCAATGAGAGGCAGGGAGGACCCAGGCCATCCATCCATCCATCCATCCATCCATTTTCTCCCGCTTATCCGAGGTCGGGTCACTGAGAAACCCAGACTTCCCTCTCCCCGGCCACTTCGTCCAGCTCCTCTGGGGGAATCCCGAGGCGTTCCCAGGCCAGCCG
>JAOYFF010000015.1:2665132-2690901 GCA_025773925.1 Cryptomyrus ogoouensis | reverse complement strand
CAGGGGCATAAAGCCCTGGGCAACTTAGCTCCTGGGATCACTGGAACACGCAAACCCCTCCACCACGATAAGGTGTCGGCTCCCGGAGAGGGGACCCAGGCCGGAGTTTGCAAAAAATAATATATATATTTTACACAGGCACATACCCATAACTTGAGAAATGTGTGAAACTGAAAATTTTGCTGTGATCTTTTAATTTTTTCCAGAGCTTCTCCATTATAAGCATTCACTGAAGTATTTAAATAATATAATAAGAACCGCTCTCTTTTGCACCAGATGACGGTTTGAGAGAAATCGCTAAAAATATCAGGACACAGATGGGAAACAGAGGCGAGGTCTCGATTCTACAAAGGTACCGACACAAGTGTGACAACTGTCTCCCCGTGCGTTATGGAGCTCATTGTACTGTACATCAGTCATATTTTATTACACTAATGCTATCAGAGAGATAAAAATTCCATCTGATATATTTTATTTTTATGGAGAGATTTGGTTGAACAGACAGTCTGGGCATCAACATGTCCCAGGAGAATTGAGTCTGTGTTCACCCTGGAATATCACTGTCTGAACTCACTCACCATGACTTATTGGCATGGAATGTCAATGAGAACAAAGTTGTACATCTCAACCAAACATTTGCCTTTCCAAACAACAGATGAAATTTTAACTCAGTAACTCAGCCTCATGTCAAAACTGTCACGCTCTTGTGGTTATACCAAGGTTATGACTGGCAGTGGATTATGCCATCCCAGTATGAAAATGATATCTTACCATAAAAGATTTAGCAATAAATGATATATACCTTACTATTAACACACACACACGCAGACACACACACACCAGTCACTGACACACTGACAGAGCGGTTCACCTTAGCACATATGGAGCAGAGGTGGAGACTCAAACTCTGGAATGATAATAAGATAATGATTTCAGAAATATGGATTAATTTTTGTGAAGAAATGCACTGTAAAGGTGGAATGAATGTTCTGTGGGAGCGCTGAGATGTAGCTTTGCACTGCAGGTCACGTCAGCCATGATGGACCCGGAAAACAGCCATGTCGCTCGACCCCCTTCTTGGTGGGAAGCTCCTCCAGAATACAAAGCCAGCCTAGTGATGGGTTGCCTCTTCCACGGACTTGACTGCTCTCGCCAGCTCTTGACAGGCCTTTAACGGCACGCGGCCATGTCCAGTGTTTTGTACCTGCTGGTAACAGGCCGGCCCGAGAAGATGGAATAACTTAATCCTACAGTGAAGATGACATGCGGCACATACACGTACACCCACACGCACGTATACCCACACGCACGTACACCCACATGCACTCTTCCTTGGGCCTGATCATCTGCGTCAGTCACAAAATCAACAAAAATGCCGCCTGGTTCCCAATGGGCCTTTTGGGCAAATTTATTGCTCAAGTTGACCTGTGACAGCACTGATAACAGGATGTTCTGCAACACCTGGCAACCCAAGAATGCATTGCAGTGACCGGAAACTATTATTATTATTATTATTATTATTATTAGATTGGTTATTTTTGCCACTGTTATTACTCTTTGTTTTTGTCATTATATTCCAAATTAATGGCTGCATACACGGTGACCCTTTTCTGCTCATTGTCTTCTTTCATAAATGTCCTGCTTCCTCACCTACCATGTCAGCCCAGCAGTCCTTCTGCCAGCGACTGAATGTTCCCTGCGAACAACAAATGGACCCCCTAACGGCGATGATTCAGCTTTATTTCTTTGTGTTAGGGATGCGGGCCATGGGAGATGTGGTCAAATTGTGGTTTGATATGCCGTACGTTTCTGCTATATATCTGGTGCCGGCCTTTCATTTTGTTTTTGGCAGCTTTGGGAACACAGCAGATAGAAGATAGCTATAAAATACATGCAAACTTTCCGTGTTCTGTAATTTCTTTGTTCCTTGTGCCACAACTAAGTCTCGGAGAAAGCTCCTTTGCTGTTTGTTAGAAAGATGACTTGAATTCTCCGTGTTCTTTTACTGCCAGACAAAGCGGCTCATTCTGTACCGACTGGCGAAGACGTAAACACGGCATTAAGCTAATGGCACTCTGTTTCTCAGAAGGCCGTGGACGGAACCGAGACTCTGGAGGTGGTCCATCACGCTACCGTCATCATTCCTGCTGGTTTCTCTTCCTACCAGAGTAGAAAGTTCCTTCCAAGTGATTAAATCCCATCGCTGTAATGGAATCAGCCCCAGTGTACTCAACCTTTTCTCCGGCCAATAAGTCTCTTTGAAGCTTTTGCTCAATTTGCCATGCTCCGCTGGAAATCGCTGACTCTAGTACATTACTAAGAAAATAATAATCATTCACACAATGAACAAAATTACAGGTCATGTTGCTGGAGCAGTGCGGTATTAAAATAGACCGTGCACAAGAAAATATACACACACACACACACGCATGCTCGAGCACACGGACACTTACACGGGCGTGCAGGAGTGTTCCGAAATGCCACCAAAGAAAGATTGTACATCTGCATGACTGAGAGTAATCAAACTTCGATGACTGAATTTAAATTAGGAAGCTGGCAAAGGAAATAACCCCCTACCCCCCCCCCTTATCTCCAACGCGGTGCTCATTTTATATGGAGCTAGTCTTGGCCTCTAGAATCTGGCATTACTTGTAAATATATAGCCGTATAAAGGAATCCTTTACTCGCTCTTTATATCTGGCAGCATTTTATTTGACAATTTTTGAGCATATCATAGTTGGGTGCCTAAATTAACTTTATGAGCATGATTTTGATGGAAAGTTATCCATCTCAATATCCCGCGGACCAAAAAAAACGGAATAATTTAATCCTGATATTTATTTTATTATGAAGTATAATATGTCACAGGCGATTGACTGACAGATGACGGGTGGTATGCGAGCGGGATGGAGGTGACCCAAGGGCAGAGGGCTTGGTTCTTAATGATCACAGGGCTGAAGCAGCTTGGAGAGCCTTCAGACTTCATTAATGACACCCACCTGGAACTGATGGCTTTGTTAGAGGCAAAGAGGGTCAAATGGGCTGAGGCAGGGGTGGGGGACGGACGGACGAAGCCTCCATTAATAGAATTCAGCACCTCCACCTGCCATGTAATGTGCATATACTTTAAAGCTTATTTTGTGCTTCCTCTTCATTCGGATTCCGAGCTTCTGATTACTCATCTTTGCCTTACGCATCTTCTAAGTCTTCTTATCCTCTTAGACCAGGATGAGCTCCAGCCATCCATTCATTCATTTTCCATGAGTGCTTACCCAGTCCATGGTGAACCTGAAGCCCCCCCGGGAAACACTGAGCAGAGCACTGGCCAGTCCATCGCCATGCCCACAGACGCTTTAGAGACACAAATCCACCAGAATCACATGACTTTGGGCTGTGTGACGAGACAGAAATACGACAAGAACATGCAAACTGTACACATATCGTAGTGGGCCAGGATACAGAGCCCCAGGAGATAGATAAACCCTTTACTTGCCATCTGCGCAAGTACAGGTGGATTGGAATGCTTCCCTTTGCCTGTCCCATCTTGCTCTCCATAGCTTGGGGGGGTGGGGGTCACAGTACAGAGTCAGCTAACATGCACTGTCCCTGGAGCTGGGGGTTAAGGGCCTTGCTCAAGGGCCCACAGACATGTGACTGTTCTGCTGAGGCTCAAACCAGCAGCCAATCAGGGGCACCGCGACTTAGGCCGCTGAGCCACTCAGCAATAAATCAATTAATCAATCGTTTTTAGAAGCAAGTTTCCTCATAAAGTGGAATGGAAAAAAGACCTCAATGTCGAGGCGGAAAAAATCTCCTTAAAAGGAGCTGGTCTAGTGGTAATACTGGGGAATAGTGTCTTCAGAACGTGATAACAGTAACTGCAGGACAGAGAGGAGTCTTGAGAATGAAATACAGCAAATGGTGGCAAGTAGCCAGTTCAGAAATGCAGCTTTTAGAGGCAAAGTGATTCTACCAGGGAGTCGGCTGCTGCGGCCCAGCTGGGGTTTACAGAGGATTGGTAAACAGAGCTGGGATCCATCACCAAGGCGCTGAAGTAGCCTGGATGTCCGGGTCCATCTGATGATCCATCAGACAATCTGTGTTGATCGAGAGGTTGTAGAGAACGAAAGTCAATCAGCCACACCATTGAACATTGAACATTGAACTAGTGAACCTCAATAAAATAAGAAAGGCAGAGGATATATGGACCTATCACTGAGACCAGAGATATCAACACCAAGGAAAGGGGTATCATAAGTAAGGTGATTGCTTTACCTTGCATATAGTCTTTAGACTACTACACTAAGCAATATGGCTTGTAAACAAATTGTCCTGGAATTTATGGAGCGAAGGAGAAAATCCCTAAGATGCTTTGGCACAAGGCTTTAAAGGCATGAAGGAATATTTTATATTCCACTCTAATTTTTACAGACACCAAGAGGCCTGTATTGATTCAGAGACCATTCAGCATGAAGTTTGAGAGAGTACTGGTCGAATTATATAAAGCGCATCAGTAAATTACATGTTCATTAAGTGAATAATATTCCACGCCGGTAACATGCTGATTCAAGGGTTTAGTTATCATGGATAGAGATCACATTTCAAAGGAGAGGTAGGGGTGGTTGTTAGAGCACATATGGATGCGGCATCAGTGACGAAGACCACCGAACTTGCTGATGTTCCACAAGGATCCCCCCACTAAAGTTGCATGGACGTGGAGGTCTGAGGGGAAGATATCGTCAGACAGATGAGTAACTCTGAATCATGTCGCTGCAAATGTCAATCTAAGGTGCGAGCAGGCAGCTTCTTCAAGTACAGTCCGTGAAGAACATCACAGAGACGGATAATCTGGAATAGTGTCTCTGTGCCACATGACACCGCAATCTAGAGGGCGCGATCACGCACGAGCATGATCGCGCAGGAGCACGATCACGCACGAGCACGATCGCGCAGGAGCACGATCGCGCACGAGCACGATCGCGCAGGAGCACGATCGCGCACGAGCACGATCGCGCAGGAGCACGATCACGCACGAGCACGATCGCTCGTCCTCACCGCATGGCAACACCTCTATATAAACCTTATGTCACCACTGACCACATAAACCCATTTCAACATTTATGACACATTCTGGCGTGGCGTTCCGGCAACCACAATCAACAAAGCACCAAATTATGGAATTCATTGCAGAAGAATGGCGCTTAATCATCCCAGAGAGGTCCAGACGCTTGTAGAATACCTGCCTGGGACAGGGAAGCTCTCCTGGCAGCAGGAGGAGGCCCAGTGCCCTGCTGAGATGGTTTATTTTAGGCTGGCATTTATTTTGGCAGGTGCTTGTGTGCCGGGATAACTTAGGGGTTACCAGAATCATTTCTGCATTATCAGAGTGCAACAGGAAGATGTGCAATGCCAATCACTCTCTAATGTCCTTTATGCAGGATCCAGGCTTAGACAGTAGAAATATTTCAGTCAATTAGACAGATACATGGAGCTGCGTGTCATCAGCCTGGCAATATTAATTAACACCATGGTTTTGAATAATAGTCCCAATGGGCAGGATATATGGGGAAAAGATTAGTGATACCAGCACTGTCTCCAAACTATTTTAATTAAATTGTATGGATCCAGTGTATCCAGATCAGCCTTCTCAAGTAAGGTTTTGATTACAGCTGTCTAAAGAGACCTAGGGACAGATTTCGAGGATAACAATGCATTTATAACTCGGACTTTCCAATTAGAGGTAGATGTGCATTCATTAGCTTTGCAGAACTGGGTTCCAGCAAAGAAAAGTGGATGATTTGCATCTTATAACTGGTGCGGCAAGTTCACTTAGTGTAACAGGTGCAAATGACGCAGCATGCTGAGTATGTGTCGTAACAGAATTAAGGGTAGCTGAATCACAGAGACGATGAGACAGAATCCAAAGAAAAGACTTAACTTTTCACAAAACAGACCTCTGAAATCATATCTGTAGGCACTGAGAGGGGTAGGAGTGAATGTATTTTCTATACGTCACTTTTCTTATTTCACAGGGTTTGCCAGTTTCAATTGGATTATATTGAAAAATTGATTTCAGAACTACATCAAATCCACATATTCAGACATGAACAGGAGCCTCTGATTATCATAATCACATTCTAGACCTTTATTACATCTTTAAACGAAGCTGACAGGTTTCAGGAACATTTGCAAAAGTGGACAGAACATTATCGCTTGCCTTTGGCGCATGACGTTAAAATCTCGTTCAGGCCTAACTGTTCTGGTATAACTATTTGACTATTCAATTGACCGACATGGAGTCGTGGTTTGAGGGTCAGTCAGTGCCACACGCACGCACTCGGTGACAAAAGCCGGAGTGACCCCAGCACATAGACCCTGGCACACGACACAAACGCAAGAAGTCGTAAAGACGTCCCACCCGCTGCCCGGTTGTCGGAAAAGCACGGAGGCTAATCATCCGTCAGCGCCAAATGAATAAACATTAGCCGGCAAAGTGATTCATACTTGTCATTTGTTTCATTCTGCTTTGGCGGCGAGGCGCGTTTCCAGCTGGCCGAACACGTGAGGCTTGCTCACAATAATCACACACCTCCGTTAATGACGCGGGCAGCGCCAGCCGGGAAACGGCAAGTCACTCGGCAAACTTCACGCGCATATGCATATATAAACCCGCATGTGCTGCTCACTACTCCATATATATGCAGCCCTGCACACCAGACCACGGAGTTCTTCTTCACTTCTGCATTGGTATGCTTCTGGTCCTTCAATTCGGGCGCCAGCCTCCACAACCCTTCGGCACGAGGACGTTCTCTGGGTGAAAAGGTCATCATTGATAAAGCCGGACAGCCAGAGAACGTCGTCCGGCCACGTAGAGACCAGAATGTCTTTCTCAAATTTAAGATGCAGTTAATCCCACCTACTATGTGTTCTCTACACTTAAATTAGTTTCCAGGGTCTACAATACTTTACTCATAGATTAAATTATTAGCACTGTGAATTAATTTCACAGTGACTTTTTAAAACATTCTTCATTAAAGTATTCTTTTATCTGAAACATACCTTTAAATTGCATGTTGTACATTATTACCCAGGAAATAAGTTTTGCTTCATTATGCATTACCACTATGTGTTTAAATGTTATTTAACTGAGTAACTGTTGTATTTTGGGTGGGAGGTAGACTTTCCTATGTTATCTTGCATTTTCATGGAAATGTAACATATTTAAGAGTTATTTTCCATGTCTAGTACTAGGTGTGATTTCCAAAAGGCTGAGTACAGCAAAACGAAAGTTTGCTTCTTTTTTATCATGGTCTCCAGCGTACTTTGCGTGAGCTGTATAGCCCCTTGGCTACCGATGCTCTTCAGTGCAGGGGAACATACATGAAAGTGTTTCTGAAAAGTGAACTGGAGGGTGAATGGGATGACTGGGAAATGAGGGCTCAACTATGGCAACACATCTAAGAAAAAACAAAGGTGTTTTCCATTCCTTCCTGCCTCATTCCTTTATTTCTTAATTTTACTGGCAGATTCTATAAATAAAATGGTTCATTCAGTCAAGAGGCAAACAAATAATTTATGAGCGAACTCCAGGGAAGAAAAAAATTAGGTTTCAATCGCATTGGAATCTTGAGAGCTTTGGGGTAGACTTGTTGGGAAAGTTCAGGGCTAGCTTAGAGTGGTAAACACAATATCGTTTCGAAGGTAATTGAGTAGAGGTGACGTGACCTCGCCCTGTATCAGCCCTGGCCCTCGTCAAGCAAATCGTCGGCTCGTTAGGGGAAATACTGCTCCATACTGCCCAATAAAGACTATTTAAGGAGTAGCACAGCAATAGTCCTTAGCAGGGTAGGAGGCGCTGTTACTCCGATACGGCATTTAATAATAAACACGCCATAATAAAAACTTCCTTCTCCCTCTGACAGCTTGTCGCTTCTCACAGCATTAGCGGGAAGGTGCTCCCCAAGCCCACAGACGTCATCATTTTGCTAGATCTGTGAGGATTGCCGTGGCTGCGTCCAGGCTTCTAAGAGCTGCGACTCCTCATTGGCTTTGTGGAACAATGGAGAAAACAGCGTATGGCCAGAGCAGACAGGACGCTGAGACCTGAAGGAATATGTTATTCCGCTGGAGGCTGAAAGATCCCCCACTCTGTGGGGCTGTATAACCTGAGGGCTGCTCTTGGAGTATGAATTTCTGAAGTCTCTGGCGTCCAGCTCCTTAGCTGCTGTTCCTAATTCCTCTGTTAGGAGTCCCTGAAAGCGTGCATCCTCTCTTCTTTTTGCAGGCCCTCCGTTCCTCTCTGCTGGTGGGGGCTCGACAGATCCAGTCGCTCCTCGGTCTCTGACTGAAAGCTCCCATTGGTGGTGGGAGTCATGTGACATGCAGGCATTTATCTGAACTCCCTTCTTTTCATGTGTTCCTACTGCCCCTTTATGCCATCGACCGCATCGCCATCAGCGCCAGGGGTCAGCCAATCGGCTCAGTCGTTACGTGAGATTCCATAATACAAGAGGAAATTGCATGTGTGATAGATAAGATTTATCCCTGTGTTTTTGTACACTGGAATGAAGCAGCTACGTTCAGCAGAGTGTCGTGTCGTTAACATATGTATAATAAACGGAAGCGGCTCCACCAACGCTAACGTGCTAATGTGTGTGCGAGGGCAGCAGGTACGACTGATGTCCAGCCACAGTACAAAGGGTTGAACCTGAACCAGAGCACATTTTTATTTACGTTCCGGATGAACTGGACTCTGTAACATCAGCCAACGTGCCGCCCGCAAGATGCACACATTGAGACCATTCCGCAGACTTACATGCACCTGATGCATATGGACACAGCTTTGGTGTCAAGGGTCCACCACGTGATGCCCAGTTTAAAAGGGACCCAGACCCGGCGCCAGTCAATCCTGGAGCGCTGACTTCTGAGCGGGCACTGACTAGCCAGCCAAATTCACTTTCCCTCAGAAGGGAAAGTTGGGGCACCAAGTGGGCCAGGAGCTGTACTGCCCACAATAGAGGCCAGAATGGAGTCCAAACCGCTCCTTAATTATACGTCGATTTGTTTTATACCATGTTCACCATCATATTCCATACCTGTGTGTGTGTCTGTGTGTGTAACGTGTTCAACCAGATCTGAATTCCCATTTCTGATTAATGTATGTAATTCATGACTGTGATCTCTAGAGGTCTCTGTATCACAGTTCATTTGAACTATTTACAATTGCAAGGCAATATGCTGTTCCTTGCAGATTACTATTATGGATAATAATAATAATAATAATAATAATAATAATAATAGCATTATTTTTATGTAGGCTATTCCATTAAAGTCTGTAATCATCACTTTAATCTTAGACTATTGCATGCGTTGTAAGTTTAATCTTATTGCCATAGCAACCTATTGTCAAACTATTTAAGCTATTTCATGTTTTCAGTGGATATTTGTGACAGACAGAACTCTGGCTTAAAGAAGTTTTAACCTCTAACCGTCTGGTTATCCATCTCCTTAAATTGTATATGGATTTATTTAAATTATATATGAATTTATTTAAATAAAAATGGATACCTTCAGTTAAAGAGTGACCTTACTGTTCAGAATTAGACTTCAGTGTAGAACACAAACCGAAACATTATTGGTACGAACCCATAAAGCAGCAGTTATTTTTTCTGAGCAGCAGGGGGAGCTCTCGGAGAGACGACGTCATTATTTAAATTCAACACCGTGTAGGTGAAAACGGGTTAAAAGTTCGGCGAATTTATTGCAGCTGCACTGTAATACTTCTGCAATGAGACAAACACAATCCTGCTCAGTAATATCTCAACAGTGTCAGCAATCTCCATGTCAAACTGCTGTCTGTCAAACATAATTTAGTTACAGTGATGCACGAAAGCTATGTATTATTCGACAACTGCAACCAAAACAGACGTGTCACCAAGCGCTTTTGTTTTATGTTCTTTTGACTGATTGATACCCGCAAAATTTCTTTTATTGGTCATTCAGTATCATACAGAAAAAATATGAATCACACATACTTAATACGTGATTTAAAAACAAACCATGCAAAAAATTGCCCCTTAATACTCAACTTTTTTGTCCTCTTCAAAGCATTCACTTCACATGAAAGAACCATGCCCATTAATATTTACAGCAAAAACGGGGGGGGATAAATATCGTCTTCACACTCAGCTCATTCTCATGCAATACCGATACAAAAATAAACTTTTGTTTCATCGATTTTATATACACAAATATAAATATAAAGTTATGTATTTTTAAAATACAAAGGCAATTACGCTCACGTTGTGTACACTGTGTACCGAACAAGAAAATGCAACATATTTGGATATTTAGCATTCACAGAAAACATCAACATTATAAATGCAACTAAATTATAATTGCAGTTCTGTTTGTTTCCTAAACACGGAAAAAAAAAAACTCAAGTCCCACGTCTAGCTCTGCTGGACGTCCTGCAAGAGTTTGTTGATTTCAGCCACCAGCTCGCTGGCGTCCACCACGTCGTGCCCGTCTGCGCGCTTGCCCTGCAGGTGGCTGAGCACGTTGTCAAGTTCGTCCTCCTCGTAGTTCTCCGGAATCTCCTCCATGGCCGGCAGCCACCTTAGCGGCGCCTGCGAGCTAACATGACTAGCCTGGGTGAGCCCGATGCTGCTGCCCGGGTTCTGGAAGTGCGTGTTGGCCGCCCAGGCCGCCACACCCTGCGCGCACGCGGGCGGCTTCCCGGGCAGGTGCCCCTTCCGGCGCTCTAGCGATCCGGCCCGCTCCATCTCGCTGCACTCCGCGTACGAGTCCAAAGAATGCGGCAGGAGGCGCTGGAACACGCTACTCATCTCAGACAGGAGGGAGGGGCCACACAGGTCCCCGCCCACCTCCTCCTCGGTGCCGACGCCCTCCTTGCCGAACGTGGAGAAGCTCTTCTTGCTGTTGGAGTCCACGGACTGCTGGTCCTCCTCCACTGAAGCCTGCTGTGGGTCATCTCCGGGGATGAACATGTTACTTCTGTAGTCAGACGAGGCCGGGGAGGCCAGTGGGGGCATCCAGCACTGGTCAGAATGCCCCAGAACCCGGCATTCTTCCGTACACAACTTCATCGCTAAAAAAAAAACACACACGCAACGGTCAGAGAAGTTAAAACTGCAACAGATAATCCAGAGCTCCCAACCTGGATATGCTCACTGGCTATGATCAGCCCCTAGTGGCTGATCAGAAACTGCAAACCGTAACGTAAAGTTGTGAAGTAGTTCAGACATTAAAGTGTGCAAACCGTCACTCATCTGAACTGAAATAAATACGGATAACTTACGCAGCCAGGAAAAAACTCCACCATGATAATCAGATTAGAGTGATAAGATCAGATAAATGTGCTATTTTTGCTGCATATATAAACTTTAACATTTTGAAACAGATGTGCATGACATAAAAAAACGATTTAACCAAGGGAAAAAATGGATTAACATAAAAGGATTCAAACGTTTAAAATAACTGAAGTGGAACAAAACTAAACCCGTGATTATGCAGTATGTTCAATGCTCAACATTCTCATGGTAATAAATTACAGAAATCAAATATACCAGATTTTAACATATTCGTAATATCAAGTGCATTATTCAGGACTATTTCTATGATTATGGTATTAAGGGAACATTAACATCGAAGGCTCATTTATAATACATCTAAAAACAAAAATAACAATTTTGTCTGCCTGAAGACTGGGATTAAAATCAAGCAAATATCTCCTGTAGCTCACTGAGAGGTCACATCAGAAACATTAAAGCTTCTCATGAACAAAAATCTTTTCAAATCGCAATTCAAAATTGCATCAAGACTCAAAAATAATTTTATTCAAGATAAACTCTTCTTATCCCCCCCCAAAAAAATATATGTATATATATGTAGAGATAGCGAGTTTAAAAATAACTGATTATTCTGCCTTTTTTTTTTTAATCATCACGCTAATTTACTGATAAGCACTCTTCAGCTTATCGCTGTAGGGGAAAAAAACACGCATCGATATTTCCTGATAGAGAGAATTTTAGACGTGTGTTTTGGGACACTCAATATCCGAAAGCAAGTATAATTGGTACCATGGTGTGTTTGCCCCTCCAGGCCGCCCAGGACTGTAATAGCGGCTGTAGCTATTAAGTGTCTCCATACATGGCCATGCATACCTGCATTTAGTCTGTGGTGCCCATCAGTGAGGAAGAGTTCACTGAAACCCCCGCTAAGCAGTCTGTCAACGGGCGAATCCCTCCCCAGGTCGCAGTCGCTGTCACCTGCCTCGCTGTCCCCCCTCCCGCTGTCCTTCAGGCTGAACTTATCCGTATCTTGCAAGGCATACCTGAAAAACCATCAACAAATGCACCATTTTGATCTTGTCTGCCGGTGTGTGATAGTTAGTGGAAAAAATCTATCTGAGCTTGGGTAATATGGGATAGACGTACTTCATACATATCAACAGCTGCCAGACTTTACTCAACATATTAGTATATTAAGCGATATTAAGATTTTAATGCCAATTTTGGTTACGGTAGAGAGCTGCAGTGATATCAGGATCATCAAGATTTATTTTATTCAGTCCTAGGCATGGATCCCCCTGAACGTCTGGGATGTCTTCCACAAATTATAGAATTAGTCCAGAAGATGAAGGGGGAAATGATGTCATTATAATGACCAAGAATTCCATTATAGGAAATCATTCAAATTTCATCTGCACATTTACACTTTACCTACTGCTAAACAAACGCACACATTTTGGTTAATGGAATTAGGCATTCTATACATTATAACATCAATGGATTTCTGCATCAGCGCGACAAAGTTTGCAATCATGAAGAAAATGGTTTTCTTCTTTATCCCGATCGTTTACGAGTATCTTGAGAAAATGTAGCCGCTGGTGTTTACGCTATAATCCAAGCTCAGAATAGATTACCTGTAGCTTCTTGAGAATTTATTCCCACGGAAACTCGGTCTCGGCTGGCACTGGCCCTGATGGAGCATTGACAGAAGCTGTGAGACTTGCTATATCGAAAATAAAACGATGAAAGGGAAGAAAATGAATACTGATGGGTAAAAAAAATGACGGAACAGAAAACAATGAACATGACATGACATGAGCAGGCAGGAGACAATGGCGCCTGAACCACGGCGTCTAAAAATGATTCCGAAATCAAACGAGGCAAGGGATCATTTTCGGCCGTGTTATAAAGCATGTTAAACGTATAGAAATGAGGGGATTTAAAATGATCCTATGTTTAAATCAAAGTAATGTCATAAACAATAATAATAATAATAAAAAACCAAGGTGAACTCAAGGATCATGGAGGTGGAGATTACAGTTTGGGGAGGGGGGTGTTATTTAAGCAGAAGTAGTTAAATGTGTATCTGCATTTATAGGAGACATTGTGAAATGTACTCTGGGCACCATGTCGGCTTACCTCTACAGGTGGAGTGGAATGGGTGAGCTCTAGGGAGAAGTTCTCCGGGATGTGATTGGAGGATATGGTCACCAGGCTGTTCAGCGATTGGCGGCTGTGATGGCTTGGCCTGCTGCACATCTGGCCCCTGTCCATGGTGGGTGAGGAGGATGGTGACCTGTGGTGAGACCTGACTGGCAGGGTGCCATTGACAGTTGGCACAAGCGTGATGTCCCCCTTGTGGACCTGCCTGGAGGGCTTCTTGGGGTGATTCTGGTAGGTCAACTGGGCCACCCTGCAGTTGTAAGACCGCATGTCGTTCTTTTCCCGGCTGCATCTAGTGGCGAACATCACCATGATGACTAAGAGCACAGCACAGATGGCCCCCAGAGATATGATGATAATCATAGAAACGTCCAGAGTAGCCTGACTGTCCTCGGTCGACACCGACTGGATATGGCTATGGATGTTTTCATACACTGTGCACTTCAGAACTGCTTTGGCACTGAGCCTATTGGGACCTTTGTCCTGGACCATCACCACCAGTTCAAAATGTTCACGAGGAACGTCCCTCATGCTGACGTTGGCTCGTATCTCGCACTTCTTGGGGTCCATGCTGAAGTATCCCTCTTCGTTGCCAGCGACAATCGAGCACGTTAGCTCCGCATTGACACCTGCGTCTCTGTCCGTCGCCCTGACGATGGTCACTAGGCTCCCCACCTCGGAATACAACGAGACGGGTATTTCAGCTGTGTAGTTCCGCAGTTGGGGAACCACGATCACTGGGGGGTTGTCGTTCTCGTCCAAAATGGTGAGCAGGACGGTCGCGTTGCTCGTTAACTGAGTGTTCCCGCCATCTCTCGCTTGAACGACAAAGACGAATCTGCTGACATCCTCGTGATCAAAACTCCTGAGCGCATAGATGGCACCATTTGAGGGGTCAATGGTCACATAGGTGGAGACAGGGCTGCCTTGGACAAAGCTCTCTACAATCGTGTAGGTGACCTGTCCATTGGTGTCCAGATCTGGGTCAGTGGCCACAACTGATGTGAGATAGGCTCCAGGCGAGTTGTTCTCAGACTTGAAGATCTCATATCTACTCTTCTCAAAACGAGGTGGATTGTCATTCTCATCCAAAACCTGCACAGTGAAATGCTTAATGGTAGAAAGGCTTGGAGTACCTCTGTCTTCTGCTATCAGAGTTATACTGTACTCAGATCTCTTTTCTCTATCCAGAGAAACATTGGTTAAGATCATGTAGTTTTTTTCGTAGGTTTTTTGAAGCTTAAAATGCCCGTGTCCATGTAGCCTACAAATAACCTCTCCGTTTAGGCCCGAGTCTATATCCTCGACCCTTAGCAGGGCTATAAATGTGTCTATGGGAGCCCCCTCTGATATGTACGCCACCTCCTCTTTGCCAGAAGTCATTAAATTAATGCTGATTTCAGGCTTGTTGTCATTAACATCAACCACTTTAATAATAATCTTACAGTGTGCAGGAATTGAATTAGGTCCAAGGTCCTGAGCCTGGACATCGATCTCATAAGACACAGCAGTTTCAAAGTCCACTCTCTTTAGCAGAGTCAGCTGACCATTTTCTGGGTTTATTTTAAATGTCTCCAATATCTTCTGAGATACATGGCTACTAAATGAATATACCACTTTACCATTAGCCCCCTCATCGGGGTCAGTCGCGTTAAGATCAATCAGGACAGCTCCCACTGGTGAATTTTCAGAAAGAAAAATTACATGCGACGTCTCTTCAAATACTGGACTATTATCATTGGAGTCCGAAACGCTTATCTTAATAAGTGTCGAACCAGATCTAGGAGGCACACCTGTGTCTGACGCAATTAACCTGAGTTCATAGCTGGACTGCATCTCCCTGTCCAGTTCCTTGACCACAACGAGCTCCGCGTACTTAGCACCGTCGGTTCTTGCTTTTATGTCAATTTTAAAGAAGTTGTTGGGGGTTAAGGAGTACGTGTGGAGGGAGTTCTCGCCCACGTCCGGATCCGTGGCACTGTCTAAAGGGATCCTGGTACCCACCGCGGCGCTTTCGGATATCTCGATGGGGATGATGGGGCGCGTAAACTGGGGCGCATTGTCGTTAATGTCCAGCACCTCCACCTCGATGTGGAATAACTGCAAATGCTCGGTCGGAAGAGTAATCACGTCAAATTCAATGGAGCAATTGGGCTGCAGCTCGCAGAGCTTCTCGCGGTCGATCTTCACCCCGACGCTGATCTCGCCGTCGGCTTCGCGCACCGAGAGAAAAGCGGCGCTGCCTCTCTGCATAGCGCGGAAGCGCAGGGGCACCGAGCCGGGCAGCCCGGACAGCGCGTCGGCCGCATCTTCCTTAAGCCGGCCGATCACCGTCCCTACTTCCTGCTCTTCGTAAACTTTATATCTCAAGTTCTTACCTGCAGCGCATCGCGTTAAGATGATCAGCACGGGGAGCATCAGTAATGTCAAGCAAATATTGTCCTTTCCCTTCGAGGTCTTCATTTTCCAACTTCTGACTGCACAGATGTAGTTATTTTTTCCTTCTTAAAACGTGTCCATTGTAATTCCTTCAAGTCCACGAAGTATTTTAAAAAATAAGTGCATTCACTTGTAACAACCGAGTTCAAAATGGCTGAAATTTGTCAAAACAAATAATTGAAATGTATGCTCTTTAATAGAAGCTTTTCTGTACGATCGCCTGCTGGAAGCGGACTGCATGCGCGCTCGCGTCCTCATCCCCGCTTGCGCGTCTCCCGAAACGCCCCCGACACCCCTTAGCAGACTGTCTGTCCCACGTAACCCGCCCCAAAGTAAAACTGCAGCTTTTTCTCCAGCTCAGACAAAACGCTTCCCCAAATCAAGCGCTGCCCCTGGACCGCCTCGGTGTCCATAACACAGCGGCTATTGATTTACAAAGAAAAGACGGGCTCAACCCCGCCTGGGGGCTCGTTCTCTCTGCAACAAAAGATGAAGTAAATTACTGAAGATCAACTCCGTTTTTCATACTCTGCTTATGTATTCAATAAGGAGTACGGAGAATAATTCATCGTCATAGCGTAAAAGACATCGAAACATAAATAAGAATACCTAAAGCGGCTTTATGTGTTGTTTTAGCCTATTAACTTTTATATATTTGCAATAGTTGTGAAACCTGACACACGTAATCCTATCTGATTGCGTCCAAATCAACAAGTTTAATAACTGACCATATAGTGTCTCTGAATTTTATTTCACTCAGTCGCATTTAAATCATCTTGTTAGATGGTTTCTGTCATTTTGCATTGCTTTAAGTGCTATAAGCGCCAGCTTAGACTTGGACAAAATGGAAACCCGTTCTGTTTTGCTATTCCCATATACAACTGTCTAATCACGGCATCCCCGAAGGATATAACAAAAGCGAGTTTCTTTGTCGAACCAAAAGAAAAATAGAAAGTGACATTAAAACTCGCTTTCTCGTATCGACGCGTCAAAACGCGCGCACGGACCTTAACATAAGCCTTTGTAATGCGCGTATTTAGTGCTGGGTCGGAATGACACGAACTGAGCGGCCATAAATAGCGTTTTACAGCTATGAGACTGGGGAATGTCGCTTTCCTTACAGCCCCCAACGGTGTAAAAGGCTTCAAAAGTAAATACGAGCGACTGGGGATTCAGAGCCCAGTACCCATCTGGTGTGGGTGTCCAACGAGCGAACCCAATAATTATACTTGGGGGGGTGAAATAATCATGATAAAAACAATACTGAAAAAACACTGCTCAGAAATAATCTAATTGCCGTTCTCTTGAGGGAGGGTTATAACGTTCCAAAACGGTTCCATTTGTTTTATATTTTAAAGATAAGATAAACTGTGTAGTAATATAATATGTTTCCATCAGTATTTTAGCACATAAACACAAACGGTGAACACATGAAACCAAAAAAACCATTCACGGTCATTACAAAGCCTTGATCAGTTTTGTAACGGGTACAGGATGCGCATGCAGTCACCGATCACTATTCATCGATCTTCATGCCGTCTCCCTACTGAGGCCCCCGCCAGTGATCCCTACTCTAAAGTCTAACCAAATCCCACAAATGACCATAGCACGAACACAATTATTTTTTTGTATATTTGCCATATTATTTATAATAACAATATACAAGTTATATTGACAATGGCCTGCTTTGCCTATAACTTTCTGTGAATAGATTAGATTAGCGGTAAACCCGCTTGCTCTTTAATAATAACCATGGCTAATGTCCGTGCTGCGTAGGCAGACGTGCTTGAACTTTCCAAAACGTTTTATTAAGTAGACTCGGGCGACCGCATTGCCGTCCTCTGATCAGGTTAGATACGCCCTGATGGGCTGATTTTCAGTCTCCCTCCATCCCAGCCACAGAATGCAGTCTAGGAATTTTAATGTAATTATCGCTGTGCAGTAATCAGATTCCCAACACAAAGAGACTGAGAAGCGCCTCGGCTCAAACAAGGGCGGTCTTCTATACACACAAGCCATCTTCCATTGCTGGAAGTAAAATAATAAAGGGAATTTGTAAATTGTAGTGTGAATGTGTAGACGCAAACCTAATAGATTTAAAAGCCTTTTCTTAAAAATTCAAGACGAGCAAATTAAAAAAAGGGATCCGACGGAGATACGTGAAAGGTACAATCTTAATTATGAGGTGATTAATAAATGAGATCCACTATTATTAAGACTACGATGGAAACAACAAAATCACACCTTTGTATTTCTATATTTAAGAGTCTGTTTTCCCTTTTATCCTCGGTCCCATAAAGTTGTTGAAAGCGGCAGTGCTGAACTTTGTTATTGAAATGAAGGGGCGTCCTTTAACAATGGATCTGGCAGGTGGGACCTACTGGCGATGAGGTCCCGGCATGGCCGCGGGGATCCCCCCACGTCACTCGCCGGAATGCGCTCGAGGGAGCGGGCTTGTGCAGGCACGCGAGCATCTGCTGCCCGGTCCGTCTCATTACCATTCATTCAATTAGCTCCTGGGGATATCGGCCTCAACGGAGGCATTCAATTTTAGTGCCCCTAGGAGGCCCTGACAATGCTTATTGTTATTCATCTGCAGAGCGATCCTCGCCACTTTATAACCGGGGCGGTTTAGCGCTTTATGACACGTGGAGACTCCGCGTGACTCACGCGAGGGCGCGCAGATCCCTTGTTTGCTGTCTTCTGTGGCATGTGGAGCTCAGGAGACTAAATATAAATGCGTCATGTAGATATTTATGTGTCATTGTGTCCTTTCACCAAGGTAGCCTACTGATGTGTTGGTGGATTCATGTTTACCGCTGTGTTCATTTCTCAACACCACCCTTTGCAATACTTCTAGCAATGCACCAAAAATAGTCTTGTATCTGACATTCTTTGATGTGGTTTTTTATCGTTGCTTTCTGGTATATAGTTATATATATACAAAGCCAGTTTCCGTTTTTTTAAAGTTATATTGTTAATTTTAAAAGATTAATGCACTCAAACGGTTGCTGCTGTTATTGTAATTTTTGTGGAAAATATGATGTATTAACATACCCCCTCCCCCCCATCTTATTGAATTGCCATCCCTTAGTTATCTGTAGCAATAGTTTAGCAAATTTTTTGTACCAGACCAAATCCTTTATTGCGGTGTTATTGAGTGAACATAGTACTTATTTTTGTTACCCAGTCTACATAATAATTGATAGAAAAATGCATCATAATATTACTGGAAATGTGATAATTCAGGGAAAACAATTTTCGAGAAAATAATGAGTCAAATCTTCATCTCCGAGAGACACATTGTCAGGAAAACATACTGAATTCACAGCTTTGGCCTCATGTCACTCCTACTACGTGCAAATGCCCTGTACTGATATTTAGCTAACTGGCTGTCATGTTGTTCTCCTTTTATATGTCAGCTAATTTTATGTCATATTAGGATATTTTGTCTATTTGCTGTAGGCTTGCTTTGACCAGGGTCGGCAGTACCTAGCTGATGCACAAGGTCAGCCTTTTACCTGCTGGCCAAGATGTGAACTGCTTGTTCTGCATTTGCCTTGTTCTGAGCACCGTTTGGCATTTTCTGTGTCGGATCTTTATAAGTCACCTTGACACAAGCAAACAAACTGACAGTTTTTATTTTTTTGATACAGAAATACCATCCAATCCTAACACATCCAATGAGCAACAAGTCGGATGGTTCTCTATTCCTTAAACTCGTGACATGTTTTCATAACATGTCTGCCATATAATTTGTCTGATAAAGATCATATGTGTACCAAAGGGGTTGGTTACACCTGTTTTTTTGTTCGGTTTTAAATGTTTTCTTTCAATTGAATGAGTACTGGTGTTGTTTTGTACTCCCAAAGCTGAGGACAGAGACGCGTCTTTCACAGGGGAAGAGAGTACAGAGACCGTTTGTTTAAACTCCCACTAGTTTTATTTATATCAAGATACCGTCAAGGTATTATTAAGTCACATGGAGTAGAATTTCGTGTGGTGTGTGAACAATAGCACAGATACAGTGAAAAGGGCAACTGCAATTAACCTTGCGATACGAATTAGCAGCAAATGCATAGAGCGATCATATTGGAGAGAGAGTCACATGCAAAATGGCTGCGATATTGTGCTTCCCGAACAAAACCTCCATTAACTCTTCATCCCTGAATATGAATAATTAGATTGCTGGTTTCTTAAATCTTTTAAAGGCAATTAAACCATAATTAAAGCACAAAAACACAGAGGAAGATGGGAATTCAAACGAGCGAGTATGTGATGCAAATTAGCACTAGATTCTTTGTTACAAAGCACCAGAGAGCAAGTTTGTATCTGTAGTGAATTCACCACAATGTGAGCATATTAGAAGAGCAGAGAACAGATGTTTTCCATACTTATAATACTGCATGTCATAGTCCATCTCTTTAATGTCAACAAATGACACATTTTTATAATTAATAATGTGTAACAGCCACTGTAACCTCAGATGCATAATGGCATTTTTTCCACTTAAAAGAATGTTAAATATCTGCAGGGAAGGCATCATTTTGACTGTAACCAAGCTGAACTCTCCACTAATTCACTTTGTGTGTTGCTTAGCATTTCATATGTCGAGCTGTAGCCCCCCCCCTCTGATTGTGGGTTTCACTAGTTTAAAGAGAAAACAGAGAGTATAATGAAATACACCATAGCGGGGCAGAAGCAGAAGGCATGGACTGCATCCAAAGTTCAATGCCCACAATGTCTGGGTGAGACGTTTTTTTCTCAGCTGAAATCCACATGATTTATAGTCTTACACTCTATAGACTTTTCTTTACTTATTCCGTGGCAGATGTGAACAGGCCTTGTGCTGCGGTGACTCCTCACTCGGTGAGACACGTGTTCCCAATTTCACAGTGTTTATGTGGAAACTCCTGTGGGCCCCAGATCAGCTTTCGCTGCGCTGTAAAGAATCCCCAGCCTTTCTGTTCAGACTTCCTCATCTGAGAAATATTAATAGGCCCGAAATCTACTATGAATTTCACTCCAAGGACCACTAAAACTATGCACTTTCCTTAATATAAATAACCTTATATTTTAGTAGCAAGTATAAGGTTACTCTTAAGTAGCACAATATATGGTGAAATGGCATGTCTTAGACTGTAGAAATTAAATATTAACAGTTAATTTTAATTTCATTGCTACATTTTCATGTTGCATTTATCTAAGGTCTAAGTGCTATTTCTGAATCTTCATTTCTGAATCTTTATCAGCAATAGAACTACAATGACTCAAATGTCTTGTCCCTCAATGTCCGTGAAGTTGACAGGGATGGGTAGTATCCCCAAGCCCGATAATTGTGGCTACCAGTCAGAGATAAGTGGTATTTATGTCATACAACCAATAGTCTCCTGTCATCTGTATCAGAACTCAGTAAGTACGTTGGGTCTCTTTTCAATCCGTTTTCTTTTTTTTTTTTTGCGTTTGATAACTTGGACGCGTGAAGTCTGAAGCCCCCACATGTATCGACAGGCCGGCTCAAAGGAAGGGGTGACTTAGCTCTTCACAAAACATTCAGTCGAAAACTATACGAGCCCATAATTGCATACACATGTATGGAAAGTGGCGCATGTTTCCTCTCAGACCTTTCACAAGGTGACTGAAAATGACTGATGCAGGATTTCGGATTCTGCCGTAACAGCTGATGCTATCGAGCATTAGATCACACTGTCTGAGGATATGGGTTAGATTTAAACGATATGTCGTCCTCCTTTATGTATCGGGAGGTTGTTAAAAGGGAGCCGTAAGCGATATACAGGCCAAAAAACCCCAAATCGAGCAGGACACATTAAAAGCCCCGATATGCTGTATTATAGTTCTGAGCACTCAGTCATTTAAACTGTAAAACTGATCAATTATTCATTAACATTTCACTGTTGTATAGTCACATTTTAATCATGAGAGAAAAAAATATATCATTGAAAGAACCTTTGAGCCACTAAATACGACTTTGTTAGAATGAGCTGCCGTCCCTTTTCTTCTTAAAAAAGAAATTAAAAGTTTAATTGTTCGGCTAATGAGCAATTAATGTGAACCAGAGCTGACATGAGATAAATAAAACTAACTTTCAAACACTTTCATAATTTTATTTTGGTTGCTCCGTGTGCATCGAATGCTACGTAGACCATGTACAAACACACTCAACTCCCAAGAGTCTCATCAAAGAGAAAGAAAAAAAAATTCTCCACATTTGCATAGCTGTGTTTCACACAAATGAAAGGCACTGCTAATCAGCACTAGCGTTCATTTACATGCTAAAGTTACCATAATTGCATACTTTATTCATTAATTTTTGGAGTGAATTACACTTGCCCCACCGCTCAGCCCATTCAGAAGCCATAAGAGTGTGGAATATATCGCCACTAACAACAGAGGGCCCCGTTCAATCCGCTCATAATTGCATGATTGCACCCCTTCAGGGTGAACACTGGGCCCGTGCAGCTGTGTGATTCTGTCCGAAGCCTGCAATAATTACCATTAGCAAATACAACAAATACATTTATAAAGAAAATTGCTGCTGACACAACGCATTACACATCCAACCCGTTTTCTTCTCAGTTTCTTACATGTCTGCGTGTGTGTCCATATTAATCATTTTGACTGAAGGTATCCATGGCAACAGCAATTCACATCCTTGATACATTCTCCAATAGATGCTTATCCCTGACTTGTCATTTGTAACAATGTAAACAACAAGTCAGTTCTGTCAAAATCAGTAGACAACAGGATTTGACAATTGAGAGGTCAGTGATATCTCTGCAAGACCTGTAGTGTTCTGTGGGTGACACAGGATGACGTATCTGTGTATTGGGAATCTGAATCTCAGTGGCAAGCTGAGGGATTAAAGGTTTGGAGGGTATAATTCAGGCTTAATGAAAAGGCATATGGAAAACTGAAAAAAAGGACCATCCATCGTGTAAGTGCTTATTCTGGTTAGGATTGCCTGGAGTTTATCCCAGGCAGCATGAGATGCGAGAGCAGGAGTACAGCATCATTGAATTATACTCATTTAGAGACACTTATTTGCGTAACTGTATGCCTTTGGATTGCGGAAGGACACTGGGGCAAACCAGTGCAACACAGCAGAACATACAAACTCCACTCACTGCAGAGGTTGGTGTGAAGCTTCAGTGCGATCCGCAGATCCACCACACTGCCCACTAAATCAAAAACTAAACGTTGCTCCACCACCCCAGCACTGGAATTCACGCAGCACTTCACATGCTATGACATTATAACGGAAGGGTGATCCACAGAAGCTTCTAAGCACAGAGAGCACAATGGAGGAAACTAAACTTTACAACTAACAAAAGTCTGACTTCACGCGGACATAACATAGCTGCCATGCTGCATTTTAATTATTGTTGTGAGACTGTAATTTAAGTGCAGATTTAATCACTGAGGAAAGCCTAATCTGAGGGGAGTTCGTAGGTCTTTGACGTATTATCTAAATATGCATTTAATGAACAGAGTGATCTCTCCATTCTCTGCATTTCCACCTCTGCATTTCCTTGGCAGCTCTTGAGAGTATGTGAAATGCTCAGCTTTAGAAATGCAAGAATGTTAATGAGTGACCAGGGCTGTGCGATCTCCCCCCCCCCCCAGGATCCTGCGACCTGGCAAACACTCGAATAAGAATGGAGGAGCCTCTTCTGCAACGGCAGAATGGATGACAGAAATCCAGGCGACATCAGGAATCCCTTCTTTTGACAAGGATCCGCTATTCACTGGCATGCATTTATAAGGATGCATTTAAGAGTCCACTTATGTATGGTTTGTTTATTCTTGTTTTTGTGTGCTAACATTCCATTGAGTGCTAACACTGCATTGAGTGTGAATACAGCATTGCAAAAATGTGAAACGTTTCCATTGTGACTGAAGGATGCATTCACTGCATGCAAGACAAATAATATCAATTAACCAAAAGATATAACTATTTTGCAGTTTCTCCTGAAGAGTCCATGGCATGGGTACATAAAGATGCACCGTGAAACTCTGCAGTCTCCTTTGTTGACTTGTCAGAGTTGTGACCAATAGCCCTCAAAATGCCCAGAGGATTTCTGCTTTATCTCATAGGAAGATTCATCTACAGTCACCTTCTATTCATCATAAATCCCAATATTTTAGATAAAATTACCTAATCCACTCTTGTTATTTTGATTCTTAACCCCTAGGAGTTGAAAATCTTCTCATCCGTAGAGGAACATCCACAATATTTGCCTAAACAGTGCAGATTTTTTGAATCTAGGTCTTTGTGTTGATTTACATCAAGTTCATTAGCTGCAGGAATAATACAGAAAATACCGGTTCCCTTCCTGCCCCCTCCCAACTTTCTGAGTCCTGAATAAAAATTTGATATAAAGGCATTTTTATGGTTCTATTCAATGTCCCAGATTGAAAAGCCAGAATTGCAGTATGAACAATTACTGATAGAAACCGTGCTGCCGGATTGGATTATTTTTCACTAGTACTTTTTACGGCTTTACCTTAGTAACAAGGTTTGGAATCGTACAAGATGTATTATTGATCTAAAACTTTCTTGATCTCATATTAATGCCATGTTCAATCAAACAGAATCACAAGAGAAATTGTGTCAATTTACAAACGCGTGTTTTGCAAGAGAGAGCAGCAGTCAATGGAAATTGACCCAAGGCCAGCTAATGAAGAGGATTCATGTCAAATATCACCATCTTCACCACGTGGAAACCAGTAACAGAATCCCTTATTACTAAGCAGCAGGGATCCTAGTCATTTATCTTTGGAAAAGGATAAAATGATGCAATCACGACACAATGAATTACTGAGTACTGAAGCTGATGCTGATTTATATAGCATTTTAGCTGTGATTTCTGTAATTGCATTACTCACAAAAACTATTTATAAGGAATTAATTGAAAATAGAAAAGTTAATATTTACTAGTATTTTTTAAATGTATTTTTCCACTTGCTGCAACACAATTAACATAAAAAATCATAATTAGACAGGTCTAGAAAGATAGGGTCAATCCTTAGTTGAAAATTAATTTTTGCATTGGAAAGTAGAGGAATGATATTTAATTTAACTAAATAAGCCCATCCACCCAGCTCTGAAAACCTACAATAGCTGCATTTGGTATTAATACTGAGGCTTTCAATTGTCTATTAATATAAAGTATTTATATACCTATTTATTGTATTAAATGACAGTGCACTGTGTTATATAGGGTTTGGGCAACTTCATCTTGCAGCTAGACTGTTTTTCTAAAGATTCAGTATGCAAATGTCAAGTTTATTTCTGTCGTTCTTGCATGTCAAAGGAAGGTTGAAGGAACCTACTATTCTATTTCATTTTATTTGCCACATGTTATAATTGTAGTATTCCATCAGAAATACAGATGCCCAAACTAACAACATCAGTACTTAAACATTCCTCTCACCTTTCAAATAAGGCCTGCAGGCAACACGGATTGATCATATCTAAACTGACTTAATTGGGTCAGGAACTTGTTAGTCCCTCCAGGCAGCGCCTTGACCTATAACATGCATGGAAAACGACTTTATTGTTCCTGCTCACATGCAGTCACACACACATATACATGCAGCGAAAGGTTTTCCATTGTCATTTACATATGAAAGGCAAGTTCTCAGTTCAAGATAACAGACAACCTTGCAGGTAAGATACGTGTTCCTCCTCATTTCCATTACTTTTCTGTTTTTTGTTTTTTTTTTGGGGGGGGGGGGGGGGGGGAGCTTCCGTAGATGAATTTAAAAAAAAAGTTTTCCTGAGGGGTAAATTAAAGGGCTTACCTAGACTGTGGGGTTAAGCGCCTGGCCTTT
>JAOYFF010000015.1:2633496-2652202 GCA_025773925.1 Cryptomyrus ogoouensis | reverse complement strand
GTCTGGTCTCCTCCGTCATTGGCTGTAATGGGGAATGGTCTGGTCTCCTCCGTCATTGGCTGTAATGGGGAATGGTCCGGCAGCCTCTGTCAGCAGTTGTGACGGGGAATCAATCATTTAAAGCTTATGTTGAGTGAGTCTTTTTCCTTTTGTAAACGGTTCTTTATTTGTTTAAGCTTTTATTTTGCAGAGAACTGAAAATACCATCTTCTACCATATTCTCCTCTTTACTCCAAAGCATGACATACACTCATGGGAGTTTTACTTTCACAAAAATGATTGGGTTAGAGAGAAGACCAATCAGATTGTAGAGGAGGTGGGTCCAAGCAACTAGGAGACAGGACCAACCAATCAGATATCTTTGCAAAGCCTCCTTTAGTTCCTTGGACTCACCAAATTTTTTCCTTCTGCCCTCAGAACATTTTAGTGTAAGTAAAACTCCAAAGTGTATGATATACTGAGATATGGCCCCTTGATTCCGATTAATTTCTTGAAAATGTTTGAAAGGCTTGTCCGTGTCTTCCCTGAAGATATATCTGAGCCTACACATGAAGGCTAAGGGATGGTGTGCAGATTCTCAGCAATGACCTTGTTCACCTTCATTTTCAAACCATGTTGTGAACATCCTGTTTGCATCGTTATCGATGGGTGCGTTCAGTTTAACAAAAGTATCCCTTGTGACAAATTCACTGAACAAGAAGGTTTGGCAAAATAAATGATGGCCCCTTAGGATTAAGAACATGTGCTTTTATCATTGTTTTCTGTTTTCGGTCTTACAAAAGCCCCATTGTTGTACCGCTGACTAAGGTGCATGCATTCATTTAGAATGCCGGATGTATATAATGACTGTGGAATTGTAAATTAAAAATTTATGATAATAAAAATTAATTCAGTCATCCATCTGTGTTCATGACTGCTTCTCCAAATAGAGTCGAAGTAACAACATTAATGAAAAATTAAAAAAAAATTCATTAACAGATGTTTTATGCTTTCCATTCCTCACCTCCCCACGAAAGCCTGACATTATGCAACGGTAGAGAGTTAATCCATATCGGCGCAAAATTCCGCCTGTGAAGGAGTCACGCAGATTTTATTACAGAAACGATATTCCTAATTCCGAAATACCTAAGCATCAATAAATGACCCATTGAATTCCGGTGGACTTCCCCTTTCAACACGACACACTGCTTTTAAACCCGTGGCCTTCTATAATTCATTTCAGTAGGTCTGTCTAAATCCACATGCACAGGAAGTAGAGCATTAAACATTCTTTCCTTTTCCCTATGGCTGCTTCATGTCTTGTACCAGTTATAGTAGCTGGACATCAGGAACACATTGGTGTAGAAAACTAGGCTTCCTTGCCTCTATTTCCTTATGGCTTGGGGTTTGAGGTCTTTAAACCGGGTTTATACTCATCACATTTATCACACATATTTGGGTCTCTTTGGCACCAATATGAGATTTAACATGTTTTTATTTGATGTTGAAACCCGCAGAAACCTGCTCATTTGCAGGAAGCTTGCATGTGTATGCATGCATGTTTTCTTACAAAGCTGGTGCTGGTGCATCTGCAAAATGCACTGCTCTTGGGCATGGTTCTGCTTTGACTGTGTCTGGAGATCTGGCACATAGAAGCTCATGGGAGCGACAGCACTGAAGGCATCTGCAGAGCTGCTGGTGGGAGAGACTTTCTCCAGAAAAATGTATAGAGGTGTGAAGATCGAATGGTTGCTGCACATGTAGTATACATAACGCAACATGCCACGTTCAATTTCACATATGAGTCACGCTGCGTCTGTTCAACGATGTCGATGCTACCTGATTTGGAGAAACAAACACGATTTATTTGCCATTTGCACAAGTATAATTACACTGGAATGCTTCCCTTTGCTGACCCCATCTTACTCTCCAGAACTTGGGAGGGTCACAGCACAGGGTCAGCTAACGTGCAGCCCCCCCCCCCCCGGAGCTGGGGGGCTAAGGGCCTTGCTGAAGGGCCCACAGACACGTGTGACTGTTCCGCTGAGGCTGGGGCTCAGACCAGTGATCATCTGATCAGAGGCACAGAGATTTAGCCGACTGAGCCACTCACCATCCCCACGCAAAGTTATTTTGTAAATTTATTAGTGATATCATGTATTTTTTTCCATACATACCACATGGCTTTCCATTAAATCTGCAACCTCGCATGAATCTGAAAGCACAAGGCATTACTTATCCTCCATGTACTTTGTCTTCCATCACATCCAAGAACCTCTGGCATGAGCAGCGGCAGTTTTAAAATGTGTACAATGAATTCAGAAGCTTTTGGGTGGTTTAAATGTTGAAATCTTGAAAACATCCTGATAATTTTATGAATTAAAAAATAGCGAGTTAAAACATATTAATAGCGAGTTAAAACATATTAACTCTATACTGCGGACAAGCATGATATGTATAAATATGTCAGAATTGGGAGATACGTCTTCCAGCATGGAAACAATGCAACTGTGGATTGGTTTTGCAAATGAACAAGACCATGACATGATAGAGTACAGATTCCATTATCAAAGTCCACTGTGACCTTTGGGTGACCTTAAATTATTGAGTTCCGCTTCCATTCCTGGAGATAAACACAAACATCTACATCCTTTTAATTTGAGATTTTCCAGGTCATGAGCAATCCTCTTCAGTCTCACTAACTCTCCCCCTTGCCTCTGCTGTCTTGTTTATATTCATAACAAATGAATATTTTATCATTTTAACTGGTAAGGCGTCCTACAGGGGGCAAAACATGAACAAACCCTTTCAAAACTATGTTTTTCATTAAAATCGGGAATATGGCTGCACTTACTCAAACGATGCTATGAACCGTCAACAATAGTGCCTGAAACCCATATCCCAGGAAACTCCATTTGTTAAAGCTCTGAATGTCAAAACAAAGTCCGTAACCCTCCAGTAAGTAAAAGAATAGATTTGAACCAACAACAATATAGAAAAAAACATTTTTTAAAAGATTATTTAACTGAGCTTTTTTTCCCCCAAATCCAGTGACTTACGAAAGTATCAAGGATGAAAGTCTAAAAATGGAAACTACTGGCTGAATTCAGCACAAACTTTTCCGTCAAATGATTAGATTACTTTGTCAGCTGACTGCAGAGCCAAATAAAGCTGGACATTTGTGCCTATGGTTAGTTATATAATTAAGAACAGCTGTTCTCTTCTGTGAAGCTTCTGGAACAATTCCAAGTCTTTTCGTTTAATAGACATGGAAACACGAGGTTTGAATATAGAGCCTGCGTTTGTGTGTAAGAAAGAAAGCGAGAGAGAGTGACAGAGACAAAAGGGTAAGTTTTGTGTGTGTGTGTGTGTGTGTGTGTGTATGTATACACACACAAACACACACACACACAGGTTTGTAATTATATCTTTGTAGGGACTCTCCATTCATTTCTATGGGGAAAACTCTAATCCCAACATGAAAACCTTAACCCCTACCCAACCCTAACCTTACCCATAAATAACCAACCTAAGTACAAGACTTTTGGCATTTTTCGTCTTTTGATTGCATTTACAATCAAAAGACATTGTGGGGACCCGAGAAATGGTCCCCACAACGTCAAAATAACAGGTTTTTATCACATTATGGGGGACATTTGGCCTCCACGATGTAACATAAATGTAATACACGCACACACACACACACACACACACACGTATATATTTGTTTGTTTTTTTCCCGAAGTTCTATTGGGATTTACACAGGTATGAAGATGTGTGTCGACTCAGGAGGACCTACAGCTGTTCACGTAGCTGACGTTACGTGCTCACCTCCATCGTTTGCTGTCTTTGTAGCATTAATAAGCGTAACGACTTAGCCAGCACTTCCCACTGTGACCATCACACTTCACCTATCTCCATGGACCCCTAAGCTTACACCCAGTAAACACAGATTAGGAGTCTGTTTTGGGGCTTGGGCCCCAGGGCCCCCATCTGTCAACGCCCCCCCGCAGATGGACTCCTCAGAGCGGTTAAGTGATGCCTACCAGGACTCCAAAGGTCATAAAGGAGGAGGCTGTTTCTGGGGGAGACCAAGACATCTGCGTCTAGTGCGGCCGATGGGAGACAAAGACCAGCATGTCGCTGCTGAGCCGCTCGGGATGTAACGGCTTGTGTTGTTCCAAGAATCATTCGTAGTGGGTTTTGCTGATTATATTTGTGATGTTTATAGATTGAGTTCTTTTGACCATTTTGCCCATAAACAGGTGAATAGGTCTTTACCGGACTACTTTCCTGAAATAACATGACGCAAGAGTTAAACTGACAAATGCTTACATGTAATCTCTGCAAACATTCTTCTGATTAATGATGTGGCATGACGCGCACGTTATTAGACATGTCATGTGTGACGTCAATGTTGCTTTTTTTTTATTTGTCAGAGACTGGTGTTCTTATCAACGTGATGCTTGTATAGTCCATCCATCTATCCATCCAACCATCCATCCATCCAACGAATTATCCATCCATCCATCCATCTATCCGTCTTCCAGCATTTATCCAATACAGGGTCACGGAGCGCTTGGGTAACTGCTCAGCTCAAAGTGTTACTTGTATATTGTAATTCTTTCATTTTGTAACATTCTTTATAGATGAAGCACTAAACATAAACTAATGACCACTTTTTATTTTGCCTGAACCCTGATTGTACAACCTTTATAAGAAGCAAAAGTATAGATTGTAAAGTGTCCTGAAGACCTGCATGGACTGCTATTTGACATCAGCATTCTAAAAGCACAGCTTTCAGTTGGCAGAGGAGTCTAATAACAGACTGTTTCTTGTTGTTGCATCAGCATTCCAGGACTCTTATTTAATAAAAACCGTAAGTTAGAGCAGACAGCATCATATTATGCTATTCCCACGTAGCTTTGAACATACTTAAGAATTAACAACGTCTTGTATGTGGTTGCATTTGGTTAATTTGTGACACCACCGAAAGGCAGACTGAGATGAAGCTGATAAGCAATTCTGTTGTTACTATTTTTTGATCATTTGATTTTATGCACCTATCAAAACTGCCCTTAGTAATCAATTATTCTACAATAATGTGTTACGCTGTGAAAAGTACACCACAAGCAAAACTTATTTAAAATAGTTACAATTAGTCATTTTCCCTTGAATAGTACAGTTTTCCGTTCTGCAACATTACATCCCAACCAAAAGTGGGCAGATTTGCTTGTTTGCTTGTTGCTTGTTGTTTAATTTGTATTTGTTTCTGGGGGGGGGGGGGTACTGCTTGTCTATTTCTCCAAATAGACAAGCATTACAATGAACATGCAAAAAGAGGAGCTTGATAGTCTCTGATTGCTGAACATAGTAACAAGATTGGGGAGAATTATAAGATTCAGAAGCATAAAATGTGTTTTTGCCTAAACGGTATGTCTTAAATTTATGCTTTTGTTCTTCTGCGAAATTCGAAGCCAGTTGTTTTTCCACATCAGGATACATATATTACGATGTAGAACACAACACTGAGCAGCACGGTAAGCTGTCCGACCATGCAAACGCGATGCTGTGATTGTTGTTTCCGCGTTGAGCTCGCTTTCGGGCTCTCCCCCAGCACAGCCATGTACCTGGCCCCCGCTGCCGCCCACACACGCCCCAGGATGTTGCAGGTGTACGTCAGGCTAAACGAGCTCTAATTATATGAGCTATGAGCAAAAAAAAATAAAAGAACAAAAGTAGCAAGCTTGCAGACGTTAAATAGTTTTGGCTGTTCCGACGGTGTAAAACCATAGCACCTTTGGAATGCCCATCTGTTTAGTCCAGAGAGAAGAGGATTAGGTGTTGTTGTTATTGGGCTACGGTTGGGCCTGTCGCCTGGACAGAAGGACCCGGAATTTTAGTGTTGGAGCCCAACATGGTCTTGGTCTTTCTGAGGCAGCCAAGAGCATCTCTTTAACCTTCGAGTGTCTTTTTCAGATAAAAGAGCTAAATATATGCTGACAAAAAAATGAGAATAAACAGGGAAACATGACATGTCACATCTCTCTGAGAGCAGGGCCCTCAGCTGTGTCTTCCCCTCCTGTTTTTTGCCCTGATCCCCATCTTTTGCATGTCGTGTTCCTCTACAACGTGTCAGAATTGCTGACAAAAATCCCGAGGACAGGTTATATAAATGGAAAGGCTTTGAAAAGGCTTCGGGAAGAATGCATGAGCTTGGCGCTCCAATTTAGCGTGTGAAATGAGGGCGGGAACATTTCATATAGCAACGGATCAATCAAGAGGCGAAACACAAATATCGGTAAAGATTTAGAAAAAGCCTTCAATGATGCTTCATCGTACCCTCAGGAAGTTCATGTTCCCAGCAGACCAGACAAGCATATCATTTCGAGAATAGGTATTAAACAGCATCCCTTCAGGACAGGGTAGACGAGATCACGGTGATTATCGTTTTGCAAATGTGTTAATCTCTGTCAGGAGATCGCAGCTCTTTCTAAGCCCTCTGCTTGTTTTTTAAGGCTGGTCCCTTCCTCTGGTAAAATGTTACGGCCTTTGTTGCACATTGAGCAGGTTAAATCAAGCGAGCGTTACGTAATAACGGCAAACAGCACAAAGACACTATAGGAACTTTTCAGAATTAAATATTAAGTTATATGTTGCAAGCACTCGTCACACGATGCCTATACAAGGGCACCGTGTGAAAGTTAATGGCAGAGACTAGTTGGAGCAAAGTTTTTGCACAGTTGCCTATTATTCAGGTCTTAAAACCTTAAGAACAACCAATAAAACTTGCTCACCACATTTGTCCACAATTAAGCGGCATGTCGCCTGGCTCTAGCGGCAGTTTCTCCTCCAGGTTTTGTTTCCTTCGTAAGCCAGCAGCTGAGTCACAGCCAGGAGCTGGAGGGCCTGCCTTTCAGACGCGGAGCTGGAGGGCCTGCCTTTCAGACGCGGAGCTGGAGGGCCTGCCTTTCAGACGTGGAGCTGGAGGGCCTGCCTTTCAGATGTGGCGGGAAACGACCTCTGTTGTTGCCCAGGTGGAGATGTGTCATGCAGCAGGTTTGGATTACATACGCTGGGCTTCAATGCTGCCTTTGCTCAATAAAGATGGAGTTTATATGTTCTCAGTGTGTCGTGTGTGTTACCTGTGGGTATTTAAGCTTCCTCCCACAGTACAAAGACGTACAGTTACGCTAATTGGTGTCTCTAAATAGCCTTGGTGACACAGGGACGGTGCTAACCAGGGTGTACCCCTACCTTGTATCCTATACTGCCAAGTACCCACCCCATTCCCCCACCCCACCCAACCCAATGCCCCCTCCCCTCCCACATACTCAGGAAATGTGATGGAAGGCCAATAGGTGAATATTAGGCACCTATGCAAGTTGCCACAATTTGCATGCAGCTACCTATATCCATTAATATCTGAAATAGTCCTTGCGGTGAAATTCCGTGAGGAATTATGATCCGCATATTGTTTTAGGACAATTTTTCATCTCTTCTGCTCCATCCTACCATTTCCGAAGACTGAAAAGGAACATATCCATTACAGAGTCTCCGTATCCGTTCATTTAATTATTTTTTAATACCCTTCCTTTAACTACGCTCCCTTATTTCATGTCACGATGTCATTAAGGTTTCTTGTAGCTCAAATATGATAAATACCCTCTGTCTTTTTCGCGGCTTGCAATTTCCCTTCCTCGCAGAGATGCCGTTTAATATAAATCGATACTGTCTCCACAGTAGCTACTGAACTCTCCCATCAGTCCAGATGATTTTACGCTTTCAGTGCTACCAGAGCTGCTGGGTTATGAGAATGTGCTGAACTTCAGCTGCCTAATTCTTTGATTGGTCTAAGCCCCCCCCCCAGGGAAACGCCACACTCCTGAATGAGGTGCTCTACTCTTCTTTGTTCCTGAGTGTAGAAAAGGATTCCTCTGTTTTTTTCTTTTCTTTTTTTTTCATCCCGTGCCTACGCTCCATGGGGAGTTTCTGCTTGATCACTGCGGTCACTCTAGATTTAAATAGATCTGGGTTCAATGGGGTTTCTAAAAGACAACCAGGCCACTTCCGTTCCCTTTATTCTGATTTTAATTCTACTGGAAGGCATTGCTTAATTTCACATCTTCCAGGGGAGATATGCCCGTGAGTATGCACTAAAAGCATTCTAAATAGGCTGGGATCAATCTAAATTCAGCTCAATCACTTACTACTGCTTTCTACAAGATACAGAACAAAAACTGATGTGTGTACAATTTTCGCAGCAAACATTTGGAGTAGCTGTTCAGATCGGTACCTGCTAACTCGGGCGCTGAAGCACAAGTCCTGAGTGCTACAGCACAGAGACAGAGAAGGAATTCAGTGAAAAATAAAGATGCGATTAGAATGTGTTTGCTTTTAAGTTTGTACTAAACCTAACTGGAGTCATGGGGTCTATTCATCCTAAAAAATCTATTGTATTAAAGGACTTTAGCATAAATAAGCTACTATGGGTGTTATAATGCCAAAGAGTAGCTAAGGAACCTACAACGTGGGAACATCCATCCATCCATCCATCCATTTTCCAACCCACTTATCCTACTGGGTCGCGGGGGGTCTGGAGCCCATCCCGGAAGCAATGGGCAGGTGGGAACATTTATTAACATAAATGCATATCGCCGCATCACTTTGAAGAGTGCAATATAAACCAGTGTGTAGCTTTTAAGATATTTAGCATCGATAAAACATACCACAAAGCCAATTTGGGATCAGTCTGGCTGGTTTTTAATTTATATACTTTTCAATGAAAAATAAATGATTCCATGTGTTTCATGTATAATTTTGGATGGGAGACGGAATAGCAGAGGCAGACGTTACAGAAACTTGCACTAGCTATAAAAATATGGTATAATGGGCCACTTATCCAAAACACACGGAGGAGCAGCAGGTTCTCAAATCAAGTCCTTCGTTCGCTCAGAGGAGGAACCTTTCCCGCTGGGGTAGGCCTGAGTCTGGGTGCAGCCCCAAGGGGCATGAGCCGTCTGGCAGGGAAAGAGGGACAAGCAGGCGAGTACACTGTCAGAACAAAGAGGGCCGATTTGTACCTCTGCTTGTCACTGGGCCTGTACCCTCGAGGGTCTGCTAATTATACCCTTAACTGTAGGTAATTGTACCTTTTAAGGTACAGAAATGGACTCTGAGGAGCATTTCTGTACCGTTGATGGTACATTAATGCTGCTTGTATCTTTGGTATGTTCCACAGAGGCCATTTCTGTACCTTTAAAGATACAATTACAAGCAAAGGTACAAATTTTTGCCCTGAGATGCATGCGTGCAGCAGCTGGATTTATGGGTCTAACTTTTGTAAAGGGAAGATGTTCCGGCAACTTGTTTACGTGACCATCACGAGTCTTTCCGGCTTCCTTGACTGACAGGCCTGTGAAGGGCATCCGTGGGATCTGGAACCAGGGGAAGGCTGATCGTGTGAGAAGATCAAGGGATGACAAAGGATTAAGCTCAAGCCAAGATAACACGTTTCGCTGCCATGAACGTTGGACGTTTGTGGTCAGATGATTCTTGCCTGTTATTCTGTGACATCACATATTATTTTTCCTTCATGAGTCTAAAGTGATTGATTTTTTTAAATGCACCTACTCAGAAATTCACATTCCAGTCTTCATTTTTCCACCACAGTATATTCTGACAGCTGCGTTGCCATGTTCTTATCATAAATGATTTAAATCGAGGCTTTTTCAGACATTTACAGGACCTTATATCAGCTTATTGATTTCCTTATCAAGGGGAGCCATAAGCATTGTCAGATTAGATGTCTTACCAATCACTGCATAAATGGTGTGATCTTGTAGAATTAAAGAAAGAGTTTGTGATCCTTGTAATCACTAGAAGTCATATTGATTATCTACCCCCCCCCCCCCATCTCCCTCATCAAATACAGCTGTAGTTCTGTCGATAATGAGTATGGTTGCCCATTACATACAGCGTCTGCAGGAAAACAGCAGGGGAATTCTGTTCATTCAGCACATTCCCTGTCTTTGATGGAAACATTGCGGCCAAATCAAAGATTTACATATAATTCCCCTTTGTGCATAAATGTGACACTTTCATGTAGGAAAAGGGCCAAAGAGAAAATGGGAAAAGTTATGCGGAAGACATGTTCAATGTGAGCAAGAAAATTTACTCCTGTGAGACGTTCTGGACGATTTGTGATTTATCAGAATGTTTTTTTTTTTTTTTTAATGCAGACTGTAAAATATTTCCGTCCATTGGTCCATCCATCCATCTTCTAACTGCTTATCCTGGTCGGGCTTGCAGGAATAAAAATTTTCCATAGTTTAAATAAAACCGCCAGCATAGGTGGTGTCTAATTTATTTGAACATCTAGCAAACACACAACATGCAAACATCTCAACTATTGTCTTCTGCGGCATGTCTGTATGTGAGGAAACAAATGACATTTTAAATCTGCTTTATACTAAATGTCATTCTCAAATTGGATTGGAATTGGACTGGGGACTTAATGGATTAAAACATCTTAGTGGTCTGACCTCATATTTCCTGGCCATTTTTAATTTGGGGGTAAAGTTTCATTTTTTATTTGCACAGATTTTCTGATGGGTGTTTGCTGTCAAAGCGGCATGACAGTGACAATGAAAATGTATTTTTATATTCTGAAATTGTCAGTCTTCATTACTTCCACTACAGGAAATAAACAATAAAATATTACATTCAGTAATAGAAAACATTCTTTGTGTGATATTGGGAATTTGTCTGAAAACCTGTTTCAGTTCCAATAAAAGCTGTGGCACAAACTAAAGACGTATGCTGAAGACACATTAAGGGCCACAAAATGGGTGGAATTTGTTAGGAACCCGATTTAAGACTTCAACAACATACTCTGCAGTAAATTAAATTTTTGCTAATAAACCTAAAATCCATTAGATGGGCAAGGAGAGAGAGGGTAAAGCATGCAAGTCAAAAGCAGCTTATTAGCGGGATAATGTATCATCGTAAAACGCCAATTCTCTGAGAGGCTTCCAGCTGTTAGACGTGTTTAATGAGGACATGTTTCATTGCTCTTGTGGTCTTGCTGGCTGTATGTCACTGACCAGGATGTTAGACATGAATATCTGAACCGCACAAACAATCTGCTCCCCCGATGTCCAAGGTAAAACTGTGCGGTGCTTCGCTGGTAATTTCGTTACGATACTCGTGCACCAACAACAACGGTGGCCAGGGTTTCACAAATCCGCTAATTAGGGAAGCTAACATTTCGGTTAGCTGTGCCCACCGCTGACTGACACATTACCACACCCGTGACACAGACTGGAAGCAATGTTCAGAATAACTTTTTACAATCTAATTTATGTAGCAGGAACTTTTTCTAAGGCAACGTATATTTTTGAGAAAGCAGTCTATGGAGCAATTGGGGTTAAGGGCCCTTAATCAGGGGCCCGACAGCGGCATCGCTCTGCGGCCCTGCAATTTGAACCGGCAACCTTCCAAGGGTGTAGATTTGGGTATGTTCGGTATAGGCCCTACTAATTCTGTGGGAGCAGTGTGTGTTTAGGGGGGCGGGGGAGGTCAGCGCTGAAGGAGAACACGGCCTTTTCCCGATCACAGGCTCGCGGAGGTGAGCACTACACACGTATTTGGATTCACGGTGTTTTTATCTTCTTCGAGAGATATAAACCAGGTCTTCTTTTTGGAAGAGAACCTAAAACACCATAAATAATGTGCTTTGATATTTTCTACATTCCTGCACTGTAGTAACCTAGTACAATTAACTGCACTGACATTTTCTTTTAAAAATCTTTTCAATTAATGAAGCTAATGCCAAAAAAATACTTGCACATATTCTTAGTTGCTTCTTATAGGTAGAACACACAGTTTAAAAAGAGAGGTATGACTTTACTTAAACCAATCATCCATAATACACTAAGGATACCTTCACAATGCATAATAATGGCAGGTATAAGCATTAATAACGCATTATGTCATCTTCATAAGGCATTATAGCGTTGATTTTAATTTTGCATAAGCTCCAATAAAGCAGTCATCTATAATGTACTATAAATACCTTCATACTGCATTTTAATGATCGTATAAGAATTAACAATATTTTCTAGTGCATTACGAAGGTATTTATAGTGCATTATAGATGAGAGTTTCATAAAGTGTCCATAATGCATAATAAACATGTCTATAATGTGTTATTCCTTTTTATAAATATTTGGTAATGCTTTACATTAACTGCACCTTCATGATGCCTTTATAATGGAACATTCATAGAGCATTCAATGCCCCTACGTAATGCATTCATAAGAAGCATGTAAGTACAGTATACCTTATATATATACATATAGTATACATGCTGACTATGAGTGTTCTATAAATGCATTATGAATGTATTATGACAGAGCACTGAATGTTCTATTAATGCGTAATGAATGCTTTAGAAGGTGCAGTTAATGTAGTAACCGTTAAGTGTAACCAAATATTTATAGTCATGTTTATAATGCTTTATGAATGCATTATAATGTGTTATGAATATGTTCATAACTTCTTATATACATGATATTCATAGAAAGTGTTATTAAATGGATAAATGAACTTACCTATTCTTCTCTGTTTACTACCTGATGGCCATATTATTATTATTAATAATAATATGGCATCACTCTTCAAATGCACTTGTGTTTATGCATCATTCTTAAATAAACTTTCTGCTGTCTCAGATAACCAAAAAACCTGTTGCTGGTAGAAAGTTGTCTCTGAAATGTGAATTTACATTGCCAGTTGCTGTCAAAGGCAGAAAGTTGACTTAAAGGTTTATTGCATTAATTTGCACTGCAAATGTGGTCATGCACGTTTTTTCAGAAAAACTTTGTAAGAAGCAATTAAAGTGAATGAAACCCAGGCTGAATTTACCTTGTCAAAGTTCCACGCAAAGCTACACTTCCAGAATGCAAAACAGCTACATTAGCATATTCTTGACTGCAGTTTAAAGGAAGATACTAGTGTAATTGACAGTCATGAGTGAATCAAACAAGACTGAAGTGTGTTCCCTCTAAAACTGTAATCACCTGTAACCATGAAAATAATTGCGGCACACAAAAAAACAACGCAAAAAATTTATGAGAATTATGTGTGTCAAAAATAAATCATCCTATGTCACAAATAGTTCATTTTTGCAATGTCCTTGATTAAAAACGAAGCAGCAGCATATAATTTTATTAATGTGATCTATTAAATATTCATAGGGCGAGTGATGTGAAATTGACGTCAATCATTTGGTCCTTGTTATGTTCTGTCATCTGTACCCTTCATCTTATAGGGAATGTGGATCAGGCAAACTAGAGCTGCACATCTTTTTTGGTGTTTTTTGACACATTTGTCTTACGTTATGTTGTCAACACCCAAGTTGCTGCTGGACTAAATGGTCTGACCTTTTTGAAGCCAGAGTGCCAGAATATTCTGTGGTCTTACAAGCACTGGAGTAGATCTGGGAGTCAGAGACCTCTTCTGGGTTGAGCTCCATCTCCTGGACCAGGGGATCTATATCATGCTGTGAGAAGACCTCCACGATGTTCTTCCAGCCCTGTTGAATTCCCAGGTCATCTCGAACCATCTGTGGCCAAAGGAGACCTCTGTATATGCGGCACTCACAGATTTAATAAACTTTCCTTGACCCATGACATCATCTGCTCAAAGCATAGCTACGCACAGCACTGCTCATCATTTTCACTATATCATTATATTTATCTAGTAGTAGCTTTCATCCAAAGAACTATGCACTGGAGAAAACGGGGTCAGACAGAACCTGGAGCAACTGGAGTCAAGTATCTCACTCAGGGGCCCAATGACAAGTTCACTTTGCCGACCCTGGGATTTGAACCAACGACCATCCGATCATGGGTACAACATGATAACCAGAGGTGGACATTTCAGGTCCTGAAAGTAAAAATCCAGTCGCAAGTATAGAACTGCTTGGTTGAAACAAAATCCTGGTTTGGCTTTTTACTTTTTGGGCCTGAAATGTCCACCTCTTATGATAACCCACCCCTATGATGTACTTTACAGAATATGTAGAGTCCTAAAGTCCTATGTACAGTGATGGTTAATGTTTACAATGCGTTTCTGATTTCTGTGCGAATCCAGAATAGGCCTGTAATGGACAATGACAGTGCTGAGCATTTTGCACTTAGACGGCCCAATGCAAACATGATGCCTAAGTTCCTATTTCATCACAGAGATGATACAGAGATGTCAATTGTGGTTTTAAGGCCTTTCATAAATGACTGAGGTGTCCCTAAGTACGACTGCTTTAAGCTCACACTCACGAGGTGGTGAACCTGTCCAATTTGTGGTGTGCAAAATAGGTACGTTTATTTATTTTTTTAGATTATATGCTTTCAAACATATCATTTAATATGTGTCTGAACTACATCTCCAGAACATTTACAGCTTTATATAAGCCTGAGCTTATATATATATATATATATATATATATATATATATACACACACACACACACACACACACACACACACACAAAAATGGGTCGAGATCTTATTCAACAGAAATATACTGTACATATGAGTCAAAAAATGCTGAAATGCTTTGGGGGGAACATTTTGAGGTGGAGATGAAGGAGAGAACATCATGTTCCTTATGGTATGCTTTGGAGTGGTGATACCTGCTGCTGTTTCCTTAAGTAGCCGGCGCATTCTGGGATCTAAGCCGGGACACTTTAAGCGGACGCCATGGTTTTATAGAGGTCTTATCAGTCTCTTGTGCAAATCTTTTTATAAACAGTAAGCTACTGTCGAATGCCCGGCTCTGTGAAGGCAAGGCACTGGGTATCAGAGCTGGCGGTTTTGGCTAGGGGAAGCTTCACACGGGCTTTTTCTGAGCCCAGAAAACAAACCAACCACGGCCCCCACCTACCTCCAGAAATGGAGAAAAATACTCCCAGGATGGAAAGTCGACGGAAAGTTCCGCGAGCGAGAGGATGAATAGCGTGCAAGGCCAGCTCTCCGGTGACAACGGCAATGGAGTGGCCCCCATTTTCCCCGATAAATCCCCATGTTAATCGGCCCTGTCAGTGAAGCAGGTGCTCACGCTGCCTTCACTGTTCATTTCCATGCAGAAGGGTGGCAGGATATAGAAATCACCAGGGATCAAGAATAAACGTTGCTGACAGCACTTATCCTACTAGGCGTGGGGGTCAAAATAGAACTGTCTCCCCACATTTTGAAATATACCTCGCCTTCACAGCGGGCTGTCTGGGATCTCAGATTTTTTATTTATTTTTTTCCGTTTTAATCGATAAGCCTGGGGCTCCCCCCCCCCCCCATTCTTTCATGATGAATAGCTGCGCCAGCCCAAGTAGAGACGGAATATTAAAAGATCTATACCCATGCTCACGAGATTGGACACAGAGATTTGCAGAGCCTTTCATACTCTTCCATTATAAGCGTCGACAATCCAAATTTCCTGCTCAGCTTCTCCAATTTATTTAAAGTGTACATTAAAAAATTAGCACAGGGTCCCATACAAATTGTAATGAAGCAAATGAACTCTTTCTTAAAGTGAAACAGACTCTTAGATTGCATGAGTGAGCATTTGAAAGCACTTCAGCCATAGAAGGATTCCAGAGTTTTTTTGTTGTCTCCAAATAAATACAAAAAATTGTATTTATTTGCTTGTTTGTTAGTTTATTTGGGCTATCAGGTTAATTTAAATGGTTTCTAAAAATAATTAGAAAACTTAATTAGAAATAATTAGAAAACTTTTATTTCAAAGTTTGTTACCAGATGTCACATAATTCTGCCTTAATGATTTGAAACTTTCCTAAATGCCATAAATAGTAAATAAATAGATACAGTTAATAAGCCAGCCTTTGATTTGTCACACCATTTAAAAAACTAAATGAAACGTACATTTTAATCTGGAATTCTTATTGATTTATTTCCACTGGGAGCTCTACATATTGCCCATTTCCTCAAAGCCCATGGCCGTATTATACAAAAATATGAATCACGATTGATACATCATGGTTTCTATAGTTATGCAAACTCTCGCTCTTATTTTCTTTGTTTACCTCCATGTTTTCTGCATGATATGAATCCTAAGAAATATGGACAGCTACATAGCAGAAATTCTTGCAGGAACTTTGGTTCCAAAGACCAGAATATGCACTACGACGTTCCGCATGGCGCTAACAGGAAACGTTAATAGTAAATAAATAGTAAATCTTAGCTGAAGTATTTCCCGAACAAGTTTCAGTGAAGTGTTTACATCTCCTTGCTATTTGCCACCCGTCCAATGTGGTCGCCCCCGGGGAAATTGCTATGAAGTCAGGCCCTTTTCCTTTGTTCCCTTGCATAAGCTGAGGGCTGGCCTTACTTAGCACTTCTTAATTTCCACCTCGGCGAGCCACCCAGTTTCAAATATGGATAGACACTGTTAGGCTGTTTGCTATTTGTCAGATTAAATTGCTTCACCGATTACCTTTCTAAATGGTAATGTCAGTAACGACTCACTTCCTCTTGTCGGCAGCTAAGGCCGCCGAGACCCCGGATGAGTTGAAGCATTCCGCCGAGCATGAAAACATTAAATTGACTTTTTTGACTTTGTTTAGATTTTCCCCAGCTGTGTTTACAAAATCAATTTCTTCCACAGGCTTCCGGAGCACTTTCATAATAATATTCGCTATCGGCCGATTGGGCCTTAGCGTAGAATCTTCCGCACACATCGATATGCCTCGCTGATATGTTAGTTTTAAGTATAAGGCACGGTAATTCAAATTTTCAAGAGTCTTTCTTTAGTGTTAGCTTGTCGTGAGCAGGCCTTGATTACAATGAGCTGATCTGAGCATTTCTTTATTTGAACGGTGGGTTTTTTCTATGGATTTCCCAATAAAAGACTCAAACATCAGAGGAAAATGTTAGTTCTTTGACAGCATTCCTTAATATGGCACTATCGGTCTTTTTTATGCTAATAATGTTAAGTTATCCATGAAAACAGAAAGTGGCATTGTGGTCTTCAGGAATGGTGTCTGTAAGGCAGGTCACACAGAGAAGACAGGAAGCCAGACGAGTCCTTGCCCTGGGCAAGGGGAATGTTCTCAGAAATCACACACCAGGAGGTTAAGAGGACTCTCACAGAAATTATCTTGAGGAATAGAGTGTAGAGGGACACCCATGTCAAAGTCCCAAGAAAAGGATAGTGAAAATAAAGAAAACTCTCTTGTAATAGTCTGACTGAAAAATACAGTGGAAGAAATGCAAATGTGCGATCTATGTGTCCTAGGAAAGACCTTTCTCTGGGCTGCCAACTCTCATGCATATGGTGTGACACTCATGCTTTCAGACTCATACAAGATTCGCTCTTACGGCAAAACTGTATTATTCCACTATTAACCTAAAATTAGCTAAATGAAAAGCGTTGGGGTAGTTTGCAAACCCTACAGACTATTTGCAAGGTAAAAACGGTGTTACATACATGTAAATGCGTGTGTATTTGTGTGACTTGTCTTGAACTGAAAATCTCACTCCAGCCAGCTGACCAAAGTTGGCAACCCTGCTTTCAGTTGTTGTAATCGTCATGCTGGCGTATTTGCCTTGTGATGTTGGATTGAAAATTCTGCTGTCTATGTGACAGGAAATAAGATATCCCATCATGCTTTGCAGCGGGGCAGTTGTGTCCATGACAACATCTTCAGTGCATCCAGGAAGATTTTAACTGGCTGTAGGTCCACCTTCCATAGCTTCGCACAGAGCTCGAGCTCCGAAAGCCTGCAGCAGCATGTTCCATTCATAAAAGAACAGGGCATGTAGCCCAGGCCGCCTTTATGATCAATTACCGGGAGGCTGAGGATGAAACAAACAGCCTCACATTGATTTGCCTGATACTCGCCGCGGATAATGTACCTGACAGAGGACCTCCCATTCTCCAGGAAGAGGATCTTTGAATCTGCTTTGCATTTGGCTAAAAGTCCAAAAATATTACATTCATACTGCTTTTGCGCACATAATACAAGGGCAAACAATGTAAAGGCCAACAGATTCTGGCAGTGAGTGAAAGTATGGCCTTCGATTGGCATCCAGTCCGAGATACACCTCACTTAGAATTTTATTCTTCTTAGCATAAGCTCCGGGTTACTGCGATGCTCTATTGGTGGTCAGATGGATGGATGGATGGACAGATGGATGGATGGATGGATGGACGGACGGATGGATGGACAAAAAAATGCACCAAAAAATAATTTTATGCGAATAAATACCACCACCGCGTAATTTCTGACAATGGATGGATGGCTTAATAACGCCACAGCGATTACGAATAAAACCAAAAAAAGCCAAATGTTTTCCCAGCCAATTCAGGATGCGACATTCTTATATTACATTGCAGTGAAAACACAAGGAATTCACCTGAAAAGACATCTGTGATTCTGTTTAGAGTAAAGAGTGAAGAAGCAGGAAACTGATGGGGAAAAAAGGATAAAATCTGCACGTGAAAATAATTTCTACTAAGTGTTTGTGTTGCTCATGCAGTCATTATCCATCATTTCATTTTACTCAAAGCCGATACTTTCACATAGCATATGAAGGATAATGGGGTTTTTGGCGTTGTCCTTTTGTGGGCTGAATGTCTAACTCAGGGGTGGCCAATCTTATCCGCAAAGGGCCGGTGTGTGTGCGGGTTTTCGCTGCAACTCCCTAAT
>JAOYFF010000015.1:2594260-2627651 GCA_025773925.1 Cryptomyrus ogoouensis | reverse complement strand
ACAGGGCACAGGGCTGGGGTACACCCTGGATGGGATGCCAGTCCGTCACAGGGCACAGGGCTGGGGTACACCCTGGATGGGATGCCAGTCCGTCACAGGGCACAGGGCTGGGGTACACCCTGGACAGGATGCCAGTTCATTATATTCCACATGCATGCACACATTCAGATTATTTGGAATATTCAAGACAGCAATTAGCCAAACTGCAAGGTGAAATGACGATCTGTGACGAATCACAGCAGCCATCTGTCTGCCATAGTTAGGGAGTCCCATTTTCTTACAGATCCCTAACATGTCCACCATGAGTAACAAATTCATTAATCATAATATTCAGAAACGCATCCAGTCTACTAAATGTGTACCTCACAATGTTTACTTACAAAAACATGGTCATGCAATGTGCACTTTATAATATTAAATAATTTTTTAAAAAGAAACATAATTTTATTATTTTTCAAATTAGCTATAACCGAGACAGCACTCTAGTGTGTAAAAAAAGCTCTTACAGATGGGTGAAATCTCTGTTGTCATTTAAAATATTGTAGTGTGTAAATTCGGCTCCAGATAAGACGTTCCAGCAGCCAAAAGGGCAGGAACGCTGAAGGCTGTGGGGACGGGATAGCCATCCAAATCCAAAGAAGAGACTTAATTACACCAACTGGCTCGCAAACACATTCAGACACCCAGAAATTAAAAGACACAGAATTCTTAAACTCCTGTTAAGGCACAATTATTTTAAGCAAGAGATTTACGATATAGAGAACTACATTTACTTAGAAATGGCACCAAAATTCTTGGCATTTGAAGAGGTCTGATAGCAAAATTAGCACACCAGCACTCTTCCGGAAAAATGTGTGACCAGCACAGGTTTCCAGCAGCATCCGCAGAGTATGACCGGCTTGCCGTCATGTTACTGGGAACCAGTCCAACACTTGCTGTATGTTAGCCGTCTCGCGTATCTTCAGCGAGCTGTGCTACACCGACGCTGTGGAAAGCTTAGCCGGCCGACAGCCGTCGATCTTAAGCAGTCGCGCAGCGGCACCAGCGGCACCAGTGGCACGGAGTCCAATCAGCACAGGCGCTAATTAACTCTGGATGAACTCTGGAGTGCTGTGCTCTGTCCTGCACTGGCAGCAGAGGCGGCATTCTTTAGCTTTATCGCTTCTGCTGGTGAAACAAGAGCCACATTTAGACAAGGCTTGGAGGTTAGCCATTAAAATGGCAACAAAATCAAAGATAAACAATCCTAAGACACGATACAATAAGGTGCGCTGCATACAAACTAAATGGCAGCCATAGTCCTGGGGATGTTGCACGAAGCAGGACTTCTCAGTTAGCTGGGTTAACTTAAGCTAGAAGTCATGACTGTCCAATATGAATGCTCCTTACGGAAACCCTAATTGGACGATCATGACTGTCCAATAGGAATGTTCCTTACCTAAACTCTTATTGGACAATCATGTCTTCTAGCTTAAGTCGACTCAGGTAACTGAGAAATACTGCTTTGTGGAACAGCCCGCTGGGACCGTACTGTATAAAGTGACGAGTGCCAAAATATGTAGACATAAGCCACAGGGATAGGTGGTTCAGTGAGGAGACATGGCACATAGCAGTAGTAACATTAATAACAATAATAGTGCTGGCCAATGATGTGGCCAATATGAGGCAGTCTCTACAGTCCCAGGGTTTTTGTGTAAACATGACTTTATTAATGAAACGTTACCTCATCTGTTCCAACAGCGATTGCACAATTCCAACGGAATGTGTACACAGAACACATTAGCATTTGTAATAATAAACATCACGTCATTCTGTCCACTCCTGCAGGGACATTGTTTAGATGGGGTGCAGTAATTCTTCATCAAGCAGGTAAGATGGAACGGCGCAAACATTTATGCAGCTGTATACTGCATGGGGCAGCATAACTATGCTTCCTTCGGTCTAATCACATGGTTGGTGTTAGTAATTTTCATGTCCTGACAGAATTAGTCGGAGAGGGACGACACACAGCAGTGGCAAGAATGGCAATGACGTTGTGGAAGAATTGAGTCTAAAATATTACTGCAAATAATCAACGGTACTTATTTGTAATTAATCAGCATAAATCAGATCAACGTCAGTGTCCATAGAAGTCCATGAGGAGCCATTAGCAGGATTTGTCCGTGATCAAGTGAAAGTGAAACTGACTCACTAAATCAGTTCCCCCACCATAGATGGCTAACAGGTTTACCTGCACTGCTGAACGTGGTTAAGTATTCAAATGCAAAATGTATTGTAAGATGGGCAGGGGGCCTCAAAGGGCGCTAATCTGTGTGTTCGCCTTCGAGGTCCCGGAGACTCGGGTGTGTCTGGGTGGCAGAAGCTGATGTCAGCCTCATTGACAACATAGAAATGAAGCTGCTATTAGAGTGAATGTGGTAAAAATATTGATTAATCGGATGCAGAAATATTGTATAATTTGAGGAAGGATAATGGAGATTTTATTGTATTTAACATGATAATTGAGCAAACATGACAGCGAAAAAATAAAGACTAGGAAACTAAAATAAAATGCTGTAAACCAGCTGCTAAAAAAGATATTAGAAGGTTTTCTTCCTTGGACAGAAAAGACCTAATTAACTGTATAAACCTGACATTCCTTGCTTGAGGATCTGTGTCACCCTGAACTATAATGATCTTCTGTAGTGACTTCATGTCCCTAGGCGTTCCCTTCCCGACGAATCCTCACAACTCGCTCTGCAAAGGGGAACGATTCCTTCTGCCTCGTTTTATTCTCCTTCAGCTCCTGGTTCTGCACTAAAGGATGCAAGCGACCGCGAGCCCAGAAAGACTTAAAACAAAAGGTCCTCCACTACTCACGGCACAGCACTTCAATATTATGAGATGGATGCTAAGTGCTCATGGATTCAAAGTTTTATATCTCAGAGGAAGAAGCAGAAACACGGTTAGTGCACCTTGACCCCATGGACAACCTGCAGAGTCTGATAGGCGTCCTTTGTTTGTTTTTTGTAAGAGTCTTCATGGGGAAAGGGCCTGACCTTTTGGGCAGATATGGACCTGCCTTAGCGTCCGTCCGAACGCGCTCACAGCTGAGCAGATTTGTTTGGTTCCGTTCAACACTTAATACACTACATGGACAAAGGCATTGGGACCCCAGCCTGTCCAACATCTCACGCTGAATCACAGGGCATTAGCATGAAGCCGGCTAACCCTTTTTTGCTATGACAGCCTGTACTCCTCTGGAAAGGCTTCACATTAGATACTGGAACATTGCAGGTGGGATCTGCTGCCATTCAGGTTGGGCATCAATGCTGGGTGATCAGGTCTCCCTCTGTGAGCTTGTGTGGCTGCCACTTCGCAGCTGGACTTGCTTCCAGATGTTTCCACGTCACAGTCACTTCACTTGCGGTTGACCAAGGCAGCTCTAGCAGGACATAGATGTGGAGATCCGACTTGTTGGAAAGGTGTCCAGTGGTGTTCAGTGGTGTCCAATGACGGTCCTCGGCTGACTAAGCTCTTCTGTATGACCCTCCCATTCTGCTGCCATTGTCTGATGCTGGAGATTACGTGTCTGAGTGCCTAATTACACACCTGCAAGTCAGCAGTGGGCGTGGCTTATGTGGCCAGGTCCTCTAATTACTACGGGTGTCCCGATACTTTTGTCCGCATTGCGTATTTACAGAAAGGAGGCCTCTGACCTCATTTCCAGTACTTTCTGGATTTCTGCACTTTCATCAGTACCCCTTAAATAAAATTAGAAAGATGAGCATTCAGAGACATCTTGTGCTGATTTTCAGCATATAAATAAGTTATAATTAAATGCTTAAGATGAATTATTTTAATGTTTTATTCAGATGGGACCTGACTCCTGTGTGGAGCAGCGGTATAGGAGTGAATCTTATGTAAATGAGCGTAGATGTTAAGACCCGAATTAAATAATAATAATGCAGCCATATTAATGCAACATTAATGACCTGTAACCACCTACTGAGTATCTAACCATTTTAAGTGCTTGGAGTAGGGAAAGGGTTTGTAGGTTTAATATGAATCCGTTAAAACTGGGCCTTCACTGAACCCCAAGCAGTCTTCATGCAGTTACCGGGCATTTAATGTGACAGTTACAGCTTGCACAACCAAAGCACTGAATTGGTCAATAGCTGCTTGTGATCAGTAGGTCGTCAGATCGAATCCCCCCTCCCCAGAAACATGTTCCTGGGTTGCCGAATGGACAGTTCCCCCAGCGCTTGTCCTCTCACCTCTGCATGTATGCCTTATACCTGAGAACAAGATGAGTTAGGAGAAAAAGCACATTCCAGTGTACGAAAAACAAACATAGCTTCATTTCCTATTTCATGAACATGCAACTAACGCAGGATGTACCGGCGTCAGCTCTGGCTTAAACCCGCCCTGAATTCCGGGCAATTGCCACCGGTGCTTCCTTTTCAAATTCCTTCATGTCCTGCTAAATTCCAGCGCAGGATAATTAGACTCACACTGGGTGGAGTGGGTTTGGTGCAGCAATTGTCATCTCATCCCTTTGACCCCTAATTAGACGCTCCCCAGTGTGAACTTCATTATCTGGGCTGTCCTTATTAACCAGTGCTGCAGTGTGACAGGGATGAGTAATGCCAGGCCAGCTACGGAGGGGTAAATCACGCCAAACCGAAGCTGGGCTAATTCATGCTTCGCTCAGATTATTGGTCGACGTGACGCTGTCAGATTTGCTTCTGATGGGACGGCGGACCAGGCCACACGACACGGGGACGGGGACAAGTTTATCGGCTGCCCTGGGATGCACCATGGAAGCTACACGAGGCAGAATGTAGCTTCTGCTCTCTCTTGCTCTCCTATTCCTGGAAAAAAAGGGTGTTTATCTCCTTAAAAACTGATAATCGATTACACATGTGAGGGAGCCTTATCCATGAGCTCAGCCGTGCTCTGGAATATCCCAGCCTACCCTTGTCAACGTGACAATTTTATCAACGCATGTGGCTGGATACTTCATAGGACCATTTCAAAGGTATATATATACTTTTACCAGGAGTATTTTCAAAGGTCTGTACCTTTTCTCTAAGGTATATCAGCAGGACCTAGCATGTGTCCTTCGGCACTTTGCTACCTGCCGTGTGATGTGCTGGTTACCTCTATTAGCCCAGGCCTAAACCGCAGTGATACATGGATAAGTGGATCATATGTGCAGGGGTAATAATTCTATATTGATTTTACCATCACTGTAATAACAGAGACATGAGCGGGGATCTCAATGTGGGAGAAAATGACAGATGGTAGTTTTAGAGGGAATAAGATGTAAGATCCAGGGAGAAAATATTAGAGTATCGAGCATACTAAGAATCAGACGGGAACTAAGAATCAGACGGGAATTAAGAATCAGACGGGAGGAAAGGGAAGGGGAATTTAGAGCAATAAAGAAGGTTTTGAGGATTGATGGAATGGAAGATGCGGTCGGACAGCTAGCGCGACGTTAAAGGGGAGGCTTCTCTCACTTAATGTATGGCATGAGAAAACACAGAGACACTTCACTGCAGTTCATTTACTGCAACAGTGAAACGTTGATTTCAGGTGACAGGAATGGAAAAAAAGTCGTACCATATTTACAGGCAAACATGCATCCTCTTGTCAGACACACCACGGAGGTGAATGACACTGCAAAGATATCCTCGCGTCCCAGGATGGTCTTTGGCATATCGGCGACGCTGAAACCGCAAGACGAGTGTTTGTTGACATCGGTGGAGCCGACAGGCACCACCAGTGGTGGTCGACCCACAAGCCAACACAGGCAGTCGCCTAGGGCGTCACCTTCTGAGGGGGCGCCAACTTAGCAAGCCAATTTCACGGGCGTAGTAATACCCAGGTCCCTACGAGATGGGGGAGGTGTCCATCTGCTGGGAAACCTGCCTTGAGCTCCACATGGGCATCGATCGGCACTGGGAAACGCCCACGTCTGACATCATGCCACGGAATGAGACCGGCATGTGCTTGTGGTTGTGAGGTTTCATTTAGGGTAAACAAATGCTTCTGTTTTAGCTTTTGTGCTGGGAAATGTCTTAAATGTGCTTCACCATAGACTGCCGTACATATCATTGTGATTGCTCCAGCGACCTACCGCAGTCTTAACTAGTTAGACCATAAAAACATTCAAGTACAAGCTGGAGGCTACATTTCTCAGCTGCTCGATGTAGCTAGCTGGTCAGAATCATTCATTTTTGCTTGTATTAGTCGTCTTGTAATGGTGTTTTTGGTTACTCCTAACTTAACTTTATTTAAATATGTATCAATTCTGTATATATCAATAATGCATGAAACTAAACTAAATATTAATATAATATTCTATTTGAAATTTTACTTGAACTTTGAACTGCTTGACCTGAACATCATATCGAGTTGTTATAACAAAATGGCACACATTTATGTTTTCATAGAGATCAAATGGACATGATTTTCATTAAATTATTGATGGTGTCTGCTTGTGTGTTAATTGACTTTTTTAAATAAGAGATTGTCTTTCAAAATGTTAAATATGTCCTGCTAGATCTACATAAAGCTGCTCACCGCCGTGTCCAAAAAAGATAACGCACTTAAGCCATATCAGAGATTTATTTTCCTTGCCCCAGAGCATGCTGGGATTTCTTTTCCTTGTCCCACATGTATATTTTAACCCCTGACTGGACCAGCCCTCCCCCCAGGGTGGGGAGATTTGTTCAGCCTCCGCAGTAGTTCACAGCTGCACGCCTCTATTCGACTGGCTGCTTAGGATACCAATTCTGTGATGTGTACCACCGGGATCAGAGCAGAGGCAATAAAACATGTGACCTGATCCAAATTGGATTCCAGTGATGCACTCCCCTTCCCGCCCTGTCACGCAGCTCCAGCCTCTCTGCTTTTTTCTCTCCTTATTCCCTTACAGTGTGGCTCACGCATGCTGCAGATTTTGCAGTGCTCTGCAGTAGATTGCAACGATGAAACGATGCTTTATTTGCCATTTGCACAACTGCACTGGTATGTTTATTTTTGCATGTCCCATCATGCTCTCCTTCGACACATACGGACACATACTGCTGCTGTCCAACGAGAAACACGTATCTCTAAAAATCCATTATTTCAGGAACATGAAGAAGATGCATTTTCTCAGAAACAACTTTACAAGCAAACCTCAAACAACATAGCGTGACACTCTTAGCGCCACAAATAGATACCTATCTTTACACAGACGTAGGTGAACAGATTTATGTTTTAAATGGACTTATCTGGATTGTTATCAGTAAGGCAAATATGTCAATGTCAACAAGATATATATATATAGATTATATGTTTCATCTCGCTTCACATTCAAAAATTAATAATGATGCTAAGTAACTTATTTTAACAATAAGTTGTTAAAATTAGCAATATACAGTAATCCATCAAGATCATCATGAATACAAATGTTATTCTAGTACAAACACAAATACTAGTTCAATAAATGACTTGATGAAACATCTTTTAATTGGTCATCTAAATGTTATCCCCTATCAGTAGACAGAGGAGAACGGACATATTTCATCTAATAGTAAATTGTGACAATGGTCAAAAAGTGGACATGCAGAGTTTTCATCAGATTGTGCCAATATACAGAGAGTTGTGACGGAAGGCTGGGGGTCAACAGCCCTGGAGCATTTCAGGGGGGTTAAGGGCCTTGATCAAAGGCCCAGTGGAAACGTGACTATTCTGCCAAAGACAGGGTTCAACCTGGCGACCTCCCGGTCACGGGAACAGAGGCCGAGCCAGACAGGAGTGTGTGTGTGTGTGTATGTGTGTTTGCACGCATGTGCTGTAAAGCGATGCTAATGGGTGAGGTTCCTCGTTAAAAAAGAAAAATCACGGCCGCATAAAATAGCCAGTACGGCTACGGCCCCATTTAGCTTTTTTTAATAAACACTCTCCCAGGGTGGTAATCAGAACCGCCGTCATCCCTCTGATACAGTGTCGGAGATGGCAAGCGGGCTTGCTCCATTTCATCCGCAGACGACAAATGCATGGTAGTACACCAATCAATTAGATCTAAACATGCAAATTCAGCCTGGATAACAGAAGGCGGCACAGTGTGTGGTCGGGTTCGTGCCAAACTATCCTGAGCACATCTGAGTTAGCAGGCCTCAGTGTGGCATATTTGATTTTCTACAGCAACAAACATTAACGACACCATCAGCTAACTAGTGCACATCCAGGTTAATGTTCACAGCCGTCAGATCCAACCAGCAGGGGGCAATGTGCTCAAAAATCATAATTTCATAGTGTCACCATTAAAATGTGTAAAATTAATGCCAGGAGTGTTTGGGGGAAGGGGACTCTTGACTGGTTGATTTTCACAACTGTAAAAATATATACAGCACTGTTCAAAAATCTTATGCAGTCAAAGGATATATTTAAAGCTATTAATCTGTGTACTAAGTATATGTTTTCCCAGGAAAATAACACCGTTTAACATTAGAACATATACAAATTAAGAATAACACGTCAAAAAATGACATATCTTGTTAGATGTCTAGATGAACGCTGCTTCGGTTCGCAAACCTCTCCTCAGGGGCGCCTCAGCCGTTCCATGTGTTTGTTACATTTCATCCCCAGTTCTCTTAATTAATTATTTTAATTAGTTTAAAGAGTCAATGATGTATTGATTAGCCAAACAAGGAATGCTTGTGGTCAATTCAACATGAGTGTATTGGGTACTACAAATACTGAGCTACTTTTGGAGAGCATTTGAAATGGCCAGCTCACTTTGGCAAACATATAATTTTACACCAACAAAAGATAAAATAAATATTAATTTCTTTGACTGCCTTTTGCACTCTACTATAAATATTTTAAATTAGAGTAAAATAAAAAAAAACTCCATGTAAATTCACAAAAGATACTTTTGTAACAAAATGTAAATGGTTTTTCTACGTCCAGATTCTCAGACTGCTGGTGGATGATATATTTCCGTTTGAGTGAACCTACTTGAATATGTCTGCTTTGTGCAAACTCACAAGCAACATTCTCAGTCAAACTTATCATCAATGTATTTCCATATCAGGAAAATGGAGTCAACGAACACTCTTCTGAACAATGACCAACAGCAACATAGTAATGAATACTAGCACAAATTAACTGCATATAATTAACAATTAATATAATCAATATTTTGAATCAATACTGCCAGACATAAATAACCTCAATCGAGGTCGGAAACCACCCTTGCCCTCTCACCAGCAAATCAGACATACCAGCTGGTCACTGTTTACTGTACTTTAAACGCCACTTGACATTTAAATCAATTACCTTGCACCTGTTAAGTGAGTGGTACAACTGGAAGGTCACAAAGGGGCTTGGGTGCCGGTCGTCCCTTGTTACGCTGCCGGGATTACAGCCAGGTGCTGAGCAGCCTACCGTGAACAGAGACCTGTCTCACACACACTCAGCCATGTAAGAGAAGCCATTTTCCGGTTCGCTGGCTTACAACCCCCTTCAATTAGTGCTCTGGTCAGCACTTATTTGTCTGAGTCGTCTGCTTGGAGCGCAAAGTGAACCGCATCTTCAAAATGCAGAAACAGGTCTCCATATATTTTACTGCATGTATGTGTTCCAAAATGTAAACACTAGACTGTGGTTTACATCCTGGCATCCTTCATGTAAGCATTTTTCTTTTGGTGTACCATCTATCTTATTTAGCACAGGAGCTCAGTGAGGCTATCCCAGCATGCACTGGGAGCAAAGCAGGGGCTACACCGGATGGAACGCCCTAGACCATCAGAGGAGACACTCTAACACTGAATGGGAACTTTAGAGACACAAATTCGCTTTACGACCTGTGTTTAAACAGAGATAGAAACCTGAATAAAATGCCACATATAGAAATCGCTATCGCAGGCACCACAGGGCCAGAATGGACCTTCACCTTAGGACATAAACATGCAAACACACTACAAGCAATTTTAAATTAGACATTTATTTATCCAAATCGATGTACAGCTGAAGAAATGGGATTAGACTGGGATCAGCAGTTGGGGTTGAGGGCCTCGCTCAAGCGCCCAGCAGAGAAATCACTCTGCCGACCACAAGATTTGAACCAGTCCCCTTCCGATCATGACCATGGCTTCACCACCCACAGAGCGACACACCTAATTAGACTAATTACATTTCTTTAGACTTCAGTAGGAAATAGGAGTGTCTGGAGGAAATATTCGCTGTCTGCAGAGAGAATAGTTCAGACTCTGAAAGCTGGGCTCCCTGAGTGTCCCTGGAAATGACAGCCTTTGTATCATGTCATAAGGACACAAGGTTTATAATCCACTCTGAAAATCACCAAATACAAAAAAATGTTCTTTGCAGTGGGAAAGAATCAGTACGGTGATGGGGAAATCGATGGGAATGATGGAAAATAGTAACAGGGGATAGAGGCATATGATGTTTCAGCATCAGCACAAGGCAAAATGCAGGGGGAAATGAGAGGGGGGAGAGGGTATGGCGGATATGCGCCCGGACACCGGGGCCTGGGCCAGAATAACGAAACTGGTAACAACATCAGTCATAATCAGAACTGAAAGGACGGGCAACGTGGCAGACAAGCCGAATGAAAAGGAGGGCGGAGTTTGCTCCATCCTGCCTACACAATGCTGTCACTCAGAACAGTATGGCTGTACAATGTGTTTATAAATAAAACGATGCTATAGATCATTCATATGAATAAAAAATCAATTAAAAAATTAATGAATAAAAAAAAAACACAGTCAAAAAAATGTACATTTATAATTGCTATAAGCTTGATAGGAAGCACTCCAAAAAGATCCATATTTCACACAAGTGTCTTCATTGGCTTATTACAGAAGCCATTTGTCATTTGTAACAATAATAGATACCCTGGGTTTCATACAAATAGATTTCAGGAATCAAGCTGTTCTACTGGACAGTACAGAATGGCTGTGAATTAGAAGTCGTTCACCAAAAAGTTTCTTCAGAAAGTAGTTTGATCGTGTAATTGGGAATCCCCTTCCGGCTTACGCCCTTACAAAGATAATGAATACAAACGGCACTCTTGAAAAGGAAGGTGTTGCAGATCGAACCCGCGTCAAGTCTCTGCTTGCATTTAACGCCATCTCGTGTCATCTTAACACCCCTTTAATGCCTTTACAATCCGATAACTGAACTCGTTTGAGCTTTTAAACCGTGATCAATGGCTCTTAATGCAGCAGGTGTGGATCGATTGCGATGACCCACGTGCCGTCCTCGCCGCCCATCGGTTATGGTTTCCGGAGGGGGCGCCTGACGCACCGCCCCCATCGGCTTATTGAGGTCTTCCAGCCGCGAGCCGATCGTCTTCACGAGCGAGAATCTCGCGTTTCGATCCAAACGATGTTGAAAGGAGCAAAGTGGAAAGTTGTAAACACTGCTATTTTTTTAAGGGTTACATGGTAGATGAAGTAAAGCTCTGTGAGTCTAAGTAAAGCTCTGTGAGTCTAAGTAAAGTTCTGTGAGTCTAGGGTGTACTGTGAGCTAAATCTGTATTACTCCAACATAAATCTAGCCACGTCAAAAGCATTGGGATAGTTTGCAAACCCTACAGACTATTTACATGGTAAGAAAACTCTTACATACATGTAAATGCACGTGCATGACCGCACGCACATGTGTGATGTCTCGAACTGAAAATCTCACTCTAGCAAGATGATCAAAGTTGGTAACCCTTCACTTAGGAGCCCAGGAAAGCAGATTTGGCACACAGTGCTGGAGAATGAGGACATATCATATATGAGTTCATATTTTATGCATTTATGGGATGACAGCTATACATTCGGGCCTGGAACAATTAAATATTTTACAGCAGCATTTTAGTATCTCGCATAGATCTTACAGTGGTTTTGAAACCAATTGCGTTCACTTATGAGATGCCATTTAGGACAAAATTGAATACTTCACTTGCAAATACATAGATTCCATTACTAAGCATTTGCACATACACACATACTGTCATGCTTCTACATACACACATGCATGCATATGAATACATAACATGAGAATATCTGTGTACAAGTATGTAGGGATATAAGTGTGAGACTGTATATGTCTGTGTCATACATGTATATTAGTGAGAGAATGTGTGCATGCGTGTGCAAAAGTATGTATGTGTGTGTGCACAGAAGTATGTATGCATGTGTGTTTGCACCGGAAGGCAACATACTGTAACCGGAAGTTGCCAGTGGAAGGCGGATTGCAATTTACATGAATGAGCTACCGCCAGATGCCAGCAAAAGATATAAAGACAAAAGTGATATTATTGGATGGGACCCATACACATTGAAAGCAAAAGACTGATAATTATGACTAACTCGCTGCTAGTTATGAGGATATTGTGAATTATCTGGTTCTGAGACGCCATGGATGACTGAAGCAAATGAAGGCGACTAAATGCCGGTGTCTGATTTCTTTATTTATGGCTGACTACAAGAGCTGAAGGGGAAGAAGAATGGGAGAAATATGTATGTGTATTCATGGGTAAGTACAAGTACAAAGCACCTGCTTATTGATCATTTATTACTGCATATCATCACTATCGTAGTTTGATAACATAATGGCAATATTAACCCCTTAGTTATTCTGTGCTGTAATGTTAACGTTACAGTGTTGTGTCTGGTTTGATCACACATAAGTAAATGTGTTTTATAGGTACATTTCAAATCTATTTGCTGTTGTGTTGTTATAATTATTCACTAGGTCAGCCTCTCTCACAAAGCCTCCATTACTCCTGCAAGTACCTGGTTCCTTGCCAAGATGGAGAAGTTCACGCACTTGTGTGCTGTTCGTATTTTTGTTTGTACTTTCATCAATGGTTCTTTGCATTTTACCAAAGCTGCACTAATTTATGTGCCCTGAATATATTTATTACATTTATTGCTTCACTCCCAATATTGCACGTCTCATCACTTGTTCCACTTTCCTGTTCTTATTGCACTTTGTCCTGTTTACCCTGCTTTTGTCCTTTTGTTCTCCTCCTCTGCAGCTGTGGCACTGAGCTCTGTGATGCATGTCAGTAAGGTGATCGTGATTAAGGCTAAGAACAAAAGAGTCATTATTCGCTTTGTCAGTATTTGCTGCTTCGTCTTTCAAACTACAGAAAATTCTCACTGAAACGGAACAAAAGACAGATTTCTTATTGCACAGTGTTTTCTTGCTGCTTTGCCTGCTCGAGCCTCTGTGTCTCCCTCTTCAATGTTTAGCATTTTCCATGCACGATTCCACAACTAACGAATCATATACACTGAGATCAGTCTGGCATCTGACCCCTGTTTCAGGATCACCTGGAATGGAGATGACATCCTCAGACCCTGAAACAGCAATGCCATTTAACTGGTTATTACCAGTACCTGGGTCAGTACCAGACTGGTATTGACCCAGTACAGTACCAGTCTGAGTACCATGAGGCCACTCCGCTGCACTTGCCCTGGATTTGTCACCCGGGGAAAGCATTGCATGGGGAGGAACATTTTCCTGGTCCGTGGCATCAGATGCTAGAGTGGGAAAACAGAAAATGAAACTCTGCCAATGTTAAGGTTCGTCTCAGGATGAGCCTCTGTTGAGATTCTGTGTAACCTTTGTGGTTTGCAAAAAAACGTTCTCTCTCCTCTCTGGATCACGGTTTTTTACAATATTCGGAATCCTAAAGAATCCTTTACTTACGTCACGGACCATGACAGAAGCGAAAAAAGAAGCAGCGACAATACACACAGACTCAACCAGACGAGAAATGCACCAAGATGGCGGATAACGGTCTTTGCATACCGTGGGTGGTGTGGTGTGACGTAAATTGCGAACCTCCACTCTTGTGCCTCAACTCCTTCTTCTTTTATGCTTATTGGCGGTTGGCGAGCCAGTGGCAACTTACGGTTAAAGTATGGTGCTTTTGTATGTGTAAAGTACTATGTAAAGACACAGGACATGCAAGGGATGACATTTTTTTAAAAACAGTAAAAGTATGAAAACAAAATACTGTACTGTTTCACTATCAGGTACACCACACATACATACATACTTTTGTACACACATGCATACATACTAAGGAATCACAAACTTGCATTATCACTCTCATATACATAGATACTGACACACACATACTTATGTATGTAGGCATGTGCAAGTACAGTACTCAGCTTTGCCCTAAACGGCTTCTCACACTCCAAGTGATTTGTTATTTGTTGCATGAATTGCACTTTGTGTACCAACTCCTGCTTATATTGTCTCTCCGAAAAGTGTCTCCAGAATAAATAAATGTAATTCTATTGTAAGTCTCTGCAGTCTCACAAGATTTTCTATTCAGTGGAATGACAGCAGGACTATAGCACAAATAGTACAATGCAAATCTGATCTGATAAAATGAGAATATAACCTCATAATAATACTAAAATATTAAGAGTTTTTTAAATATAAATAATTTTCAATTTATGCACTTATTTCAAAATGTCTTCATCTGGAAGTGTTTTTTTCTGCTATAATAGATTAGCATACTATGTAGAAATGTGCTGTATTATTAAATGATACTTGTCTTTGTTAATAGTGTTTGCTCTAGAAATAAATGGATGACTTCAATACAGCCTTCTTACATTAACTCATTTTAATTCTGTTAGGAAACTTTGGAAAGTGTTTCATAGTGACAACTGCATTTGGCTAAACGTGCCGGCAAGCTGAGGTGTCGTGTCACATTATAGAGACGGCCGAACGACGTCACGTTGACATGGGGCGTGGTGGCAGTGCGTTGGCCTGACTGAGGAACGCTGCCGCGTAACATGGGTCACAGAAGGGAGCCGTTGTGCTTCTTACATGCTTTGCGGAAGCATGCTTTGGTATAGTATCTGCGTTATTTTAACGTAACATTATTCAGGGTTACTTTTAGCTAGCTTATGAAATTACATATATTTTGGACAGAATTATTGTTTTTTATTCCAAACATTGCATAACAGTTCATATTAGCTCATATTAATGAAGTTTCTGTAGAGAGTGCATCTCATTTGTTCTTGTCCTTGTTTGTTGTTAATTACATTTGTTGTCTTTTGTTGGAGAAAACCCATGATGTCGTTAATAGTTCACTACCAGTGGGATTATTATTGCTTAGTTTAAGACAACTGTGGGCTTTAATTACAAGAGGTTTTATTACTGCTAGAAGCAGGGGAAACCTGACTTATGCCATAAAGCAGAGTATCAGTCAGCCCTTTTATATAACAGTTTATCGAGGGCGGAGTCACAGTGCGTAGGGGATGTCCCAGGAGACAGGCAATGAGACTGGGGAGACACAGGACGGGATGTCAGTCCATCACAGGTTGTGCGCTCACCTGTTTACACACATGTTTTCCCACTAAGGCAGGAAGCCGGAATACCCAGAGGAAACTTTACAAATACGGGGGGGGGGCTTCGTAATTAGGTGACATGTCAGAAGCATTGGCGCCCCACTTGCTTCCTCTAAATCAGCTTGTCAACATTTCCATAAAATCATAAAAGAAAGAATAAAATCCACTGGTCAGCCACGTTTACTAATTTTATTTGATCGCGCACCAATAAATACATCACAGATGACACGTTATAGCTGAGTATCGATTTGAAACATGCACATTGCAGAGAACATTAAACTTATACTCCCAGTGCATCCGTATTCAAACGCCAATAAAGAAATAGGTAGCTTATGGGAAATATGACATTCCGAAATGAATGAACGAGAGACACATACCTAGAGATAGATAGATGCTGTTTATACAGCTGGACAATGGAGAAGGTTTCTTTGTTTCTATGCGGGCTGCAGGGAATGTCATCCCTCCTGTGGATGCAGGGGGAGATGGGGGTGGGGTATTTCTGCTCGAATTATATTCCGTTCATGCCTGAAGGATCCAATTCTGCTCGGTGGGGGGGAGCTGGCCCCTTCATCTGCACCCCTTCATTTCATTCCTTTGGAAGCCTTTCACATGACCAAAGAAAAGCACACTCACCCTTTTGAAATATAATATGCGGCATGTTCGACCCAAGACTTGCTCAAAGAAAGGCAAATACAAGAAAAGGAGCCTTGGAGAGAGTTCATATTTTGCATAATTAACTACTGAAATACCCATGTGGACCCAAACCTGTCATTTCAGTACAACCAAAGACCAAGTGTGCATGCATGTTCCATGAAACTGTTTGTTTCATTTTCCTTAACACCACAGAGGCAGCACCTATTGAAAGAAAAAGAAATATGGCATTTATTAAAATTTCTCTTTTGCAAAGAGTGGGCAGGTATACGTGGAAGACCAGCTTCCAACGCAGCAGTGCTGCAGTCTCCGTTGTCCTACAGCGCACTATGCAGTCCGACATTGATTTCGATGCAAACTGTGAATGAATTGTGCTTCCGGGAGTCTTCCGGATTCCGCTGTGGTCATACAGTAATCAGCAGACCAATGGTTATGATGATTTTGATGGCAAGATACGTGAAACCCTTTGATCAATGCTCCTGTAGATCTTCGTTCCTACCACGGCCTATTTTGTACTTACAATTGCTCTACAGTTTTAACACCGAGTGTAAGATAACTGCCGCATGTGTAACCAACAGGGAGGTCCATGAGCCTGACTGCGGTACATCCTTCATCCTGACGAGTCTTTCACTTTGTGGCTAACATTACGGTGATCTACGGCACGTTCTACTGTGAAAAATGCCCATGTGTGACTATCAATCACAATGGTATAAGACCACGGAGTATATTATTTTTATGCTATGATTTTACTATTTCGCTTGATTCATAAGCCGAGAATTCCTTGTAGCTGAAGCCTCTCATAATTTTTTCCAGGCGATTTAATAGCTAATAAAAAAATACATTAATCATAAACATCGCAGTCTGATTGATTTGTGCTTGTTCCCTGTCATGTGTCTGTCAAAGGCTTATCTCATTGGCTTGTTTCATGACAGAGGCACATTGATTTAAAAACGGTTTTGAGAGCTGGTTCTCCATCCAGGACGTCCCTGGGGCTTCCTTAGATACTCCTCAGGCTCACTGTGACTTTGCACTGGGTAAGTGGTCATGGGGCATCCAGTGCTGTGTGGCTCGCTGGGCTGCAATGCCGTGGCTGTGATCAGAAGGTCACTGGTTCACATCCTGCTATCAGTAAGAGTGATTTCACTACTGGGTCCCTGAGCAAGACCCTTAATCCCCAAGTGCTGCAGGGACTGTCTCTCCCTGCTTTCAGCTATATTTTACTTTGGATAAAAAAATCTTCTAAATAAATAAATCTAGTTGAATTACATATTGAACATGAACTTCTATGTATTAATGCAGCACATACTGGGGATAACAGCTTTTTTAATATAATATGAGTATGAAAACAATTCAGTAATATTATTATATTAATAATAATATTGTCAGGTACATCACCCCCCAACTGGTTTTCTTTCTAGTCATATTAATTGTTTAAAATGGGATTTCCATGATTAAACACACATTTAAAATTAATTGGGAAATAAATCAAATATTTACTGAATGTAAAATGATATTTGCCCTCATTAGCCCTTGTCATTTACAGGGATGTCCTGTGGTTTCTAATATCAGGCCACAGGGACAGGAAATCTGTGACAGAAGAGGCAGCAGCGGACCGTGAAGATGCTGTTAGCCAGCAGTGAGAGGCCAAGAAATCACAGCTAACCCCCCCCCCAATATTTATATACGACGGAGGAGAGATAAAAAGAGAGGAATAATGCACAAAGGGCTCGGTTTGGGGTGGATATGGCGTTTTTATTTTTCTTTACCAGGGAAGTTCGAACAGCGCTGAAAAAAAATTTGTCTTTATATCTGGTCTATGCATAAGTTTTTATCAGATACAGCATTCGAGCCAAGGAGGCCGATATATCACATGACTGCGGTCACCATGGCGAGCTCTTGCCTGTAATAGAGGGACGTGGCAAAGATAAGCAAGTTTATTGGTGGGTCTCTCTCTCTGGGGATAGGTGAGGGTGCACTGCGGTTGGAGCCAACAGACGTGAATATCAGATGGAGGGACTGGGACCACTGCACTTTAGCTCAGTTAGGTGAATTGGAGGAGGTTTGGAGACTAGAATCAGGAAGGGTTTAGGATTAGCAGAGCATACCAATATGTTCTCATTTCTGGGGGGGGGGCGGGATTCTAAAGCTCAAACAATGAGTATCGCAGAGCCTGGCCGGCTAACTCCTCCTAAAGAGACGGGCCAGCTCCTGCTCCCCCAAACACACCGATCACACCCCTCCTGCTGTTTGTTTACTTTGAGCTATTCCTACCCCTGTGTAGAAACGCCCTCTTGGATACTTAAGATGTACAACAGGCCTGGTATCATGTTGAGATGACTGACAGCTGAAATGTATGGAGTGTATGGAGTTTGCATGTTCTCCCCATGTCACTGTGGGGTTTCCTCAGGGTGCTGTGCCCCCGCAAGTCCAAAAATGTTCTGAGATTAATTGTAGTTACCAAATTGCCCATAGGTGTGAAGGGTGTGGGTACCCCATCCTGGATTGCTCCCTGTCTTGCAACCATAGGCTCTGCCCCCCCCCCCCCCAAACCTTGAATAGGACTAGAGGTTACAGAATATGGATGGATGGTCAATATTTAAAAGGGGATGGGAAAAGGATCCAAGTTACTGTTCCTCCCGTAACATTTTATTGGGAGACAAAACTTTTGTTCTGAAGACCACTACTGGAACACAGCAGCTGATTGGCTACTGCTCTGCTCGGGCATGATGGTATATACTGTGAAGGGTTAGCATGCTCAGGGTATTTCAAGCAGTGCTAAGGTACCTGCCACATAGCGGCTTTCATGCATCCATCCGTCTTTCTGGATGGATGGATGGATGGATGGCTGGATGGATGAATCAGGTACTCCACATAATAAGAGGTACAAGCAACATTAGCTGCTGGATCCTTATTGTGTTTCTTAACATTGTATGTCATTTTTTGTTGAAAAGTTCATGCTAAACTGAATGTAATTATAATCCAAATTTTTGGTGCAATGGGCAATAAGTCAGTTCCCAGCCTTCAAGAAAGAAAAAGTGACTTTGCTCTCCATAATAGCCGACTGCAGTATCTGTGTATTTACACCCATCCAGAACTGTCTCTCTGAGAAGGTATCAAGTCTGACAAATTTGTAACTGGCCTGTTTTGCTCAGATGCAAGGATTTTATGTAAATTTTGCGCGGGGATATTTCCTCAGAAGAATTGTCTAAGCTTTGAAAATGACCTCCCCAGGGTGAAAGGGTCTTTGGTTGCTGGGTCCCTCGACTGCAGCAGTCACTGCCATGGGACATTAGCCATGCTCTACTTGGCCTAGTTTTCAAATCTTCCCTGAAACATGTTGATTCAGATTTTTATATATTTTTTTTTCCAAATGTCTCCTCTTTCATGTGAAATAACAACGTGTATTATCCTTGGCTGAGATGATTCAAGCCCATATTATTGGATCTGTTCTTTAACTTTTGAAGTCTTTGAGATAAACTAATTTCGTGACGAGGCTTACAGGAGTTGTTTACCTTTAAGTGCAAACTTCGTAGTGGTTCTTGAAAAATACATTAGTTCTCATGTGTATCTTCAAAGCTCGCAGGGCAAGTCAGATAAGTTATGTCATTAACATCCCTCAAAACCCCAGATTGCACTGGATTTTCAACTTCTTCTAACCCTTTTCTATAAGGTTAGACAAAATTCCTCTCATTGGAAAAATAAAACAAACAGGCCAGACTTACCCACTGGAATGTTTCATTATTGGATACCAGAATGAAAATTGATTTAGTCATTTCTGTGTATTTCGAAAAGAGTTGTGCATTGCAAAATATTTTATTTATAATGTGGCAATATCTCATGATGCCTTCAGGACATTATAATGTCACTCCAACATTCCATTGGAATGACCACATTATAAAATAAATCTTCATAAGAAATACATTTTGCTTTTCCTTTTAAAATAAGAATGCAGAGAAAGTTTTGGAATGCTCCAATGAGTTAATGGAATCACATAAGCAATTTGTTTAACAGAATGGAATGAATTATATTAAAGTGAACCAGTATAGTAGATCTTACAGAAATGAGGTCATACCATATCATAGATACCAAGTTCATATGTGAAAAAATATATTGAATTCAAGAGTGGTACAGAATGAGAGGAACCACCTGATTGTGACCCCCAGGGAGCTTCATCAAAGTCCTCAGGTGTGCCAGCAACAACTCTTGAATCTTCAGCATCAAGTAACATTCTGATTCGGCCTAGATTCCTGATTCATCAATTTGCTCTGAAGTAGAATAATGGTATAGATTTCAGTGTAGAAGGTCACTTTAATATTTTTATAGATGTTTATATCCAGTGGAATAAAGGTAAATCTCTGTCTTCACAACAGTCTACGTCACGCAAATGTTATATTATCAAACACTGCAGAATTTCACTGTTTTCAGGCTGTTGTATTACAGGAGTTCTCTAGATGATCAGGCTTTCTAGGGTATCCTGGAAACTGTGGCTATTTTCTGATGTCAGCTAGTATAAGAATCACAGGCCTCATGACATACAGGACTGTTTTTACTACTGCAGCTGTATAAATCAGTTGGACCCTCCTTACATTCAAACATTTATGTCTCGAAGATATAAGACCAGGGAACAGTGTTTAATACGTACGCACTCCTTAAGACGGACAAGACCAGACTGAGCAGAGATGAATTATCTGAACACAAACCATGTGCAGGTCTGTGAGACACACTGTACAGTGTGCTATGTCTGCAATGCATAAGCACACATGTAATCCAGACACTGCAGTTTTAACAGACGCACTGCAGTAAATTATTTGTACTGTTTTCCAGTGACCACCCAGTTCGTGTTAAAAATGTCATAAATACATCACTTTTACTGCAGCTGAGGAAAATCATATGAAACTTGGGACGGATAAAGCAGAATACCGAACCTCCTGTGTGCTTTGGGATTCAAAATAAAAAGCCCAGAATGGGGCCGGGGAAAGGATCAGGGATAAAAATGGAACAGCCCCCCCCCCCCCCCCACACACACACACACACACCCTTTTTTGACACAGGTGTTAGGTCACTGTAAGGTATAAGTGCAGGGGACACATGCATCAGAATTACCCAGAAAATAGAGAGTAGAGTAAGCTAAAGCTTAAGCCAGCTGCATTATGTGCCAAGTGTGGGGAATTTCCTGTGGTTGCACACTTCCTCTTGAGGACATCCTCTCCACTATAAAGGAGAATAACATGGTCCAGTACTTGAATCCCAATGAAGGCCAGCTGACTAAAATGTTGAGGTTAGTTACTCTCTCTACTTTTACGGTATGACCAGCAGAGGTGGAAAGTTCAGGTCCAGAAAGTACAAATCCAGGCCAAGGTTTTGTTTCAGCCAACCAGTAGAGTAACTGTGACTCTTTATACTCAACTGGTTCGTTGAAACAAAAACTTAGTCTGGATTTATAATTTATGGAACTTAACTTTCCAGCTCTGATGACCACTGATTACCAGCTTTGTTTGTGGCAGGAGGGCATTCATCAATACTCAATACTCATATATTCATTGTTTCACCTATAAACCAAAAGCACTTTTTCCCTAAAGAAAAGTTTGTTGTAAAGGAGCATTTAGTAACCCTACAAACATGTAGGAGAGGATCTTGTGAACCACACTGCAGTAACAGGTCAGACATTTTTGCATGTGCTACCCTTGTCTAACCCTAAGGTAATATTTTCAGTATTGTCATGAAATTTTCAACAACGTGGCCTCCATCAGCCAATTAGATTTCAGCAGGCTTAACAATGGCCAATCATGGTGGTGTGCGTGGTCCTATGTGAGTTTTATTTTTCTTTAATCTGCTTTGAGGCTGCAGCTGGCTCATTGTGCTTGGACGCCGCTATTCACTATTATCGGTTATACTTTTTCGCTATTTTTTTAAAGCCTTCTGTGCATAGCATAGAAATCTATGACATCTTTGGAAAACCTTTATCAAAAAGCTTAGGGACTGATCAGGAAAGTATACAGCTTGATATACTTTTAATGGCTCCCATTGAAATCCTGAGTTTATTTCCAAGTATGTCTTTAATCATAAATGAATGCCTTTCCACAAGTGTACTGCAAATCTGACCTTTACCTTGTACACTCTTTTGTATAACAGAAATTTGCCAACCAATATTTTACAGAGAACACCTGTCAGGTTTGAAAGGAACCACAGGGAGTAAATACTTCAGGTTTATTATTACCAGGATAGTGTAGACATGCAGGAATGAATTGCCAAATTATATGTAATTTTTAAGTGAATATTCCAATCCACTGTGGTTACGCATGAGATTGTGTAGCTTCATGTACAACTTTTTCATTATAACTTTCTTGTCTAATTTTTTTTGTGGTCAGATGTACGACAGTTGATGTGGCCTCCAAACACAATGAGCCACGGTCTCTAGAGAATCAGACAAAAACCACGATCGCAACTCTGTCCCTCAAAGTAGACGTCCGTCTTACAGCAGACGTGTGAATCACAAACAATTTCTCTGCTGCCTTGGGGTCATTGTAGATCTCAGTGAGGCGCTTTCATGCTTTGACCGTTGATGTTTTCATCATGTTCCTGCAAGAAAAAATAAAAGGGCGAGGTGACTGAGGATTTGAAGACTTTGAACTCATAAAAATCGGCCATTGTTACCCCCACGCGCACACATACATGCGGAAAATGAGCACAGCCTACAGGAACAGGCTTTCAAAAGACCCCCCCAGAATCACAAGCGAGGTGTGTGCACACCATCCGACAGCTCCACTACCCTGGAGATGGACGCCACAGTGCACATCCTGATTTCTTTCCCTTCCTTGCAGGGATGTCAGACAATGTTCTGAGATCAGAGAAAAGCCTAATAATGGGAAGGGAGATGCCACTGGGTCTCCCCCACAATATTAACCTGTGCATATCAGTGTCAGAGAATAGTTACATTTCAAAGACCTCGTTTCAGACTCTTATTTCAAATTTCGCCATTTTCAATGAGACTTTTATTTCTGAAATTTAAAGGCACTCAATATCAAGCCTTGGCAATTGTAAAACTTTAAAAAAGCATGTAAAACAGTCAGGATCAGGTGGCTTGTTGGTGCAATGATTAGCATGATAGCCACACGCCTCTGGAAACCAGGGTTTGAGGTGCCGCCCCATGTGGAGTTTGCACATTCTTCCCGTGTCGTTGTGTGTGGTTTTGACCGGGTACTCAACCGTTCCCCCCCCACCCCCATAAGAAAAATGTGTCATAAAAGTAGATGGATAGTCGGTTTTACCAATACAAGGATGATTGTAAATGTGTTATGTGTTGGGGTTCATACATCTCTAGGTGGAGAGAGACTTGGGCTGCATAATCACTGTCAGCAGTACTATTTAATCACCTTTTTAGCATTCATTCAAGATACACTATATTACCAAAAGTATTGGGATACTTGCCTTTACACACAAGTCAGGTCAGGTTGAGGAGCATGCTCTGATGCAGCGTGTTACTGCACCCACCACATGGCGAAACTGCTTGGGACCCCGGTCACCAACCCCCCAGGCAGATACATGGTCCAGTCCCACCCTCTGGAAATAGCCGTCCATCTGCCACACCCAGGTATTACGTGGGCGTCCCCTCGGCCTGGTCCAGCCGCTTGGGTCCTCAGCAATGAGGATCCTGAGAGCTGGATCACCCTCAGGAAATGGTGCCAAATGGTCGCAGTGAAGTAACTGATGCTCCCTTACAATGCAGTTTGTCACAATGCAACCGCTCATTCGACATAAGGTCAATCCAGCGGTACCCAAGGATACAAAAGACGCCGTACCGAAGGAGTCCAGCCTTTGTCTCAGCTCACTGGATAGCATCCATGTCTCACAGACATACAGCAAGACAGGGAGCACCAGGATTCTGAAGACTTGGACCTTCGTCCTCTTGCAATGATATCGGGAACGTCACACACCCCTTTCCAGCGACCAGACGGTGTGTCATGTGCTCACAAATTTGTCTAACAAATGCCTCCTTATCTGCCCTCAGAGCCCTCCTTCTCAGTTCCCAGTACAGACTGGAGTTGCCACCAAGTCGTGCCCTGCAACTCCTCTCGATAATATCCAGAGTGCCCTGCGACATGAAACACCTCCTTCTGGGAACACTGGCAACACCAACACAACCCTCTGCAACCTTCAGGGTCTTATCATGGAAGGTCTCCCACAACTTTAATGACATCCCATTCTTAATACATAGGCTTTAATATGGAGTTGGCCCACCCTTTGCAGCTATAACAGCTTCAACTCTTCGGGGAAGGCTGTCCACAAGGTTTAGGAGTGTGTTTATGGGATTTTTTTACCATTCTTCCAGGAGAGCATTTGTGAAGTCAGGCACTGAGGTTGGACGAGAAGGCCTGGCTCCCAGTCATCCCAAAGGTGTTCTATCAGGTTGAGGTCAGGGCTCTGTGCAAGCCAGTCAAGTTACTCCATACTAGACTTGCTCATCCATGTCCTTATAGACCTTGCTTTGTGCACTGAAGCGCAGTCATGTTGGAACAGGAAGGGGCCATCCCCAAACTGTTCCCACAAAGTTGGGAGCATGAAATTGTCCAAAATGGCTTTGAATGCTGCAGCATTAAGAATTCCTTTCACTGGAACTAAGGGGCCAAACCCAAACCCCTGAAAAACAACCCCACACCATAATCGCCCCTCCACCAAACTTTACACTTGGCACGATGCAGTCAGGCAAATACCATTCTCCTGGCAACTGCCAAACCCAGACTCGTCCATCAGATTCCTAGACAGAGAAGCGTGATTCGACACTCCAGAGAACACATCTCCACTGCTCTACAGTCCAGTGGCAGCGTGCTTTACACCACTGCATCTGACGCTTTGCATTGCACTTGCTGATGTAAGGCTTGGATGCAGCTGCTCGGCCATGGAAACCCATTCCATGAAGTTCTCTATGCACTGTTCTTGAGCTAATCTGAAGGCCATATGAAGTTTGGAGGTCTGTAGCTATTGACTCTTCAGACAGTTGGTGATTTCTGCACACTGCGTCTCAGCATGCGTTGTCCCCGCGCTGTGATTTTACGTGACCTACCACTTCATGGCTGAGTTGCTGTGGCTTCCAATTGCTTCCACTTTGTCATAGTACCACTACCAGTTGATCGTGGAATATTTAGTAGCAAGGAATTTTCACTAATGGACTCATTGCACAGGTGGCATCCTATCACGGTACCACGCTTGAATTCACTGACCTCCTGAGAGTGACCCATTCTTTCACAAATGTTTGTAGAAGCAGTCTGCATGCCTAGGTGCTTGATTTTATATACCTGTGGCTATGGAAGCAAATGGAACCACTGAATTCCATGATTTGAAGGGGCGTCCCAATACTTCTGGCAATATAGTGTAGATCAGGGGTGGCCAATCTTATTCGGAAAGGGCCGGTGTGTGCAGGTTTTTGGGATAACCTGTAGGTCAGCTGTTCAAACCCAGGTGTGAGGACTGTTCAGCCAATCAGTCCTCTAATTAGTAATCTAATTAGGGAGTTGCAGCGAAAACCCGCATACACACCAGCCCTTTGAGGATAATATTGGCCACCCCTAGTGTAGATCAATTTCAGATGACTACTGGTCTTTCTTAGCTAAAGCTGAAGTTTAATAACACATATCTGTGTATAGAATGGGAGTTAGCAAGGCGTTTAAGCTGGTTTTAGGGTGTATAAATATTATGTAACTAATAATGGTTATTTAGGTGTTTTTTAGGATCTTCTAGTAATTTACTTGCTGGTGGCTACTAAAAAATAAATATTTTTACACAATGATTTAGTACAGCGGTGGCCAATTTTATCCACAAAGGGCCGGTGTGTATGCAGGTTTTTGGGATAACCTGTAGGTCAGCTGTTCAAACCCAGGTGTGAGGACTCTTCAGCCAATCAGTCCTCTAATTAGGGAGTTGCAGCAAAAACTATCAGTTTAAAAAAATTTAGTAGATCAGGGGTGTCAGACTCCAGTCCTGGAGGGCCGGAGTCCTGCACATTTTTGGGTTTCCCCTCATTTAACACACCTGATTCAACTCCTTGTGCTAATTACCACACAGCTCTTGAGCTGAATCATTTGTGTGGGAACAGGGAAAGAGCTAAGCTACACAGGGCTCCGGCCCCCCAGGACTGGAGATTGGGACCCCTGTAATAGATGCTTACGTTTTACATTCAGTCACATGATTACACGCCTGTGCCTTGCTTCAGCCGCCTTGCCCAAAGGCTCGTTTGTCTAATTAAAAATCAGATGTGAACAATTAAAATCTTTAAAAGTGCCTCCACAGAGTTATACAGCCCTCTGCTGCTTTGTGGCCCCTTTTATCACTTTGGTGTAGCTTTTGTTATACAACTGCTTTAAGATTTCTGTGGAATATTACCAACTTTTTTTATATAAAGAACTTGTTTATTTTCTGTAGAATTCTACAATGCTTTGTCTCATTATTTTAAATGGTACTTGCCTATATTTGTTTTGGGATTTCAGGAAATTATAGGTCTGTTAATTTAAGGGAACAAAGGTGAAACTAAAAGTAGCATTAGTTTAACTAGAGAGGAATTGTCAAGGCTGGTCACAGACAGGGAATCAGGCTAACAGGTGGGCGGGGCAATAGACATAGACACCAGTCACCTGAAATAGATTAGCTGAAACATTTTGATGACACTGGTTGCACAGTTACGCAGTAGTTATGACTGCGGGCAGACTTATGTGTCCCAAAGACAGTAACTAAAGTAGAAAATCGCATAACACTTTTTTAAAATGAGAAAATAAAACAATGTATCCATTAAGTAATTACACTACAAAGCTGAAATAATGCAGAAGGTTGCTATGCATGGTTATTGGGATCTAGATGAATTCCCTGTATGCCACACAAGTCTAAACATTATAAAAATATACTGGAGATAAACTAAAGACTGAGAACCAAGTAAAGCTTAGTACTGGGTTTTCTTGCTGTAAAAAATTTAAATGGGCTGTTGAGAGTAGCTGGAGGTCAGCAGGTTAAGTGATAATTATTCATCTATCTGCAATGGGATATCAACAATGCTTTGGTCCCACTAGAGCCAGACTTCCTCTGTTAGCAGGAATGGACATTATATACCAGTCTGAATGCCATATGCAATGCACTGTGTCTGTCTCTCTGCCCTAATTTATGCTACTTTTCGAAACGAGATATAGGGTTGGTTACACTCTGTTTATACTAATATATTACTATGCATTAAAATTAGGTCACTATTACAGATTTTTAATTTTTTCAGTAAAAACTAGTAGCATTCTTTCTTGTTTGTAAACAACGCAAGACCTGCCACGACATTACACAAAATCCCAATTTGCACAAAAAGAAATTATATATATTGTATTTTACAATATGTATTTTATTTTGTTGAAAGCTAATACCTTAAAGTTAGACTTTTCCAAATGTCAGTTAACACACATTTACTGGTTGCCAGGTTTTACAGCCGTTTGCCAAATTGGTTATAAATATAGTTTTTGTTCATAAACATTCACCTTCTGTTTTGGGAGCAATATCATAATCTGATTTAAAAAACAAATCTGTTGGTGGACAAAGTGGAGTGAAACCTTGAGTCATTTTCAATAGAAATGACATTGGCAGTGTAACCCAATTAAATTCTATTTGTATTGATAAACATTGCAATCTTTGTCACCACTGCATAATGTATACAAGAGAAACAATGTCTTAATTTGTGTGGGGGGGGCTAAACAGGTTTTCCTGGCGGCAGGGGGTCCTTGCATAAGAAGAGATTGAGAGGCAGATCTCCTGACCACATCACCACTGCATCCTGAGCATCTAGCATTTACCTGACATGCGTCACAGGGCTAAATTCAACACGGTATTCAATTTTGAACTGGTTTGTTAATAACTAATAGCTGATGTTAATTTTCATAGTTTTTGTAAGTCGGCTGTCATTGTTAATGAACAAAACAGGTCTAGGGTAAGAAAGAATGAGAAAAATCTAATTAAAACTTGTAAATTGAAGTTGTTTTTAATTTCTGTTCCTGCGTTATTGGAGCCGCGATAAGCCCGCTGTTGAGGGAGCACGCAAGACGCTCGGTTCGTTATAGACATCAGTCTGATGCCATCTAAGCTCCAGCACCAGACTGCTTTTGCACTGGTTCTCTTATTTGAATGTCTACTGAGGTTGAACTATCTCTGAATTATTAACAGGGGACCACTTTATGACTCGAATATTTAATTTAGTAAAATAAAATAATGTCGGTTTAGCCACTGTGTCTTTTTAAATGGATTTTTTTTTTATCCAGAAGTTGGAGGATTCAAACCCCACTGGAGGAAAGGGCTGATTCATTATTCTGCTACAGAGCCAGATAAGAACACTGGCCTCCCAGAATCTAAGATTAAAAAGGTTGTCAGCTCTACACAACCCAAAGACTGCAGTCCGAAATGATTGTAACAGCTGGGACTATAGAGCGATTCTACCCCCTTGATTTGGAAGGAAAGGAATTTGCAGTTGAGCATCATAATTGCCACCAACCCAGTTAATATGCTATGTATAAGAATTTTCATTCTTCAAGTTTAGCATTCTAATTTTGGGCAATAAAATTTTATATTCATACATTCTGCATCCAAATGGGTCTTCGTGTTTTTCACTTAAAGAGCAGGCTCACAGAAATAAAACAAATTGACCTTCAATCAAGGTATGATTACAGCTGATTAGTTATCCCTAGTCTGACTAAATGGACTGTGTGCCATTAATGCATCTAGAGCTACCATGCAACGGTACAATCCCTCCCACAAAACCTTACGTAAGTCAAATTTAACGTACGTCTGATTTACCCCCATACCATTCAGGACACCTTATAGCAAAAACACATCAGCCTAAAATAGGACCATGTACTAAAGAACACATATTAAATAAAAGAACTGATAAAATTTAAAAATTTTTTGAGTATATGCTGCCTTTTTGCATTGGCGCGTCCATAAACTGTGTATGTAGGATATTTTTTGCGGAAGTCTGGATTTACGTAAGTCAGTTTTGCGTCAAGAGAGCGTCCTGTACAGTACATGTGAAAAGGAGAACGGCATCTGACTAAAAGAAGCCGGAGACAGTCCAGTCAAAAATTCTGTAAATGAAGTAATGGTATGAAAGATGGCATGCTTATGCTCTGATCCAGTAAGTCAGAAGCTGTAGTAGGTGTGAGCGTGAACCTTGGAAGCACTCGTGTGCACGAGGAAGGGTGATGGCTGGGTAGTGACAGGCAGACGACTCGAGCGGGCTTTGGAAGACAAAAAGCTCGACGGACCTACAGGTTTAGTGGGCTGGTCGGCATTAGACCATCTGTGTTCTGTCAGAACCATTAAATCGTTTCCCATTGCCTGACTCAAACTAAACACACACCCTACCAGAAAAAAAAATGTAAAAGATAATGGACTAGTAACCTTAATTCTAGGACTAATTAACATCTGATATAGTGTTAAATTAAGTGGTTCCCTGTTATACAGGGGCCCTGAACTATCAGAAAAACAAGTTTTGGTATCTGAAAAAGCCATAACCTTTCTAAGCCTAACCTTAGCTTCAGTTGGGTAACCCTGATTTGTGGAGTTAGGGCAGGGGTGAGTAATCTTGTCCACAAAGGGCCGGTGTGTATGCAGGTTTTTGGGAAAACCTGCAGGTCAGCTGTTCAAACCCAGGTGTGAGGACCCAATCAGTCCTCTAATTAGTAAACTAATTATGGAGTTGCAGCGAAAACCCGCATACACACCGGCCCTTTGCGGATAAGATTGCCCACCCCTGAGTTAGGGTGACACAACAGACTAACTGTTGGTGTGAAATATGCTCTTAATTAAAATGGGTACATCCATCCACCAATCCATCTTCCAAACCAGGGTGAAGGTGAAGGTGAAGCTGGAGTCTATTCCTGAAAGCAGAGGATGCCAGGCAGAGGACACTCCATTAATATGAATAATATTATTAGGTTTGTTCCGCTAATTTTGTGTTAGCTACCTATGCAGTGTGCTAGTGTCAGTTATGGGATAAAACCACATTTCAGATATAGATAAACATGATGCAGTAGTAGGATGAGATGCTCTGTGGGAATGCAACCCTTGAGGCATAGATCATATTACCCAGATTTAATTTGATATGATTAATAAAAAAAACGCATGTGCAGGAGTGCAGTTAATGGAGGAGCTGCTTTATGGCAGAGCATGACTTGGCAGACAGTTTATTGACACTGAAGTAGCGGTAAGAGTGTTTCATATGGCACAGAGACATAAATTCCTACTCTAATGAGAGGTGTGAAGAGAAATGAGCAAAGAATCAGACGTGAAGAGGAAATAGCTGAGAATCACAAAGAGATAAAAATCCAGTCAGTCTCTCTTCCACTAAGGCAATGTTTCCCGATCCGATCCTCGGGGACCCGCAGACAGTCCATGTTTTTACTCTCTTTCAAGTGGGGAGCAAAAACATGGCCTGTCTGGGAGGGAGTAAAAACATGGACTGTCTGTGGGTCCCCGAGGACTGGATTGGGAGACCCTGCTCTATAGCATCCTGACAAAAGTTATTTATATGTTGTATGTCTCCTTATGGTGACTTGCCATGCGGTACTTGGATTGTTTCATCTGAATATTTGATGCTCAGTCCGACTGCAGATCAGGAATTCTCTGACTCGAATCCCACCCTGCGGCATTTATTGAACCATCAGGCAGGATGAACAGGCCTTTGGTCAGGCTGAGGTAGGCCGGAGACATCTGCCTTTGAATCGGCTAGTAGGTGATCTTGGTCTGGACTCTTACACTCCGAACCTGAATGACCCACCTCTGATTACGTTTTCCTGCATTTATCAAACATTCAAAATCAGATGCTGTTCTATCATTGGGGCAAACGCTGACACCTTATTGCCTTAATATGATTTGCTGCCATTTTGCCCTGTATTTTTTCTTTGAGTTACTTTGATGCTTGGACAGAACTGTATATAACCGGTGTTTCTCAAGCAATATACACAGTAAGTAATGTAGACTTCCTGTCCTCAGGCTGAACCTGTAATATCCGTAACTCTATTGCGCAGCAAAAAAATTAATTCAGTTTATTAAATTGTTGGTAATTGAAGCATAATTCTGGAACAGGAGGTGAGGAAATGATATGAAATGACATTTTCCGCTTATCAAGGACAGGAGCTGCCCATTGTCAATAAACGGGTTTTATGGGAGTATTGTGTCTATGAAGTTGAGTTTCAGAACTCATTTTTGTTTTTTGAATATGGTCGATAAATAAAAATGTACTATGCTGACTTCTTTTAAGTTTATTGCTTTCAATATGGCCTTCAAAGCCAGCATAAATGTCAATACCACATGAAAGAGACTTAAAAGCTTTATGACAACAATCATTCCTTAAAACTTTAAGACCAGAAAGCCTTTTTCAGCGTTCAAGGTATTCCTTTGTGGGCATGTGAATGACACCATAAAAAAGGTAAATAGATGTCAGGAGGAGAGAGAGTGGAGGGCGCTAAGTGTGTGTTAGCATCTCTTAGGCATGGGGTGAAGGGCGCTAAGTGTGTGTTAGCATCTCTTAGGCGTGGGGTGAAGGGCGCTACGTGCGTGTTAGCATCTCTTAGGCGTGGGGTGAAGGGCGCTACTTGCGTGTTAGCATCTCTGAGGCGTGGGGTGAAGGGCGCTAAGTGCATGTTAGCATCTCTTAGGCGTGAGATGAAGGACGCTACGTGTGTGTTAGCATCTCTTAGGCGTGGGGTAAAGGGCGCTACGTGTGTGTTAGCATCTCTGAGGCGTGGCGTGGGGTGAAGGGCGCTAAGTGTGTGTTAGCATCTCTTAGGCGTGGGGTGAAGGGTGCTAAGTGCGTGTTAGCATCTCTGAGGCGTGGCGTGGGGTGAAGGGCGCTAAGTGTGTGTTAGCATCTCTGAGGCGTGGCGTGGGGTGAAGGGCGCTACGTGTGTGTTAGCATCTCTGAGGCGTGGGGTGAAGGGCGCTAAGTGTGTTTTAGCATCTCTTAGGCGTGGGGTGAAGGGCGCTACGTGTGTGTTAACATTTCTTAGGCGTGAGGTGAAGGGCGCTAAGTGCGTGTTAGCATCTCTGAGGCATGGGGTAAAGGGCGCTAAGTGCGTGTTAGCATCTCTTAGGCGTGGGGTGAAGGGCGCTAAGTGCGTGTTAGCATCTCTTAGGCGTGGCGTGAAGGGCGCTACGTGTGTGTTAGCATCTCTTAGGCGTGGCGTGAAGGGCGCTAAGTGTGTGTTAGCATCTCTTAGGCGTGGCGTGAAGGGCGCTAAGTGCGTGTTAGCATCTCTGAGGCGTGGGGTGAAGGGAGCTAAGTGCGTGTTAGCATCTCTTAGGCGTGGGGTGAAGGGCGCTACGTGTGTGTTAGCATCTCTGAGGCGTGGGGTGAAGGGTGCTAAGTGCGTGTTAGCATCTCTTAGGCGTGGGGTGAAGGGCGCTAAGTGTGTGTTAGCATCTCTTAGGCGTGGGGTGAAAGGTGCTATGTGTGTGTTAGCATCTCTTGGGTGCGGGGTGAAAGGTGCTATGTGTGTGTTAGCATCTCTTGGGCGTGCCTAATAACCATCTCCTCTCATGTACTGCGTTAGACAGAAATGCCATTGTTTGTAATAAACTATAGTGTCCAAGCGGCCCTGAGTAGAAATATTAAACCAAGATTGCAGATTATTTTGAACAAACACAGTATTGAGTGCACTTAACTCATTATCACAAAATGATAGGTCAGCATTGTTGGGCGAATTGAACTAATTTTCAAAATTTTAAATCAAAAAATCATATTTGTGTACAATTTTGTTTAGCAAATAACTCTTAGTAACGTTGCATGTTCGAAGTAAATTTAATATACACTGCTCAAAAAAATTAAAGGAACACTTTTTAATCAAAGTATACAATCAAGTCAATTAAACTTCTGGGATATTGATCTGGTCAGTTAAGTGGCAGAGGCAGTTGTTAATCAGTTTCAGTTGCTTTGGTGTTAATGAAATATTAACATGTGCACTTGAGGGGCAACAATGAGACGACCCCCCAAACAGGAATGGTGTAACAGGTGGGGGCCACTGACATTTTTCCCTCCTCATCTTTTCTGACTGTTTTTCTTTTTTCACTAGTCTTGCATTTGGCTACAGTCAGTGTCACTACTGGTAGCGTGAGGCGATACCTGGACCCTCCAGAGGTTGCACAGGTAGTCAATACGTGCCACTGCCAGAAGGTTTGCTGTGTCTCCCAGCACAGTCTCAAGGCCATGGAGGAGATTTCAGGAGACAGGCAGTTACTCTAGGAGAGCTGGAGAAGGTCCTTAACCCATCAGCAGGACCGGTATCTGCTCCTTTGTGCAAGGAGGAACAGGAGGAGCACTGCCAGAGCCCTACAGAATGACCTCCAGCAGGCCACTGGTG
>JAOYFF010000015.1:2578938-2591912 GCA_025773925.1 Cryptomyrus ogoouensis | reverse complement strand
GTTTTGGTTCTTATCAGTGTAGAATCCACACCTACAGCCTTGGTCATATGCAAGGTAAGCAGTGACTCACTCTATACAATAAACGTCATAATCAGCACATGCTTCCAGCCAAAAGTAAAAGCAAATGAAACACAAAACAAAAATTAATAGGACAATAAATTTGAGTACGACTGACAATATGTAAACACTAAATAATATGAATGTTTTATTTGAGGTGTAAACACCGGTATTCACTGAGGGTTGTGGTTCACTGTTAAAAGATCGACACTGTTCTCTATCCTCAGTCTTCTGGCTCTGTCAAGTTTTATTGTTGCATGTGTTGGGAAGAACAGCAAAATTCTGATGCCACCGTAGCAGGGTAAGGGGAGAAAAGAGGACAAACAGGAAAGAGTGCAGTAAAAGGAAAGAGTGCAGAATAATAATTAATGAACGATAAATAAAAGCATAAATATGTGGTGTAGAGCAGGGTGAGAGCTTGTCAGCTTGCGACATTTCGTTAAGCAAAGGGACCTTAACGATCCTTTGAACCAGGAGCTTAAAATTCCACGTAAGAACTTTTCGAGATGCAGAATCTCACTGCTGTCCTCCACCTACTCTACGGCCATTAAGCCGTCAGGATGCGACAGACGCAGTCTTCTAAGGACATGCACACTTCAGAACGCATCCAGGCTGCATTAATGTCTCCTGACGTCGCTGAAGGAGCCGGTCGGACCCAGTCCGACGGAAAACAGCAGAAGTCGTTCGCTGTCACAGCTGCTCCGTTGGAAGCCTCGTCTAATATTTTTAGCCTGGATATGCTTCCACACAAATGAGCTTGACGCACGATGACAGAAACCCACTGATTTGTGCCTGATTTTAAACTTTATTTATTTATTTTTTACAAGGCCTCTTGCGTTTTCCTCCACATGTCCACTGTAATAACATATTTCCAAACCTGACATTTAATCCATGCAAACAAATTACCAGAGAGCCCACCTGGTCTTACTGAGGCATATTTATAGACCAGGGAAGTGTGACACATGGAGGTAATAGATCACACTTACACACTGGTGTGTAGCAATGAATAGTTATTCAATAACTATACAATAGTGAAATTTGTATTGTGTGTGTGTTTGTGGTGGGAGAGGGGCTTATGTATTATTACATTGTGGGGACCAAATGCCATTAGAGACCAAATGTCCCCACAATGTGATTAAATCTGCCATTTTTACGTTGTGGTGACCATTTCTTCAGTCCCCACAAGGGGAAACTAAATTTTATAAAAATCTGTGACTGCAATCAAAAAACTAAAAATGCTAAAAGACTTGTGTTTTGTTTGGTTACTTATGGTTAAGGTTAGGGCTGGGTAGGGGTTAAGGTTGTCATGTTGGGATTAGGGTTATGTCCATAGAATTGAATGGACGGTCCCCACATAGATATGAATACAAACGTGTGTGTGTTTATTTTTCTCAAAATATTATCACTGTAGGCTCGGCAGTATGTTTCATGTTGTCTGTTCCATGTTATCAAAATAAGGATTCTCAATACCGCAGGTGCAGTTGGTCAGTGAGATATCTTTTAGGAATGTAACTAAAATTAATATTCCTGCTTTGTTACAATTGAATAAGGCAGTACTATCTTGGGAGATGAGATACCACAGATATTCTGGGGGGAAAATGCAATGGCAGCCATGCCCCCAGGACCCCAGGGCTCTCCCCAAAACAGGCAGGACTGCAGCGAAGCCTCACCTTGCGTCAGATCCAAGAGAGATTAAGCTTCCCCAGAGCAAGGCCCCCGCGTTTGGTCGGCTCACAATGGGGCTGCAAGCTGCTACTTCCAATGACGAGGCTTCCGGGGATTAGCGCGAGTAAACAAGCCAAGCCGGGCCGCGTCGGAAGGTCCGGCTCCGGGGGTGACGCAGGCGGGATCGGCGTGGCTCCTGCCCTTAGAGCAAGGCAGTAAAGTGGATCGATGCGCCGCACTGCCGTGAATCGGGGCACACCGTTACGGTTTGACGGCTCAACACGGCTGTGGTCAGTACCTGCCGGAGCGTGCAGTCGTGGGCTAGGAGAGACATGGGGAGAGAGCGGGGAAGACAGGGGGGGCAGGGGAGAATCCCGCTCCTTGTCTGCCGCTGGATGAACCTGAGTCGTACTGACAGGTGATGGAGCCCAAGTCAGAGTCCGGAATCTCGCCCCAGGGGCTCCGAGGCGAGCGGCTGACGGCGTCGCCACGCTCCAACATCTCCGCGAGTCTCTGTGCGGCTCAGATGGATACACTCCAGAAGTCCGATATGATTTAGACTGTCAGGTGTGCATCTATAGAGCTACAACGAAAAGCCATTACGCACCAAATTGACTTTCGCTTTATGTCCATATTGGCATGAGAGAGAAATTGAGCCTATATGAAAATGTATTCAAAGTATTTATCGAAAAATATTTATTAAAAAATTTTAAATACATGTTACACTTCAGTTGGCATAATGTCGACACCACGTAATTCCATTTTAGTCTTCAAAAACAGAATACATTTTTTTGTTCTTTATTTTTGTATTTGCATGTATAAGCTTTACAGGAAGTTAAGTTAAAACACTTCTACTAATCCATCTCTACATGCTGTAAAATACAATATCACCCCCTCGTAAGAGTGACTCCAGAAAAAGACTCGATATAAGCCACATAAAATGGAAAAGCTCTCGCTGGAATTGAAGGATATGTAGCTGATCTGAAATGATCTTTCGCTCTGATGGCAAAAGTGAAATGAATGCGATTCTACAGCCATCCTTAAGTAGCTATCTCTCTCTCTTTTTTTTTTCTGTGAAAAGCAAACAGCAGTGCTGCCCTCTGGAGGTGATGTGTGACAGTGCGATGAGGAGGCACAACGGCACCGTGGAACAGGAATAGATCCCCAAGAAGTGAGCTGGCAGGTCTGCCCCCCCCGCCATAATGCGATCACCAAATGAGCTCCATAATCACCATGGCTGGAAATGTGTGAATGATGCCAAGCCGCATTCGCAAGTATGGCTTTAAGACCACTTTTATATACGGCTCATATGTTTTGATGTTGTATCCTTGTACTTATTATATAACACATCAACATACAATTAATATAGATTAACTTAAGAGAGACATATTGGTAATTAGAGTATTGCTGTGTTCCTGACCTATATGGACTAATAAGATGGATCTAGGGGCCTCAAAATATGGCATCTGGTCTCCTAAGGTTTTGTACTGCAGGATTATGTATTTCGTGTCTGATATTCTAACCATGCACCACTTCCGGCGACGAGGTAGAAAAGTATCGGTGAAAAGAGTCAGTGAGTGTGCATTATAAGATCTTTAATGGCCACCAGCTGTCGCATCTAACCTGTATCATCTTAACCAAGAGGCAGAACCTGCCAAAGATTGTGCTCTTTGGAAATGTTTAGCGCCCCCTGTTGGGCCATCAGTGGCACTTCCAGCCAGAAATTTTGTTTATTTGCATAGATCTTCCATGCAAAAGCGAAAAGGAACTCGGATTTGCATAGTTTTGGGTGTCAGATGTTGAACAACATGACTTGAGTGACATGACTTCAGGTGTTGTGAAGAGAAGGTCACCGGCAAATAACCTGGGCAGGACGTCTGCCATGTGCAGATTCACGGCTAAAAAACGTCCGCTCATAATGATTCACTCTGCTGAATTATTTTATATTTCAGAGTAAATAACTGTAAAACGTTAAAATAAGCAGCACAAACGACGGCGGTGAGTCATCACTCCAGAGCGAAGGACCTCAAAGTTGTTTTCCCCATTATTCATGGAAGTAAGGATAAGATGTCTCTCCACAGAGTGACTGACAAGGAAAATAAACCCAGGAGCCTTTATTCTGTCGAGATATTCCAGCGCGCCAGCCCTGCGCTTGTAGAAAGGAGGCAGGCAGATTCTCGGCTTTGACTCGCTGGGCATTAGATTCGGCAGGACAGCGATCATCTCCTATATGTGCATGTGTTCATGAATCCCTTTCAAAGTAAAAGTCAAGGTCAGGTGGGCCCTCAGTCTTTCCCCATTTAAAAGGCGGGGGACGGATTTCTGTGTGGAAGCTTTATATCATAACAGCTAATTCTGCTTCTGCTTGAAATAAATTTAAATAAAACTGCTTCTTTTTCTGTTGACTTTTTACTGCTGCCTGTATACATGAATCACATTTTAAACTTGAAAGCTTTTGAAGGGTTTCTGCAGAGATCTTGGCAAGCTAATAGCATTTCTGCCGACAGAATGGCTTCTGACAATATAGGCAAGCACCAGTCAACTGAATTAATATAGCTAGTTAAATTCCATGTCCCTACTATATAATATGATACCATATTTTATATGCGTCCATTTGAAACAAATGGACTAGTAATCATTTTCACACATGAAAATCTTTTTGGTGCAGCATTTTATTTAAGTAATGTGAGGCCAAAAAAAGTGGTACTCCATTCATCTTACATAACCAATTAGAGCAGAGGTGGGGCATGAAGGAATTGTAGGGGGGGGCAGCAGGGTAAGGCAATACAACAGACCTGTGTGTGTGGGGGTGAGATGGAGGCAGATCTATTTTGGCGCAAGCTTCAAAAATATAAAAAATAACGTGAACACAGTATGTGCCTGTTTACACGATATCATGGTAACGACAGATCAAATATCATTGAAATGAGTGACATAGGCACCATGCGAAACGAGTGATATAGACAGGCACCATGTGAAATGAGTGACATAGACAGCCACCATGCGAAATGAGTGACATAGACAGGCACCATGCGAAATGAGTGACATAGACAGGCACCATGCGAAATGAGTGACATAGACAGGCACCATGCGAAATGAGTGACATAGACAGGCACCATCTGAAATGAGTGACATAGACAGTCACCATGCGAAATGAGTGACATAGGCAGGCACCATGCGAAATGAGTGACAAAGACAGGCACCATGCGAAATGAGTGACATAGACAGGCACCATCTGAAATGAGTGACATAGACAGGCACCATCTGAAATGAGTGACAAAGACAGGCACCATGCAAAATGAATGACATAGACAGGCACCATCTGAAATGAGTGACATAGACAGGCACCATGCAAAATGAGTGACATAGACAGGCACCATCTGAAATGAGTGACATAGACAGGCACCATCTGAAATGAGTGACATAGACAGGCACCATCTGAAATGAGTGACATAGACAGGCACCACGCATTGAATACGTTGAACTGTTCTGACTAGTAACATAACGAAAGCTACTTAGTTAATGCTGACAGACTTAAAGGAACCATGAAGAAATTTCTAGCTGCTGGTACTGTTATGAGAAAATGTGAGAGCAAAGCAACATCTAAAACGAGTAGAAACAAAATGTTTAAACGATAAATATGCTTCATTTGCCCAACTGCAGCCACAATGAAATGCTTTGTGGTTCTGACCCCATATTACTCTCCATAGCTTGGGGGGGGCAGCATCCCCAGATCTGGGGGTTAAGGGCCACCCTCAAGGGCCCACAGACATGTGCCTGTTCTGCCAAGGCAGACACTCAAACCAACAACCTTCTGATCACAGACACAGACTTAGCCTGCTGGGTCACGCACTGCCCCGTGTGTGTGTGTAGGTAATTCAGAGATACTGGTTTGCATGTTTTCAGACTGACAGAGAACACTGGGTAGAATCACAAGGAGAACAGGCGAACCCTACAAAGAGCCAGAGCCAAGACTTGAACCCACAACCATGGAGCCACCAGGGTTGACAGCTAATTACAGACCCACCATGACACCTAAGACTGACAAAAATCCTTACCTGTAACAACAGACAGAATATATATATATATATCTTTTTTTTTCATGTAAAATTTTGTCAGAGAATGTCAATGAATACCCAAAACAACTTATTGCACAAGGCAAATTCTCATTAGAACATAGTTAGCATTAAGTGTTTTGAAGTGACTTCCCCAAAGTCTGGGCGTACCCTTCTGCAGGGGCCAGATGTCTGCTGATGATGTCATCCTACCGCCGTTTTACTGATGATGTCATCCTACCGCCGTTTTGCTGATGATGTCATCCTACCGACGTTTTACTGATGATGTCATCCTACCACCGTTTTACTGATGATGTCATCCTACCGCCATTTTGCTGATGATGCACTCATGCTCTCCGGGGGTCTCTATCAGGATGTTTCGCAAAAGACCCTTCACTGAGTCCAGAAGCATACTGAACCACATATTAATCCGGACCCAGTCAATAATGCACCTTACGAGTCCAATATGCTTAGTAAAATTGCTTAATGTGGTTTGAAGTTCACACATACAATGTAGAACCATCAAACTTAGCACATGCATAATCCCCCCCCGCCCCCCAAAAAGAGATGGAACGATCTATAAGCATCAAACCAGTCTTTAACTTACGGTCCTCTTATCGTTATATATTGATGTCTGTATCCAAAGTTATTGTTAATTCATTAAAGTTGCTGAAATGCTCTTTTGTTATTGAAAACTGTTCCGGACCTTTGGCTTTGTACGAAAATCTGATGTAGACCTTTGATCAAAAAGTTTGAGAATCGGCTCGGTGCCTTTTGCGAGGCTGTGAGTGAAGCGCGCGCATTGTGCTAACAAACAGCGAATTCTTACCGCGTCAGAGTTACAGAAACTTCTGCTCATTCTGCGTTCTCAAGTCTCATTGGCTGGGTTTCATTTCCGAAAGTTCACTGCTATTATTATGACAGAGAGGGATTAAACCACCGCTGGCATAATTAATTTGGAAGGGTACACAGACGCTAAGCAGTACTGGGAATATGAATGCATCATTAAAGAGACCATCTGCATTCTCATTGTCAGATATTATTTGGAGTAAGTGATTTGTGAAATATTTGATCATGAAAGGAAGTTAAACTGACTTAGACGCTAGATTTTTAATAGCAAAATAAAGTGAAAGGCATTTTAATGAGTCCTTTGGTGGTGTTCATCCAATAAAGCAAAATAATTCATTAATTTGTTTCATATACATATTCATGAATGATCTACTTGCAAGTGAGGGAAAAATCAAATGTGTGCACCTTCTGGAATAAAACCAAGCGTAAACCAGAAGTGTAATATCGGGCATCATTCAATATGTCAATATACGTAAAATCACACTTTAATTTGATTTTTTTTTTTACTCATATGGTTTGTTATAATTCTAAAAACAGCAAAACTAATAATTTTCACCTCGCAACAACAACTAGTCCCTGTCTTATGACGCAACATCCAATAAACAAGTACGATTAGCGTAATCAGTTTGATTAAAAAATAAATTCCAAGTTTGCAAATAACTAAGATAAAAATTCGTCAGCATTTAACATCTTTTCCATTTCTAACAATAGTGAAGCAATTCAATTCGCCATTTAATAACGATACAGTATGTGGGACAAATATGTGGAAAAGAGAGGTTTAATTAAGCATGATAAATGAGGTTTTAATGTGCTTCTGCGTGATTACACACAGAGGGTGGGGCTGTGCGTTATGCTGAGCGATTGCGCCCCCTTGTGCTTACAGCACGTACTGGCGGCGAGCTGTGGACAAATCGTATTACCTTTCTTGGCGCGATGTTTGTCATGGCCTCTGCTCTGCCTGTGTGCAGATTGCATGCCCCCCCCCCAACCAGATACCCTGGACTCCATCTGAAAACGTGCTGCAACTAACTGGTGTCACTGAATTGTTCATTGTGTGTGTGTGTGTGTGTGTGTGTGTGTGGTCCAGGTATACCTTACCTTGTGGGGACTCAAATGACCCCGTGTGTGTGCACATGTGTCCATGGGCTGGCATCCCAACCCTTAACCCTGTGCTGAGAGCTGGTGAGGGTGTCAGCCAGGGGCGCGGGGGCGCGTGTCGGCCCCTCAGAAGATGCTGCCCATTCTGCCCTTGCCAGGATCCACCCTGAAGCCCCCCCGATCACAGCAGATTATGTTCTTTTCCGGAATCTCCCCACCTACGGCTGCTGTGTATTCTGTCCATACATCGGCTGTCATCCTTCACCATGTTCTCATCCATGAGCAGCTGCTGTTTACTCATCTACATCGTTACACAAAGCAAACGTGCCATTATTCAGTGGAACACGAACGGACTAAATGAATCAGACCTTAAAGGAGCAGCAGTCTGGCCTGTTCATGCGAATCCCATTACACACATATGGCCAGTGTCCACTGTATTAGGTACACCTACAGTAGGTAGTACTGGTTGTTACTGATTTTTTTTCCCCCTCCAGAATTGCTTCAAGGAGGGAGGACTTTTATACTCAGAGAAGCCTTTCTGCACGCCACTGCTGTGCAGAGCTGTTATTTTTGCACTTGTGACCTTCCTGTTAGCTTCTCTGAGTTCGGCCGTTCTCCTTAGACCTCTCATTAACAAGCTGTTCTTGCCACTAACAAGGTTTTTTTTTCTTTTGTATATTGCATCCTTTTCTGTAAACGCTAGACTGCAGTGTGTGAAAATCCCAGCACGGCTGTCATTCCTGCAATGCTGGAGCTGCCATGTCTGCTTCAATAATCATGGCACGTTGGGATGCGATCATGTGCCTTAGCCATCCTAATGCTTAGCCAAACAGTACATGAACCTCTTGACCCCGTGTGTGCTGTGTTTACTCAGTCGCAGCCTCATGATTCACTCTCTTGCACAAAGCATCCAAGGTCAGTTGAAAAACTGTTTGACGCAATGGTCATTAGAGAATGAAAAGGCTTTGAACTGGACACACTCACTGGGTCGACTCACCAGTCTGACAACCAAAGTAACCTGAAATGATATTGGTTTAGCCATTTGCACAAGTACAGGTACAATGGAAATTCTTTACTTGTTCCATATCCCATTTAGCTCTCCTTTAAGACACACATACTGTATATACACAGGTGGAGAGCGATGTCTGGGGTACAGATACAGGGTCAGCCCTTTATCTGGCACATCTGGAGCATTAAAGGACTTGCTTGAGGGCGGAACGGATATGTGACTATGTGGCTGAGGGCGGGATTTGAACTGAAGCCCTTCCGATTGCAGCCACAAAGGTCAAACCCACTGATCTAGTGCATTCAGACAGTACTGTTCCGCAGGGCTGTCATCGACGCCTAATGTCCGCTGTTTTCAGCACAAAGTTGGGAAGGACATTGTAGACAAATCCCATCAAACCCAACTGGGTTTGCAAAGCAAATGACCCGTTCCTGTTTCATTTCAGCTGTTTGCAGCATCTTAACTTCAACTCCACCTTTTCCATTATTCACAGATCACGATGTCCTGATGTGTAAGCGAATCTCTGTGGTCCCTGCTCCAATCCACCTGCTGTCCAGGCGGAAGAGTATTAACAGGCTTTTTAAACTTCCACATTAAGCTTTTCAGCCATCAGTGCTGGTCTCTGGCTCAGTAGCTTTGGATCCTGCGTCTGTAGCTGAAAGGTTGCTGGTTCGAATCCGAGCCTTGGTGGAATGACTTCATCGTTGGGCACTTGAGCAAGACCCGTAATCCCCAGTTGCTCCAGAGGCTGTCTGACCCTGCTTCCTCAGAATGTATGCCACTTACGATACAAGTGCCAGCTCAATAACTGGATCAAAGGATGATAAATTCATTAGGGAAAAAAGGATGATCAAACAATATATGGCTGCAGATGTGAAGCAAAATCCACAAGCAGTGTTGAGGAAGCGCCTGTCCGCTTCCAGCTTGTCTCCATAATACTTGCCACCGTTTCCTTTAATGTAAACCCTGACTGAGACCACAGCCGTCTCCATCTCAGACTCCCATCTGATGCCACTATCCCGAGATCATTTGATCTGCACGAGCGTGGCTCAGTCCCATGGGGGTGGGCGTCCGTCGCTGATTAGAGGTCCGGTTGTCAGGAAGGGGAAGCCCGCCTGTAACGGAACTCGCCTGCAATCAGCAGCGCCGATTACACTGATGAAAAGATACGCGTTCTGCTTCCGCACGTTTTTCATGCTGGAATGGCAAAGAAGGACAAAGGCGGAAGAGGTGAGGTATCTGCACCCAACCCCTACTCATGGGCGGGGCCTAAAGGAGCATTGCTGTATCTGTAATCTTATTGACAGTGATTTAAAATTCACAATTCCTGTTTGCTTTCTCTTCCTTTTTTCTTTCTTCTTATAGAATCAAAAACTAACGACGTTTCATTGTATGTTGCGATTTATAGAATGTTTTAATAAAGGGAACAAATGACGCCGCGGAGAGACTGGAGCAGAGAAGCGCTGAGTACGCCTGAGCCGGACCGTGGGTTTGGGGCCCGGGGCCCAGGGGCCGGCGGGGGCCCTACCGAAAAAGCCTTGAGCCTTCCAGGGCGCTGAAGCAACATGCGAGTGCGTGTTTCAGAGCGTCAACCCCTAGTTCCCAGCCAGGCCCTGGCACTGGAGACCCCGCCCTCTGCCCCCCGGCTGTGAGGAGTTCTGGATGGCGCCCATAAAGGGGGCAGGATCGCGGCAGGGTGGGGGCTGAGTGTATGTGCAGTTTCAGATGTATATGGGGAGTGTATTCTGTTAGTTAACGAATGTCCCTGTCCTGGGTCTCACCATTATTCATCCCAAAGCACACACCCACCCCCCCCCCCCCCCCCCAGTGATTATCACTGACCCAAGGGCTCTTACACTCCGCAAAGTAGGACAGTAAGTCCTGAAAATCCGCATTGCCAGGTGAGCGTCCCGGGGGCCGTTTAAAACCCCCCCGGCTGACAAGGCCAAGCAGCATCTGAGAAATAACATCCCCGCAGAATGAAGACGAACACCGCTTAGCCTAAGTGGAACCTTGAATTCTGCCTCCCTTCCATTAAACGCACAGCCCTGGGGTCCACTCCATCTTCCTGCCAAAGAACACCGTCGCCAGATTGGTTCGACTCCCTTTGTCGTCTGAGTGCTGGATCCCTGGGACCTACATTACCGGTAATTTTACCTCCAAGATCAATGAATCCGGCGGGTGACCTGTGATCGGTGCGGGAGCCCATGTTATCATCATGATCGACGACACCGGCTAATAGCCGCCGGCTTGAACCTACAACCCGGAAATTGATCTTCATTTTCTGCCGGAATCATATCCTCACAAATGGTATTGACCCGCTGGGCTGTCATCTGCGTCCGATCAGCACAGTGAAGCCAAACAATACAGCCTCCCACTGTAATAAGCCAACATATGACATTATCTGTAGGTCACCGCGTGAAGGGACTGAATACCAAATCGCAAATCGGCATTCTTCTCAGTGATCAGATGTAGCCTCGCTCGCTGCCCCTTTAATATTTGTTTAATACACTGTCACAGGTCTTCATGACACTGAAAGTGGCCGCACATTCCAATGCGCCGAGCTTCTGTACCCATAGACAGTTCGGACTGTTTACAAACAGATTAACGGAACAAAAAGGTGATTTATAGTTGAAAATTCAGTTAAACTACAATGCTGATACATCAATTATCTCAATTTGGCGACTTAAAAAAATAAATATTATAAACACTCGCTTTTCCTGAACATACAGTGTGTCACTTCCATACAAAAATATGTGTGTTTTATACAATTAAAAAAAGCCCATAAAAATCATGTTTTTGTATAAAAGTCCAACTAGTAGTAATTGTGCTGGTTGAAGTATGGATGTCCATATTACATTGAAGTATGAATGTCCATATTACATGAAGTATGAATGCCCATATTACATTGAAGTATGAATGTCCATATTACATTGAAGTATGAATGTCCATACTACATGAAGTATGAATGTCCATATTACATTGAAGTATGAATGTCCATATTACATTGAAGTATGAATGTCCATATTACAAGAAGTATGAATGTCCATACTACATGAAGTATGAATGTCCATATTACATTGAAGTATGAATGTCCATATTACATCAGCTTACATACACATCAGTTGTCAGTGTAATGACCAGTATTAGTGTGACTGTGCAGCAGGTGGCTATAATAATCTGCCTTTCGTTGGGTAACAGTGGCTGATCTGAGCTGTTACAGCTCAGTTAGAGCTCAGCTCGTCTGACAGGTGCCTGACAAATGGTTCTCTTTGCATCCCTCATATTGTTACAGTTCTCCAGTTTGGATTGCGGCTTCCATCAACAATCTGGTGGGACCACCTCCATAATGATCTGGAGGGACCGGTTCATCCAGTCTGAAACGATGAAAAACAAATAATGAGGTCATCTTTTCATGATTTATTTTTACAATTTTTGCTTTACTGTCAGCTTGGAATTACCTTGGGGGGGGGGGGGACAGGATAATGTGAGATACCTTACAGGACATAAAATCAAGCACCTAGTGAGGAGTAGGACCGCCTTGTCCCCACGAACAGCTGCATTCCTTCTTGGAATGCTGTCACACATGTGCAGAACTGTAGTGTGTTGTGGGAAATTGGACCATTCTTCAAGAAGCAGGAAATCTACTTCGTGCTCCGGAACTTCCCATAATGGCTCAATGATGTTTAGATCTGGTGATTGAGGAGGCCAAAGGAGGCATTTGACTTCATCTCGGTGTTCATGAAACCACTCGAATCAATTTAGCAGTATGTATGGGGGCATTTCCATCTTGAAATATGGGGATATTATAAGGGAATAGTGTTTGCATCACGGACTGCACCTGATCCTGTAAAATGGCCTGGTACACCGTATATGACCGTGCAGAAAAGCCATCAGACCAAATGACTCGCATACCAACAGGCAAAGGCATCCATTGGCTGCCTCAACACATAAACCCGTGCAGGTAAGGCTGGAAGAAGACTTGTCAGACTATGTTACTTTTCCATCGTTCATGTTATGTGCTCATTACACCAGATCATGCATCTCTGTGCACAAGTACCATCCAAATGACTGCCCTTCTCTATATACTTACAGTTTTTTGAGGAAGCTACTCGGGAAGTTGATGATAAGAAGGCCTATGATGTCATCTACTTAGATTTCCAAAAAGCTTTTGATGTTGTCCCCCACAAGAGGCTCTTACTTAAACTCAAAGCGACAGGTATTTTAGGAACTGTAGCGACCTG
>JAOYFF010000015.1:2564494-2578838 GCA_025773925.1 Cryptomyrus ogoouensis | reverse complement strand
GTTAAGTTCTCCCCAAGCGAGCTTGATGGGCCGAATGGCCTCCTCTCGTTTGTATAGTTCTTATGTTCTTATGTTCTTACTTCCTTTATGAAGCTCATCACTTACAGTTTTTGCTGAGACTGGGCCAGGGAGGACCTGATTCAGTCCTGCAGCCATTTAAGAAGCCATACTTTAGCATTAAGAACTATCCTATTAAGTGTCTGCCTGTCCCTGCTGGTGAAATTCAAGATGAGGTCATTGGAAATATTTTTTAATCCAAAGTGACGGAAAATTTTAAAAAAGCAGAATAAACAAGCAGTTGGGAGTTAAGGGTCTGGCTCAGGGACCTAATCGTCAATCAGGGGATTTGAACCAACAACCATCCAATTATAGGTTTCCTAACCCACTGAGCCATCCAATCACAGGTGTCCTAACCCACTGAGCCACCTGCTTTTGCAATTGTGTGTCAGTTGCTTCAAAGTAAAAGTCCCTTCTCATGCAACATTTCTGTTATTTTGCCTACCCCCTATTTCTGAAATCTTATGCGAAGTAGTATCTTGGCCAAGAGGCATTAAGGCTTTTACTTAATAGTGGCATCTTACCGTAGGACTTCTGTAGCCACTTGGGTTTATTGTTGAACACAATGAAGATGTAGTAAGCCGGAATTCCAGTCAGGCTAATCACCAGGCCGATCCCGGTGTTGAACGGGTCCGAGTAGAGAGAGAAGAAGACCATGAAGAAGCAGGTGGAAGAGAAGACGGCTGGGATAAACAAAGGCACCTGGAGGGAAGGAAGGAAGGAAGGAGCACGATAAACGAGTGACATTTCCGAATCATCATTTGTATTCATCACACTAATAATGTAACCGAATGCTTCAGGATGCGCTATGTTTGATTGTCATATATACGCTTATATGGCCTTATCTGAATTCTCTGATTTTTATGCTCTTCTGTAGGGTTCGGACATCCGTTTTTAAGCCCTTATATTTTGGACAGAATGGAACTTGTTTTAACTGCATCTGGTGAATAAACATGGATTGTAATTAACATTAATGTTGGGGAATCACTGTTTCCGCATGCAAATGTGCCTGTTAAGAAGTCTCTGCACATCACAGCATTTTATCAGTAACCTGCTGTGGAATAATAACAGGCTGCAACACAACCAAAAAAAAAAACACCTATAAAATGTTAAAATAAACACACTATAAAACTTGAATTCTCTTTAAATCTCCAAACACAATTATCACTTGATCATTTTTTAAATTATTTTTTAGCAAAGATATGTAAATGCAGCTGGTCCCTTGGAGAGAAACTGACTACAAAGGTAATTACATTTTTTTTTGGCTATTTCTTGTGTGTGTGTGTGTGTGTATGTATGTGTGTGTGTGTGCGTGTGTGTGTGTGTGTGTGTGTGTATTCCCCTCCCCCCAACAAGATTTGACTAGGAAACTCAATGCCAAACGTGTTGAAATAACCATGAGTTAAACCTCCTCAACAAAACCTCCGGGAACAGTAATTACAGGCTGTCAGAAGGCATTATATTTGCAAATGCTGTTACCTACTGACAGTGATGTTAAACGACTGTTTAGATCTCCTCTAAAAATAATCCTAAAGTAAAGTGATTCTAATTATCTTTTCAGGATTTCAGGGTCGCCGCTGAGTGTTACCTTAAAGGGACGGTCCATTTCCGGCCGTTTATATCTGAGGTAAATTAGTCCTAGGACAGCGACCCCTATGAAGAGCCAACGCATGAAGCTCATGAAGTTGAGCAGACTGTAGATGTCCCCTGAAAACAGGATCAGTATCGTCAATGGATACTGCAAAGGAAAGAGCGCAGGAAATGAGTGAGAGACAGCTTAGCAGTCATTTAGCGTCTGTCACCCTCCAGTGATTAGCTAATGTCACATGCGTTAGCTTAGCATTTAGTGTTAGCAACGACACCTACTGTTTACGGTTAAGCGATTATGAGAAATCAGAAAACAAAGGCAGGCATTCAGTGAGAGGCCAACTTATTAGTAATTATATCTCTAAGTAGGGGTTCGGGCCCCATGAGAGCATATTATATCAGGCCACCAACCCAGAGCAACCCAATCATGTTCCAAAATTTTTTTAGGCCCCCTGAAATCACTCCCCCCCCCCCACTTAACAGCAGTGTAGGAATTTGCATTATGTAGCACTTTTCTTTGCTTTTAAAACCTCATAAAGGTTTGACGCCATTTTCGTCCTCACCAGAATTAAGACGGCAGGAATCGGGGTGTGCCGGCGGATGTGGATCATGGAGAGGATTTCCGGGAGCTGACCTTCTCGAGAAGCCACATAGAACATCCTAAAGGAACCAAACCAGGAGCAAAGAACATAGCTGAGTAAAGCTGCAAGTGACGCCCCTCGTGGGAACAGGGAGTCATGAACTGCCTGTGGAAATGTGATCCACACCATGGGTAATGTAGCAGGCAGTGGATGGATTGATGGATGGATTGATGGATGGATGGATGGATTTATGGATGAGTAAGAATTCAGTTAGTAAAGAACTGACTTGATTTCCACAGCCTATAATTAATCCATAGGCGACACTTTAGCTTTAAATAACAAATTTATAAAGGGTGTTTATGGTTCATAATCAATATTATTGGTGAGCTGCCAAATCAAATCAAATTTCTTTATCAAATTCACAACAAAACAGCAAACAGTGGTAGATGTAGGCAATGAAATGACTTTCCCTGAGACCTACATGTAATAAGTAATATATAATAAGTAAAAACAGTAAAATAGTCATTAAAAATAATAAATTGGTAAAAACGTTTTTAGGAGGAGGCCAAAGAAGGCATAAAATATAATGATAAATAAATCTGCAGTTGAGTAGCTATTGAGGTGTGTTACTTTGTCTGTGGGAAACATTTTCTGCATAGCAGTAGTGCTGCACTCGTTAGAATATCCACGCCCAGATCTATCCAGTTTCTATGCCTCCTTCTGCTATTCAGGGTCACATGGGCCCACAATCTGTTGCTGGCTCAAGGAATAACCCAGGATGGGGTAGAGGGGGCAGAGGAAACCCTATGATGACAAGCGGAGAACATGCAAACTCCACACACATGGAGCCATGGCAGGGAACGGACCGCAGCTCCCTGAGGAGCCGGGCGGCGGTACCGTGGCACTGCGTCACCATGCAGACTGTTATCATCCAGACTGAATGAGTAGAATCTAAGTTCTAGGTGTGGCATCATTAGAGCAATTAAATATCGACTCATTAAAGACTCTGCCCACCTTGAGATGGCAAACAGGCAGCCGTTCATGGAGCCAAGGCAGGACAGCGAGACGAAGACGGGGACAGCGACAGAGAAGCTGCCGAAAAGTTTCTCTGCAAAAGTCTGCAAACGAGTCAGAAGCAGAAGTCGGCCAGTGTCGGGGGGGGCTGCAAGCGACACACACTGCTGCATTACTGTGACCAAATTTATAAATATATATGCCTTAAGAAATTTACAACAAGGATCACTCACCTGTTACTTTTTCTCCTTGAAAATTTCTTAATGCATATATCTTTATAAATTTGGTAACACTTTACTTAAAGCAGTCATTATAATGCTTTATAGATACCTTCATAATGCGTAATAATGCATACATAATGTACTATAAACATGGCTAGAACTATTTAGAAAAAGGCACATTATAGCCATGTTTATTATGCATTATGAATGCTCTATGAATCTCTCATCTATAATGCATGAAAGATACCTTTATAATGCAGTACAAAGCATCCTTAATGCTTATACCGACCATTATAATGCTATAGTGCTATAGATGGTATCTTCATAAAGCATTCATAATCAATTATAAACATGGCTACAATGTCTTTGATAAATGTGTGTGTATAACACTTTATGACTTTATGGCTAGGGATGTGCCCTTGTAATTAGAAGATTTCTGCTTTGAGTTCCCGGTCAGCGAGGTACTCTGAGCAAGGTACCGCCCCCAAGCACTGCTCCCCAGGTGCTGAATTAGCTGCCCCTGCTATGTCACAATGTGACATATGGGTTACATCCAGAGGACACATTTAGTTGTTGTGCACTGTGTGCTATGGTGTGTTACCATTGACGACTAATCCCTTTCCCCCTTTTATGAAAGCATTATAATGCATTATAATGCATTATGAAGTTATCTATAACACATTATTAGGGGGCAACACGTGGCTCAGTGGGCTGTGCCTGTGACTAGAAGGTCGCCAGTTCAAACCCATCTTCGGCACGTCTGTGGGTCCTTGAGCAAGGCCCTTAGCCCCCAGCTCCCTGGGTGCCACTACGGGTGGCTGCCCTAACTCTTCCTTACAAAGAGCAAGTTGAGGGAGACATAAAGAGGATTTCCCCATGGGACCAATGAAGTATCAATTATTATACATGGGTGCTGTACGTAAAGTGCTACCGTACATTTTTTGCATATACTTTCATATTTTTCTTTTCTTTCTTTTTTGTCTCTTCTGCATTATCACTGGAGGGGCTGACAAATTTTGATGGTCACTGAACAATGACAGTACACATATTCTATTTTTTTCTGTCATACTCTACACTGCAATATTCCTAGCTGAGTACGTACCACAGCCACAGCCTCTGATGCCAGAAGCTGCTCGGCAGACATCACCGTGTAGTAGGCCACGTTGATCAGCACGTAGCAGAAGGTGACGATCGTCATGGAGATGCATATGGCCAGAGGGACAGTTCTGAAGAGGGCAACTTGGCTTCAGTAACCCTGCTTAGGAAAGCCACTACACACAATGTGAGATTGTGGGACGATGCAAATACGCACCACAAAGGAATCTGACAATATTACTGGAAGGCTTTCAGACAAGGTCCCCTGAAAAGCATTGGAATCACTATACGTGAGTAAGCGCTGTCTTGAATTTGACGTTATGAGCCAGAAGTCTAGGAAGTACAACCACAGACGGCCATTAAGCAAGGTCACTGTCTATGTCACATGATGTGCTTAATCTACTGTAGGGCACATTTGATATAAAAATTAAATGCAAAAATAATTCTTTTTCGTCAGCGCCTATGTGAACATTGTATTAATTTGTACAGATTGTTGCCAGTGAATTGAAATGTCACAGCATTAGAATGCTCTGAAACAACAAAGCAATACAATCAAAGGCACAGAAATCAGAAAGAAACAGAAGGTCATGAGAAAATCAACAGGTTACACCGGAGCTTTTAAAAGCAGATTAACCAGATTTACACTGACTAGCTGACTAGGTAATTTTACGTTAATTGCATCAACACCTGCTGATTGTATGCTGAAGTGATCCACACACGTTTACTATGGAGTTAATAATTGAAAAATAACCTCACAGCCTGGTGGATTATCTGAGAATATTAATGACCGCACTTCCCTTGAGGTGTAAAGAAAACGGCAGTGATTCTCTCACTGTTTGGCCCTGACTCTACGTACCTCAAGCTTCCCAATTAAATATTAAAAAAACAACAAAACGCAGTGCAAGCTGTAGCCTTTAGCTGCAGATGCTGATTATAAGTTACACTGTTCAGGGCTTGCAAAAGTTCGCCAGAGATGAGCCACTAAAACCATCTCTAGGAACCTGCGAGGAACGGTGATACAGAGAGGACTGGGAAAGGGGTTAGAGCAGGAAGCAGAAGAGATGGACAGAACAATCACAGATTCAGATGAGAAGGCAAAGAAGGAAACGATCACCGTTAGAAAAGCGTCGGCAAATGCTTAAAAATGTAATAAAAGCCTTATGACACGTTAAATTTATTAAAAAGCAATACATAATACCGTACTTCTTATGTCAGTCGCAAGAGATAACATTTATAAAGTGGTCTATTGTAGATATTATTGGGTAGCAGATATTGTGTGTGCGTGTTATCAAATTCAGAGGCTCGTTATGCAGTGATTAACCACCGGGTGTTTGTCAAGAATGCCGTTCTGTGCTTTAAAAAGTCTTAATACATAAAGTTTCGGCAAAACAATAAGAAAAAAGAAAGTTGTTTTCTACTTTTTGATCTCATGGAGAGTCTGATAGCCCTTAAAATATCAGATTGTCTGTCTGAAGTGAAAACATACCTTTCAGGGTTTTCTACCTCCTCAGTAACGAAATTCAAATAGAACCTGCAGGGTACAGAGGTACTATGTCACCACGGCAACACAGCTGCAGGACAGCTTGTAAAGACCATCCAGCAGAGAGCACGAGAAATACTCAAACTTTGTAAAAGAATAACAAACAAATATAAATAACTACACATTCGCAGTATGCCTTTCATTTACAATAAATATCAAACATCTTAAATGTTAAACCGAAAAACATTAAAATTCTACATATAATTAGCAGGAACGGCATTGATCGGTTGCCATGTGAGTCATTTATTTGTTTCTGATTATGTATCAGTCTTTAGGCAGAAACGAGGCTGGAAAGGCGAAGGAGAAGAAAAATAGCAGGATATGTCACCCACCATCCGGCGTATGCGTACATCCCCGAGTAGAATGCCAAGGGGAGACCCGACACTTGGACATTGTTGAAGTCAAATGCATTCTCGAAGTTTTTCGTTTCACCTGCAGCAAGAAATGTCACACAGATGCATCATTTGGGAAGCAGGAAACAGCCCGCAAATAAGATGCCTGGGATGTGTCATGGCGTGTTGATGTCTTCATGAAATCGGTAACCATGGCTTGGCAGCACCATACCTTTGAAGAGCTGGACCACCCCCGGGATGATGATTACGCCGATGGCGAGGAGTTTGCTTAACGTCAGAACATTCTGTACCCGTGCAGTCCAGCTCACGCTCAGACTGTTCAGGTACATCACTGTGGCTGTGTGAGAAAGTCAGAGGTAAAGTCTGATTTTACCCATGATGCACTGGACAGGTATACTCCACAAAAAAAAAGTCACCTTAAATCAGGTAAAAGTTCACTGTGATGCAAATTCTGCATGAAAATAAGTTTTACATTTTAATATTATTATCCAATATCATCAAACAGAAACACCAAGCATAACCTATATAATATGGAATAACCCCGAGTAATAAGGGGTGTGGCTACGTCTCGAGGGAGAGTCATGTGACCACAGATTTGCCTGCGTTCTCTCTAAATCAGGGGTTTCAAACTGGTCCTGGGGGGCCGGAGCTCTACACAGTCTTTGGTTCACCCTCATTTAACACACGTGATCCAACTCCTTGTGCTAATTACCACACAGCTCTTGAGCTAAATCATTTGTGGTGGAACAGGAAAGTTCTAAGGACTGGAGATTGGGACCCCTGCTCTGAAGTATATAAATCTTTGTTGTATTGTGTTTTTTTTTTACCTTTAATAATCATGGCAGTGCCGTGCTCTGCAAATGCCTCCTGCCACCGAATTTCTGCATTTATAAGCAACTTCTTTGTTCTTTATGTGGATCCAGCGCCTTGTTGCCACTTTTATAATTAGCCTGACCGCTAGCCACCGAAGGGGTAACTTCGCAAATAACCATCAGTGTAGATTCCCCATATGACGGGGCTGTGATCCCATGCTCACTGTATCCAAACCCCATCCGGTCTACACCTGTGCCTGCTTTTATTACGGAATATCCAAACATATCCCTGAATCTCGGTAAAAATCGATGCATTCGTACGTTTCTTAGCCCCGATTTGTTTTGCTCTGCATCCACCAAGCATATCAACCATTTTCACACTCCTCCATGACCTGGTAAAATCTGTTCCGAGTGAAACCACCTCGTATCGATGCCTTTATGACTAATCTGAGCAACTTCCAGAAATCTTATCACGGGGAACCATGTATTTTTTTGTTGTAATTGCGTTATGTTTTTGCGATAACATCACACAAAGGGAGAAACAGCCCGCAGCTGTAAAACACGCACATACACGGTAATTTTTTAAGCAAAGTATAAGGTCATCTTTAAATATTTATCAGAAGCTGCGAGCAGAGTTCATCTATAGACTTAAACAAAATATGCGTGAATTATGCTGGAAAATAATATTCTGAGCGACTTTCCCCTTTTTTTTGGCTGTACAATTTGCGAATATACTGAGAAATAATGCAGCCAGTTTTTTATGCAAACGACAGAGTAAAGGCATGCATTTGGTCATTCAGTTTGTTACTTATTTATTACGTTAAAGATATTTTAAGCATATTTACATCAGCATTCCTTTAAAGGACGGAGGGACGTAAAAGGCGGATTACTTATGCCGATGGCCGTGGCGAGTTTCACCGCAGTTTCAGGGACCCCGCATGGCATGAATATCGGTTCCAGGATGTAGCGCCCAAATGCTAATGAGATCACAGCCAACCCTGCGGGCCTTTGGAGAAAACGGTATTAAAATCCACAGGGCTAATTTCACTCTCCGTGTTTTCTGAATTGCTGTTACAATATTAAAAAGGCATATCATATTTTTGCCGTGTCCCCCACCCCGTGACCCTGACTAAGATTAGAATATGGATGGATAGATAGATGGATGGATATTTTTACCATTAATATAAATAGCACTAGTTCAGTTTTTTGCCATTAATATAAAATCCAATATTCCAGTTTTTACCGCTAATATAAATTGCACTATTCTGGTATTACGCACACATATATGTTACTCACCTTATTGCAATCAAATCAGCCCAAAGCCTTATAAAAGCTACTTGTGGACCGAAAGCTTCAAGTACGTAAGTGTAGTGACCGCCGGATTTCTTGATGCACGTGCCAAGTTCTGCGTAAGACAACGCTCCTGGGGAAACAATATCGGGAAGTGAATCGATACCAGAACAAAGGTGCAGCGGTCAAACAAAAAGCACATTTCTAAAATGGAGACACACAATGAGTATTTTAAGTACAATGTCCATCACAAGTGCCAGAAGTTTTAATCGTCTTCATTTCCGGAAGTCTAGTAGACGATTGGTTTGCTTTTACCCAGATGATTTTAGCCAAAGTGACATGTACATTTAAGGAATCAGGGTCAGACAGTCCCTGGAACAGTTGGTGGTTAATGACCTTGTTCCAGGACCTGACTTTGAAATCCCCGTGCCGACCTGGGGACTCAAATCACCCCCCAAGGGGCTGCGATCTATCAGCCTGAAGAGCACACTGTGCCCCTATAAGACGGTGCTCTGTTTTTGGGAGGACATGTTCCTGGCGTCAAATGTTTTTTATTTTACATCTCGAGGACCTGAGAATTATGCCATTAACCACAGAAATCGTTGCAGGCTAAAAAGGGGAATTTCCTCGACAAGGTATTTAAGAGAGGCTACTACTACACCTAAATATCGCTGTCTGAGAAAAATGTCGTTCTACAAGTCATTACATAATCTGAAACACGTACAGATTGATTCCAGAGATAGGGCTATTAAATCTTTTCACTTCAATTTGCATAAAAGTAAACGTACAGTATTATTAGACCACAAAGTGTAGGAACTGTCCCAAATTTTGTTGTTTTTCTTTTCCTTTTTTATCATATTCCCAACATTCAAACTTGATTTTTTTTTCTTTTAATTGGAGATAATATAAATAGGAAAAAAATACTTCTAAAGACTTCTAAAGATCTTACAGTGTAGACAACTTCCTCCATGAAAGGAAATTGTGCTTCTGCAGAGGTTTAGTCCTGGAATCCCACAGCAGGAGACTGGATTACTGCAGTTTGTCTTCGAAGTTACACGATTTACATTTACTAGCATTTATGTTCTTTAGCTGGTGCTTTTGTCGAAAGTGATGTACATGTGAGGCAAATGGCTCATTACAAGCACATGTGCTGTCATGGAGTCGACGAGGAATTAAGGCGGCTAGTCAGAGCTTCCAGTGAAGGCCCAGGAACGAGTGTATGCAGGACTGTAGATCTATCAAGCAAAACAATAAACTAATAAGACAAATATTCAATCAGCATAAAGTGCAACATTAAGATCATTCAGGGGACATTGAGAGATATCAGACTAGCAGAGACATAAATTATTACACCTCCTATTTAAAGTCAGAAGCAGTTTATTAAGCCTGGTCTGTTTCTTGTAGGCAAGAAGTGGGACTAACTCTTCAGCCCAGGACTTAGTCTTTGTTCTGGGGGAACTTTGATGAATGATGCCACAGTTCATGTCTTACTTATAATCCAAATAAATTTATTACTGGCATTTCAAGAACAAAATAAATAATAAATAGCATAGTGAACTGTTTAAGCTCTTTGACTTTTTCAGGCCCCCTGGTATTTTTCTATCGTCCATCGTTTGAGAAACTTCCAGCGATTAGCTGCATCACCTCCGCAACCGCGCTCAAGCTATCTCACAGATTTGCATGCCACGTATTTGCGCATTTCTCTATGCAGAGCAATCGTGGCTTACTGTGCATGTGCATGCGTGAGAACCCGCCGGTTAACATTCTGAAGCGCTGTTTTAGAATTTTAAACATAAAAGTTTCTGAACAGCTCAGTTTTAAACTTGTTGAATTATTTTAAGCGGCCCCTCAAGATCTCTCCCGAGAATCCCCATTGGCCACTCTGGGCCTGGTTGCTTGTAAGCAGTCCTGAAAAGTCCAGAAATTTTCCATCCAGGTGCCAGCAGGACTTGTGGGCCAGTGGGCAGTGCTGCTGAGATCCCAGTCCCACACTGGCTGGCTTTCCGGAAGCATGCAGCGTCGCAGCCCCTGCAAAATCCCCAGATGTGTGCCTAAGAGGCAGTGATCCCGCCACGAGCGGAACCTGTGCTGGTTCATATTAAACTATCTGTGCATTTGTTTAGTATAAGGCCACTTTGAGTCATAATTAGCCAGTGATACCATTTTAATAACTGTATTTTCCCAAAGAGCGAACTGAAGCTGGACTTACTTAATGTCTAAAAAAAAAAAATTAAAAAACAGGCTCCTTCCTGTATTATAATTGTGCTTAGCTGACATACTTCCAAAGCATCGTTAATTAATTATTTGCTTTGCAGAGCAATAATTTATTATTTTTTTACACAGTTAGTGAGCTGGAAGGAACAGAAGTTTCTTTACTTAAAGCAGGTGGACTCAGCAGCCATGAACGCATCTCTGCAGAAGTCCGATCACTAATCTTATGGTCCACTACTCCAAGGTCCTTTGCGCTTTGACTGAAAATATAACCCAGTCCTATCATTATACCACAAACATTATTTTCTTTCTCCCACACATTTAACTGGAAGATTTAAGGCCTCTAGACCTTCAATGTCAAAGTGAGCAGTCAACAGAAGGTACAGAGCAACATGTCCCCGTTTCCCGATTCTCTTTCAAGGATACTTTCTGAAAGATAATTGCTGGTTGTCAGTATTGCAATGCTTAAGATGTTTTCAAGTGCAATGCTTACATTTCTTGCACTCGTCCTTATGCAAAAGGACATGTGCGTTCAACACCCAAGGGTTGCCCTCAGTATAAATTCATTATGTGTAAATTTACACCAGAACTTGTTAATGGCCGTTAAGCTGTTATAATTTTACGGACAGTTTGAATACTAAAGACGGCAGAAAATACTTTTTGACTCACTCTTTGCCGCCTCTGTCCCAGCAGAGACACCATGTGTAAATTCCGTTTATAGTGGACGGTCAAACAAACTTTGGGGATATTTGCAGCGTGGCATTTTGGTGTCGGGGAATTTGTCTTGTAATTAGTGCCTCTCGGCTCAGCAAGCTCAGACGGGCATTTTATTGGCTTATGTCCCATTTATGGGCGTAGAAATAGCATCCGGAAGCAGAGTGCTCACTGACAGCTGGAATGATATCCAGGAGTTATCTTGTTGCTGATCAAAGTGTCAGGTACTTACAGACTTATTTTCTGCCAAAGTCCGGACTGCAGAATGAAGGAAGCATAAATTAAATCATTTACCCCATTTTGTCTGTGTTTATGAATGAAGGGCGTGTTACGTCCATTACTAGGTAAGTTTACATTCTCTCAGAAAGATGCCAGATCGTCCTCATTAAACTTTAACCTAGTTTCAGCTTGTAATCAGCACTTCCATCGTTACTAAATCAGGCCTCTTCGTACTTCAAACGAGAGCCATAAACTTGAATCGCGTAGCTGCCCAAACGCGTCTCATCCTCAAATGACATCGCTAAGTGGACTTGCTTCCGATAGCTTTCAATTATCCTCTGAAAACTGGCCGTGCACTTTCTATCAGGCAGTAGTTCTGGAGTTTAACGTCAATGTTTATAAAGTGAAGCAATACACACAATCTGATATCAGTCATGGGTGCAGTTTCCTTGCGCACTCCGCTGTACAGTATCACCTACTTTGTGTATTTCTGAAGATAATAAGTATTTACAGCGCATGGCAAGGACCTTCCCACTTAACACTGTCTGCTCACTGTGGTTTATTTATGTGGTTCCACTTTTCCTATTGCTCATGTTTTACATGTGGTTAATTTCACACTATGACATTTTTGTTGTAAACACTTCCTCTACGTTTCTCATATCCTGTTTGTGCTTCAAAGGAACTCTTTTTCTTTATAATAATCCACCTTCCCTAAATTTCTAGTTTTGTCTCTCAAAACTCATTGTCTGCACTTATACGATAATTAATTAAAACAATCGCTTCAGTTCAGAATAATACATTAATTAAACAGTGTTTGCATATGACAGCTTTCAGCCAAATTCTGACTACGGTGATTGACGAGATGTGGCCCGCTTACCGAAGAGTGATAAGACTCCACAGGCAGACCAGATGATTAAGGACATTCCAATGCTCCCAGAGTTCTTCAGGATTCCTTTGGGAGAGATGAAGATACCAGCTCCAATGATGGTCCCAATGATGATGGAGATCCCACGGAGGAGAGTAACTTTCTTCTTCAACACCACTTTGTCAGAAGGTGCAGAGGGGCTGCAGGGCTCAGGTGAATCGGTCCCTTTAATGGCATTTTTACTGGGATCCACATCACAAATGGGGATCTTTTTAACTGAAAATGACTTCCTAGGCATGTTGATGCATGTATGATCTTGGCAGGCAGATACACTATCAACGGGGATCCACAGTAACTACTAAGCAGAGAAACTCTTTCTGACTTAATGCAAGTTGTGCCTATTGCAAATTCTCTCTCTCTCTCTCTCTCCCTCTCTCTCTCTCTCTCTCTCTCTCTCTCTAACTGCCTTGTCACAGTGATATGCAGGCTTTTCATGGCAGCGCTACTGTCATGCTCAGTTCGTGCGCCGGATGATGATGCAAAATTTCCAGATTTGCATCAGCCGCGCAAATGACGGGCCATTACTCAGCGACTTCCCAGCATGGGCGCCGCTGGCAGAGTGACAAAGGGAAACAGGAAGTCAGGGACCACCGTAAGCGCAATTCTCAATGTGGGGTCACTTCCCTTCTGTCTTCCACGCACTCAAGCCCTGGGAGTTTCACCTGCTGTTAGCAGCCAATATCAAATACATCCCCACTTAGCAAATACGTCAGGGCAAAATTAATATTTACACTAAGCTTATCTCAGATTCATATAATGTAAAAACGCTGATGGAGAAATACATGCCTATTTTTTTTTTTTTTACAAATATGTATGCATACATGTGTGTCTGTGTGTGTGTGTTTCTATATCCTAAATACATAAGATCTTATCTGCTGCTTGTCACAAGTTCCCCAACTAGGCCATCTGATGACTCCTGACAAACACGACACACTATTTGCTGATTTGAATAGTAACCGACTTACCTGCTTGTTTTGTTTGGAAGTACAAATACAAAATTTGCATACTAAGCTGCATAAATGCTTGTGAACTGTTTATATTTATCACTGTGCATTTGAATGAACTGAATTACATTGATGCCAAATAGCACCTTAATAGCATATAACCTGGCCTGAGTGATATGCAGTGATAAACCTTAAATGCTTCTAGAAGATTCCCTGGAATTTGGGTCTATAACAGTATACATAGCTATAACAAACGCTTTCTTTCGCCAAAGTTAAAGGAGCACTGTGTATTTTTCTATCAATCATTGCCTCATATTTCAATGTCCATGCTCAAAATGTTATATTTTTACAAATGCAATTTATTGTGCTGTTTCATCGTTAAGTTTTTCTTATTTAAAACTGCATCCTTTGAAATACTTATGCTTAAGTGGAATAACGAAGCAGAATTCTGCCCGTGAAGCTCAAAAGCTACTTGGAAACCACATTCTTGTAAATAACAGGTTGGAAACTACAATTTCGGACTTGGCGGGTAAGCAGGGTAACTTCTACAGAGATAACAATGGATGTAGGGGCTGTGCAGTTCCTAAAGTAAGGAGATGAATTGATTGGGCTGATTTCGTGCGGTGAGTAAAATCTCTGTAAAGATCAGAGCTCTCTTGAAGGCGACACTCCCCGCTGCTGGGGTGTTTGAGAAACGAAAGATGTGAAGATGAAATACAAGGCCCACATTCCCCCCCCCCCCCCCCCTCCCCCCCCCCCCCCCCCCCCCCCACACGCCACC
>JAOYFF010000015.1:2518390-2533344 GCA_025773925.1 Cryptomyrus ogoouensis | reverse complement strand
TGATGGACTGGCATCCCGTCCAGGGTGTACCCCAGCCCCGTGCCCTGTGATGGACTGGCATCCCGTCCAGGGTGTACACCAGCTCCGTGCCCTGTGATGGATTGGCATCCCGTTCAGGGTGTACCCCAGCCCTGTGCCCCATGGCAGGATGTACCCTGTGACCTGTGCTTCCTGTGATAATCTCTGTACTGGATAGACAGTTATGATTGACGGATGGATGGACATACCGCATATAGCTAATTATTTATGGAACTTGTAGCTCAGTGGTATAGGATTTTGTGCCTGTGATCAGAATGTTGTTGGTTCCAATCCCAGGATTGGCCCAGTGATGTCACCTTTGAGCCCTTGGGCAAGGCCTTTATCACTTGTTCCAGGGGCTGTCTGACCTTCCTTTCTCAATTCAATAGAACTTTGGATAAAAGTGTCAGATAAATAAAATGTAAATATGACTAATTAAAATAATGCAGTCTGTTCCGCATCATTCGGCTGGAGTTGTTTACGTCTATAGAAAATGTTTGCTCTGATCATGACCTGCTTATCACAATAAAGTATAACCCAGCAGCGGGACGTTAAGTGCTGTTCTCAAAATCAAAAAATTATTTTGCTCTCAGTGATTCGGTTTGACAATTCTGGGGAAAAAAACAATGGCCAGCAATAACCGTAAGGGTGTTTTATTTTTCTTTAATCCTCCTTAATCATCCAAATGTACAATTAGGGGTTTGTAAACGTTTTATTCTTCATCCTCCTTAATTGCAGTGTAGTGGTCGTCACCATCTCTCTCGAAACCCTCGGTTTTCAGGTCCATGCTGTGCGGTGGTAAACAACCCAGATCAGTCTCCATTAATTTATCTCTTTTGACAAGAGTGGGTTGCAGATTCCCTGCAATGGAAAAAACGTCTTAGGAGTTTCCTCTGTTCTGTGTGTTATCGACATGGGGGGGAGAGGGGGTGTGCATTCAATTTTATTTAATGGCACATTGTTTGTGAAGACATTGGGGGGACTTTTATAGATAAATAATTTGTGTTTAATTGAGCTCTCTGAAAGTAAGTCTGCTCAAAACACATAAAAAGAAGTTAGGCCATCAACAAAGATGAAGTGGGACAGAATTGCCGTCCAGGGTGTACCCTGGTAAGCAGATGGATGGATGGATGGATGTTGCACTGTGGTCCTGGGAGAATGTTACTTTGTGCCACTGTATACCTGTTTGTGGACAGCATGATGATAAACCCTGTTTCACTTGACTCTGTGTATGCTATGTGTTTGTGAGCATTAATATAAATTATGTAATTGTCTCAGCGAGTCTTTAATATACTGTGGAGAAGGGTGAGCACTGTTCACATAGCTTACATGGACTGTGGGAAACGTGAGCAACATCGTGTTCTCTTCTCTCATCACAGGATGGGAATACTTTCCAATGGGAGAAAAAAATCCAGCCTGTACCGCTTGTGAATGCGCCGAAGCCGCCGGTGTCAACACGCGCGTTTTTCCTCGGTGAAGAAGCAGCGGTTCACCTTGATCACTCGCTTTTCACGCAGGTCTTAATTTAATAATGTACGAGGAAACACGCCAGCAACAGTTGTTAACTAGGCGTCCTACAGGCAGCACTGCGCTAAAGCAGCCTCCTTTCATGTAGTGTTGACAAAGAGCACTGCGGTGTTTCCCTGCGTGCGAATAATCCACTCGGTTAGCGTGCCACCGCTAACATAATCTCAGGGGGCTTCATTGTTCTGCGATCGAGTCTCGGAACAGAGGCATCTTATTGATTGATTAAACATCCCTACTGCTGATATAAAAAAAAAACTCTCTCCAGGATCTTCTCTTCCTGTCAACGGGCTGCGCCGGCGGGAGGCTCCCAAACCGGTGATGCTGGGCCAATTAACGGCAGATTTATATTCATTGGAGGGCAAAAGAATGGAAAAGCGTGTGCCGGCTGACACAGGCAGGTCACCGGTGTCTCCTCAGAGCTTTAAAGCGATAATCAGCGCCGTGACACTCGGCAAACATCACCAGCATCCGTCTAGCGGCTTCCAGCAGTGATAGCCCTCCAAAATCACTAACCGCCGCTAAAATAAATCAAAAGTCCGTCGCACAAAATTTGAAATTCAGGCGCTGTCTTGAGTCCCAAAGGTTTTCATTAACAGAAGCATTTCATATTCTGTCCCCGAAAATTCTGGTTAATACAGGCTACTGGCCCCAACCACTTAACGTTCTTTTGATAATCTGCAAGTATTATGCGGATTCCAAAAAAAAGGTTACAATCTATTTATTGAGCAGACACTTTTATCCAGAGCGGCATACAACTGAAAGAAAGGTTGTATTATCGGAGGTTAGGGGCCTTACTCAGGGGCCAAATAGTGAAATCACTCAGCCGACTGTGGGATTTAAACTGGGCATGTCCCAGTCATGGTGCCCTTACCCACTGACCCACACACTGGCCCACGAGAACTAGAACTCCATCTTAACTTAACCCATCCTGTCATTTACTATTAACTAACCCAGTGTACCAGAGATGATCCAATATAGACCTGCCTGACCAATTGGAAACTTATTTCTGCCTTTCTTTAATCATACCAAATGCATAGTAACCAATCACAATCGCTGACTCCGATCTGATTGAAACACGTTATCTGCAATTAGGAAGACTATTTAGGTAATGGGATATAATCTGATTCGTTGGGCCATTTTAGAGGTGATTAAGTCTCCGATCTGGATTCCTTTGTTGTGGGGAAGGTAGGTACAGTCAGGAGTAAGAGGGCTCAATAAGACTGAAATCTGTTTTCGAAAGCTACACAGGCCACTAGTATAGGCACTGCATGCCAATACTAGCTGTATTCCACTATGGACATTCTAGAACATGAGAATACTGTTTGCCTATTATTGTTTACTTCTAAGTCCCGGAAGTTCTGCTATTATGACTCTCCCAAGAGCCGCAAATGCTAAACAAACACAGATGCTGTATGCTGACAGTCAGCATAACCTCCTCTGCCACAGTGGACACTGCTCTCCATCTCACTTCCTGCTCGATTCAGCCCTCTTGTAAAGTGCAGCTGTTCCTGCTTAGGAAAGACTTGATTTTAGGTGAAACACATTACAGACGTAAACACTGGATGGTGGGCATATCGGCAAATGAAAATTAATCAACTTAATTACCCCCTTTCACTCGCCTTGCACGTTAAATTAGCTAATTAGTCTGACAGTAAGCTTATAGTGTTGAGCAAATGTAACTAATTTATGGAAAAAAAGTTGATTAAATGAGTAATTAGATAAGTAAGAAAACACAAATCTTCCCCCAACGACAAGTCATCTAGATGGGAGCTGAAGCTTATTATGAATTATTTATTGTAAATTTCTTATACATACAGATTGTAAATTACAAACGCTGGCCGCCAGGGCTCAGAAAAGCAAAATTGATTTCAATATCAAGAAAACTTTTTTGGAATAATTTAGAAATGGCGTTGCTTCAGTAAGACGCGCTGAAGGTTCTGCATCGGGCTTTTCTCAACATACGTACTTGACCGCACTTGTGTTCTCATGCACCCGTTATACCTCATCTTCTATTGCTGAAGACCAGTTCCAATACTAAGAACAGAAGTTCAGAGGACGGTAAAAGCCTCCAGATGTTTTTCCCTGCCCCAAATATCAAGGATACGTCGGTTACATCCTTGCCAAATGAGAACAATCCCATGATTCCTTGTGCCCCGAGTTCATTCTTGGGAGGCAAGTTAGCAAGACCGGTCTTGCCAAGACCACGTGTATGGTCTTTGCGTTTTGTGTATTGAGAAACACCAACTGTGTTTATGTTAACAGAGCAGCTTAGAGGGGATCAGGCAGCATTTCACACAGCAAGGACAGAATAACCGTTAAGTGAAGTGTTTTGCCTTGTTACACATTCCTCTGGTAGGGATTAACGTCATCAGAGCCAAAGATAAACGATGGAGATACTGAATACAGCGTAATAAAGTAATCTGGCAATTATTCTCCCATTATGTTGTCATATCTTATCTATACAGCTCTGGTTTTTATTTTGCTTCCTGCTATACAGGCGGAATGAAAGAGGTCGTGGTTGTTCTGCGTGATCCTGTGTGGGAACATCGAGTAGAGAGAACCACAGGACACATGGCGGGAGCCACCCAGGGTTGGGGGGGTGGAAAAGGCTTGTCCAGCACAAGGCAAACACACAACAAAGGAGCACCGACAAGAGAACTGAGGCCCCAGTCCCAGGGGAGTGAGACTACAGGCTGCAAATGGAGCCACCATACCAAACATCCTTTCATTAAATCAAATTGACTTCTGAATATGAATGTAATAATTCAACACACAGCTCCAACATATCAATAGCTCTTTTTTATTTTTATTTCATTGCTCTGCTGGTGCAACAGATATATTGTGCTTTTTTGCCTTGGCAGTATTCAACCACTGAATAGCTGTGTATTGATTTGGTGGTTTAGACCATTAGTACTATCTGGCATGGCTTCAGTCTGTAACAACAAGAAATACTAGTTGGGATTTGGACTGATACCTCACCCTGATTGCTTTCAGAAAATATTGCATCTTGGCCTTCACCTTGTTTTTATTTATCTGTGATGCAATAACAGCTTCGTTCGCACCTTCGTAGGGTCTGCAGGTTCGCGGGGTCCTTGGCTGGTCTTGGTGTTTGTTTACCTTTCCTAGCATTATGGAAAAAGAAACACTATAGGCGTCTTTTCACACTGTGCTTCTGGCTAACATTACCATACCTTTCTGATGTATTGCGATAAGGAGTCTGTTTTCCGTCAGACTGGACTCGCTCTTATTTACCATGAGAATGGGGAGTGTTTGAACGTCGTTTTTTTTTTCTCATGCCTCCACGCTTGATTTCTGTGATCTGCCACCGCCGCTTACAGCTTCCAGGGCAAAAATGTTGCTTGTTTACAGCGCCGTCTTTGTGAAGCATCTGATTTCCACATTACGATAAAAACGGTCTCCGCCTTTCTACTAACTGATATATCCGGACAGTCCTCTCTAATTAAAAATTCTGTTTTATTAATGAGTATGGATTGTTCAATTTGCTAATCGCGCATTGGCCGTCTCAGATATCATGGGACGATCAATTCGGAAGTAATGCAAGCCCTGGTTATTTAACCATTCTCAAGAAGGCCTCTTCATTTGCAGTGAAGTGGAAGTTCCTCTGTGGAAATATTCATCTGGTGTGACTCAAAAATCTCCAAAAGTTGTTTCTGTAACAGATGTTTCTCTGAAACCTACTATGATGTACAGACCAACCACGTATTTTATAGAGAATAACGTATACAGCATGCTGTAAGTGTCACATCTTGTCACGTGAAGTACAAGGCTAAAAACCCTTTGTCATTAATGGATGTTGATTTTGCAATAAAACTTACATGGTGAAACTCAACAGTCATTGTAAATCCATCCAAATTCCAATAATGTTTTATAAATAAACTATAAAGAGGCATTATGGTCCCTTGGATGTAGGCATTTTATATTTTAAGACATAATTTTGCAGCTACTTTTTATCTATTGTATTTTTGGCAATGAGGCTTTCCGAATGCGGAAATTTCTGGCGTTCGATGGTAAAACGTACAGCCTGGCTCTTCGAAGGTCTGCAGGATTTGAAATAAGTTTTAATTAGCACCTGATTTACACCTGACGCGCCAGTGGAGGAGACTTACGATCCAGGTATTGCATTCACTAAAAACGCTATGAGCTGACTTTGAGACAGACAGTGTACCGTGATCCTTAAGTATGAGCATTTGGGCCCCCTTTGGCTCTGCAGTCAGTAATTATCGTGCTTTATGAAAAGGTTACAGAGATGGGGCTGATTCCGTGCTGCATAATGCAGCTCGACAGCACAGCGATAGAGGATTTGTGACAGCCAGTGTCAGGAAGTGTCAGGCTCTGTCGAGGTCTTCCGATCGCACGTTGGACCACAGCATTGCTCCATGCCGATCTTGATGGTTTTAGGGCCCTTCTCTGTCTGGCAGATGCAGTTAGTTATCCTGTATCTAATACAACACAGCAAGTCTCATTTACTCAAGGAACTCATCGCAGCAGAATTAGAAGAGTGACTTAGCCGAAGTTTGAAGCGATTGCTTTCTTCCTCTGTCACCCTCCTCTCCGCCTTGCATCTGGCACTACTGCTTCCAGAATCAAGATTTCCTCTCCAGTTCAGTTCAAAGTTTCTGGGATTAAGCTAAAATGGCGCTGGACGGCAATCAGGTGCTTTGTTTTTAAGCGAAGATGAGCCGGTCGCTGCAGGGAAACCGCGAGCCACTCTGTGATAATGAATCCCAGATGAGTCTGAAGTCGATTCGGCAATCAGGCTGTCTTAAGAGCTGCCACAGGGGCCCATCCTGCATCAAGAGCACTTTAACAAACTCAATCTCTAACTTTCGCTCATTCACAGGCTGTGACAAAGCAGAAGTAGAAGACGAGGCCCGAGTTAATGACTTCTCAGGAATTTACAATCACCATCAGGATCCTGTGTTTCATCCCGGAATCGGTGACCAAGGAATCTCGTGCTTTATAATGCATGTGGTCTTTTTAATAGATCCTGCTAATAGATATGTATGTTGGATGGGTATTTGTTTGAAAGTGGCATTTTAAAATAGTTCTACATTTCAGGATTTGCCGTCTAATATAGATACTCTTCTAAATATCCATCCATCCATCCAGGACTGAACTGGAGATTAAAATCAGAGTCCCTGGAGTCCCTCCAACAAATTTTGCAGAAAGGGGGGGTGGGGAGGGTTCCAAATGATTCATTTTACCAGTCAACATACATACGGTAAGTGGCTCAGCAGGCTAGGTCTCTAAGCCCGTGATCGGCTTGAGTTTTGGCCTCGGCAGAAGAGTCACATGTTTGTGAATCCTTGAGCAAGTCCCTCAACTCCATGAGTGCTGTGTGTCGGCTGACCCTGTGCTGTGACACCCCCCCCAGGCTATGGGGTAGGTGACGAGTAGAATTCCAATGCACCTGTACTTGTGCAAATGGCAAATTAAGGGTTTATCATACAGTAACCCTCCCCATGAAAATGCACAATATGCGAGATACCCAGTCCAGCCCTGGTCAGGGATACAGATTTTTCAAAACATCAAGTTTCTTTTTTTTTGTTTTTTGTCATCTGACCTGTGAGTAAGAAACAACATATACCATTGTTCATAACAGTTCTTTTGTTCCTCACAGAATATCCACACGGCTCTGCTCTGTGGGTAAAACATTTAGCAGTTTGATTATGTCTCTTCAGCTCTGCCGCACAATTCGTTCAGAACACATCATCCTCGCAAAACGCGAGCTTAGTGGCATCCGTGCTGCAAGTAGGGTTCGAAATGTTCCCTGGAAATTTTTACTGGAGACAGACCGTAATGAAGACATAAAGCGTGACCTCCATAAGTACCTAGAGTTTTAAAAAATAGGCTGTAGTGGGCTGCACCAGCCAAGGGGCTTGAGACTAAGTGATGTGTGTTTTTATACAGAAATGGGGTTTAATAGTGAGGTTGGATGTAATGGAGATAAATCAGGCCAGGCGTGGTGGCAGAAAGCTGCCCAAAAACAGAGCTGGTCCAATGCTGGGCTGTTCGGTAAGGAGACGACCCCAGCCCCCACCATGATTTGAATCTGTAGAGGGTTTTATCAGCACAGCGGTGAACCAGAGCTGGCCTCCCCCCCTCTTTATCTGGGAAAGGTTAAATGGGAAAGCTGGGAGGCTGGGGCAGGTGGGGGGTGGTGAAGTCGGACAGCGTTGGCCATGCAGGGGAGAGGGAGTCTCTGTATCATGCTTGGCCTGGTACTGGTACTACTTATGGCTGCATTGCTCTCCCCACTAGCCCAAAACAATCAGATGCAACAGCAAGAGAGACAAAGAGGGGTGAGAGAGATGTCGAGTGGCAAGAGAGACTCAAGGAGCGAGAGAGATGGCGAGTGGCAAGAAAGACACAGAGCGACGAGTGAGACCAGAGTGGCGAGAGAGATGCCAAACGGCAAGAGAGACACCGAATGACGAGTGAGACCTGAGCAGCGAGAGAGATGCCAAAAGGCAAGAGAGACACCGAGTGACGAGTGAGACCTGAGCAGCGAGAGAGATGCCAAACGGCGAGAGACACAGAGCGACGAGTGAGACCTGAGTGGCGAGAGAGATGCCAAAAGGCAAGAGAGACACCGAGTGACGAGTGAGTCCTGAGTGGCGAGAGAGATGCCAAAAGGCAAGAGAGACACAGAGTGACGAGTGAGACCTGAGCGGCGAGAGAGATGCCAAATGGCGAGACACGGAGTAGCAAGAGAGATCCGAGTGGCGACTGAGACCCAAGCAGCAAGGGAGACACTGACCAGTGATGGAGACGGTGACCGGCTTGGGTGGACTGACACAGGGATGCACGTTCCCTCTTGCTTACAGCATTTTCTTCACAAAAGCTTTAAACAATAGTGGGAAAATAGAATTATACAGCTTTTCTGCCTTTAGACTATAGTCGAAACAAATAGCTAAATAGTATCAAGGATGTGAATACACTTATACAACCAGTACAGTATTTAGGTTATGTACTTCCAAAGGAGGAACAGATGAGGAAGTTAGCTGCAGACCAGTCATGAACCCTGTGCTGTCCAGCGTAGGCATTTGCCTTCCCAACAATGTTGACCAGGATTTGTAGCTTGAGCACAGATGGATGAATGGATGGATTTAATTACATTTATTTTTATATAGCGCCTTTTGCAACACAGTCGCCCCAAGCCGATTCACATGGGTGTGTTATGATATATTACATCATCATTAAAGCAGAATGATAAAAAACATAGGGAAAAGGGAAAACAAAAGAAATGAAAGAAAGAAAGGCAGATGACAACGGAGGAGAGGAACCAAAAACTCCCAAGTAGGGAAAAAAATCTCTGGGGGTCCAAGATCAACTGGCTGTCTACCCCCACCCTGGGCAGACTAATGTTATAGAAAAAGAAAGAGTGGGCTTGTTTGCTAGAAGCAAGGTGTAAACTGTGGTCAAGGTCAAAGCCAAAGTCCATCAATGAATCAGGGAGTCGATGGATGGATGGATGGATGGATGGATGGATGGAAGCAACAGATTGGGATGATGATGCAGATTTATCCAATATTTCAAAGGGTCCCTGGCACACGACCTGGCTTCCCATATAACACAGCACCTGTTGGGTGTCAGCAATTCTTGCATGGCATTCATCATAGCATTTTTCAGGGAGAATAGACCTGCCCCCGGACCATCTGGCCAGCAAAGCACCAGGCCCTGGCAGGGCCTCTTCCTAGCCAACGCTATCCCTACCTTGTTTTTTCCAATCTCAGATCCCCTTTCCCTGCTTTGTTTCCAAGAGGAATCTCATGGACGTCCATCTCCACATAAGGTGTCCCGCCGTTATCCCTGTCATGCTGAGGGCTGGCTGCTGTTCAAGTGGAATATTTATTACTGTGGGGTGTGTAGCTGTGCTGACACCAGACTAAAGGAGACTGAATTCTCGGCTCATGTAACTCTCTCTCTTATTATCACCCCTGTTTTCCTACATAAGCCCTTCGGTTCACCCGGGTACTTGATACTGAGTGCTGTCCACTAGTGAGCCGAAATTTCGATTGCTGGCGTTTGCGTGCACGAAGATGAATATCTCAGCGCAGTGAAAAGGTACAAACATTCAGGCAAACAAGGAGTTTTATTGCCTCTGTGCAAATATCAATGTACCGGCTTCTCCATGGTCGGCACCAGCCCCAAGAAGCAGTGGGCATTTTCTCAGAAATATTACCAGCATTTCATAAGCAGCTCAAACTCAGCTCGACTGAATCTCAAATGAGAATCCTTGAGTTTAAGCCTGGCAACAAGATATAAGAACAAACACTTTGCCTTTCTTAAAGCTTTTATTCTAAATTTTTTATTTAAAAATTGTGATAACTTCAAAAAGCTTAAATAGATATGAAACCCTACCAGATTTCCCTGACAATGGTGACAGGATAAGTTGGGTCCCTCTTCCGATTAGCCCAGTCCTTGTCCAGATTTTAAGTAACTATTGTGAGAAAATAATATGTCTATTGTTTCAGTCCTGGTTAACCTTCTGTTCCTAAGACAATCAAAAGCACTGCATTAAATGTGTTACCCTTTATCTCTAGATTAAAGAATTACATTTCATTGTCTCAGTCATAAAAACAAGACCTTTAAACCCTCTCTTAAATTGAGTCCCCATGTCAGAGCTGCGAGAGGTTGCGTTTTTAACGCAGGTGGAGTGCATTACGCAAGAATCCCTCATCGCCAGCAATTCATCAAATCCGGAGAGGAGCAAAACTCATCCGCAGTCCTTTGGATAACTACTTGAGCGCTACTGCCTCTCCAGTCCTCCTAATTAGCCTCCCACTCAACACACTTGGCCATGAATGACAGAGGCGTGCCGTGTTCCTGTGAAGCTAGAGGTGGACAGACCACGCCTGTCCATAAATGCATGTCTAAAAGCATAAATGCAGGCAGAATGCATGAAACTTGCAGGGGAAAACCAACCTACCCACCTGCTTTGCATACATCAGTCGTGGATTAAGGCAATGAGTCAGAGGTCACACTCATCCCATTCATAGATAATTACCGGTTGTGGAAAAAAATGTCGTAACAGGTCTTCTGTAAGGGGGTGACATTGGTGACATTGGTGTCACCTGCTATTTAATCAGTGACGGTATGTTGCGTTTCCGGGCTACTGCACTGGAAGTTATGAACTGTCACTTTTAGATTCCAATGAAAGTCGCTCTGCATTATCCCCAATAACGAGCTGTAATTCCGGGTGCTTGGGGGAGAGAGTGATTTAAATCGCTCTTGGGGAATTTGTGGTCATACTGACAGAGTCTCTTTTAAGAAAAATCTTTCAAGTAAATAAAAAAGTACTGGCAACTGTACACATAATTAGATACATTCAGTGGCACTAAGGAGCCCAAAAGCGCTTCACTTTCACAGAGATGCAGTTGCAGAAGTCTGTAATAAACGGTTAATCTGGATACATTCTCGCTCCGTGTCGTTTCCGTCGAAATGACCAGTGGGGAGGCTGAATTGAATGACAACAGTGCCCCCTGCAGGTAGAAAAAACTATTCCTTTAAATCAGTATAAAGCACTTGGGCGTTGGCTTCACAGGAGACTGCAATCACTGATACTCTTGCAGCACACAAACGCACGCATATTTAAAGGTGTGAGGTGCATAGGTGGCACTGCTTGCAGAATGTTCTAGACTTTGACATTGGCAATCAGCGGAACGACACTAAAAGTGGGGGAGTCATTTAACTCTAGGATTTCATAATAGCGCGGACTGAATAAATTATGTTGCAAATCTTTGTGCATCTTCACGGGGAAGAGCCTGAATGTTTATGTGCTTGTCTTAACGAAAAACCTGTGCGTCGGCTTTTTGCCTTCGTACCAAGATTTTTTTTTTCTTTCAAGCACCGTATAATTTTGAGCATCATTATCAGTCTGCGGAGAGACGCAGGAGTCTGAGTGCTGCGTCTTATTGTGTCTGCGGAGCCCGCAAATCCAAAGCAGCCCGGAGACACTTATTTTAAAGACTCATTTTCACTATTTATGTTTTCCTGTGACATTTACATTTATTCATTTTTTTGACGTGTTTGAAATTATTCAGTTCGACGCGGGCTTGTGTTTGACTCATTCTTACATCCAAACGATTTATGGCTGAGGTTAATTAGCTCCCTAAAACAGTACAGCTCGTTCCGAGACTTGAAACAGATATTTAAGTCGGAAGCGTTATTGCTAAATCAAAATGTCACTCACTTGTTCGACTTCGGTGCACATTAATGCAAGGATTTTGATGCACTGCCCTCGCTGCACCAGCCCCCTTCATAAGAGTTAAGCTATTTTCCTTTACTAAATGTTCTGATCCAATCTCCCCATTATGTACAGCCCTGCCCAGGCATTACAAACTGTTTGGAGTAGCGCGTTTTAACGGGGAAAAATAGCGGCTTGGAGTGAAGTACCTAAGTGGACATAAATAATTATTCATTCAGTGGTTCATTTGTTTTCTTGACAGGTTCTTTGTGCCTTAACCAACTTATAAAGCCCTTTTAAGTATATTTTAGAAGAATTTATGGTTTGTCTAATTCCCCAGTACGCTCTCCCTGTTCTTAACCTTGATGGGTAAAAATACTTGACACCTTACATTTTTCAGTGTGTAATTGTGTAATTGCCTCTGTCAGAGTAGAGCTTAATGGCATAAAGGGAAGGTGAGTGAATCCGCAAAAGCCAGAGCCACTGCTAGTAACTGTGACTGCTGGTAATATTCCTTCGCCTGAAACAGTGACTCTTCAGAACTTTTTCTTATAATGAAACTGTCTCTCGGCTGGATAAAAAAAAAAAAAAAAAAACAGACCTTTGAGCTGGTTCTTGGCGAGGTCTCGGCCCTGCTCAGCATCGCCAAACGTGCTTAAAGTGGGTTATTAGAAGATCTCAAATTGTTTCCTCTCCTAAGCTAACCTTGATCATCTGTGTTATTCCAGAACCTCTGTATATTGCTGCAGTAGCAGTTTTAGGTGAACTAGTTTGGAGAACAGAGCTGATTTACAGAGGGAAAAAATCAAGGTGCCCGCTTTCCTCAAGAGGAATAAGAAAGATGACATTGGACAGTAAAAATTTCATATGGGCTGACAGGCTGTATTTGTTGTGCTAAGGCTAGAGCCTTGGGTTGGGGCTACCTCTGCTGCTTAAGGTACGGCCTGAACCCACATGGGACCAGCAGCGAAAATGTGGGGTCCGCCATCGGCCTTCCACCGAACCGCGACCCTGACGCGTGTTAGCCAAGGTGCACCCCAGAGGAAGTGCCCGACATGAAAGACTGCAGCCCAAACTGTCTCCAGGTAGCAATGGAGGAGGGAGTCAGCTAGCGTAGCGGTTAGACGATAACATCAGGGGTGGGCCTCTTGTTTCTGGGGCTACACTCAGTTAACCCCCCCAGATGTTTGAAAAACTAAATAAATAGTGGGTGACTACAGTCGGAAGACCGTAGCTAGCTAGCTGGTTAGCAGAACATGCTGCTTCAGCATCTACATAAGGTACGTGTTCCTTTAATATTTAGTGTAGTGACTGTTTGTAGCCAGCAGGGGCCCCCAAACCTCAGGGGCCCTACACAGATGCACGGTTTGAATGGTGGTAAACACCGCTGCACACAATAACCCAAACTATTTAGTTCATGACCCAAAAAGGGGCCGTGTTCTAGCGCTTCTGTCAGGCTTGCTTAACCTGGAAGGCTCCAGGGAAATATCCTGCTCAATAACACTTGTTGCTGGAGGTAAAACAGCAGACTAAACAATGAGCACAAAGCTTACATCTGAGACTTGTTTCTCATTATTAATGAAGGTGCTTATTAAGCTAAGGCTTTGTAGTGATAAAGCTAAACTTCTCTTAATTTGTTAGCTCTTCGGGGGGGGTCACGCGATGACGTTCGCAGGGCTCCTTGTTCTCAAGGCGAAATATTTACTTCCACAGTAGAGAAGGAGTCTGCCTTAGAAAATGATGTGATTAACATGGCCGACCACTTCCCCTTGTATCTGCTGTAGTCATTAATTTAGTCTAATGGGAAAGATGTTTTGTCGAACTGCTAATGTAGCGCATTTTTCAGGCAAGCTGTGATCCTGGCAGGTCTAAATGCAGCAGAAAGTTATTAGCAGTTTTACTTTAGCATGGGAATAAAACCACTTGTTCAAGCCGCTGGTTTAATTCATTTATTTTACTTTTGTGTAGTTTTTTTTTCTCTTTCTAAACTTACAGGGCTTTTTTTTAGTCAAAAGCGGCAAGAAATGTGGAAGCAGCGCGGACCGGCTAATTGAAATGACTCACGAGGGCCGCCCAGGACTGCAGCTAACAATCGTTTCGGCAGCTTTGAAGAGCCGCGCAAAAACCAAGAAAGACCATTGATTTTGCGGCTGAAGAAACGTCAGATAGCTGTCGCATTATAAAGGATTAATAAGGAAAAAAACATCACACCAAACATGTAATTATACACAAAACCAATTACCGTCATGCTCAACCCACCCATTTTTTTCCTCTCGCGAGTACTACGAATGCCGCAGACTGCCATTAAAGCTCCGCTAATCCGGATAGATGCACCGTGGTCCTTTCTCATACCCGGAGATCCCTAACAATCCGCCCTGCTGTGCTCGCTAATGCTACGGCTAATGCTCCGTGTGGAAGGGCGTCGCCACAGTGCCAGACGTACCTCTTAAAGAAGCCACACCCCAAAACGTCCTACGTGGCTGGATCGTAACCAACCTTTTGGCAAATATATGGTTTCCTGCTCATTTTATTTACTTAAACTCACTATTTGTTTGTTTGTTTCACTCTCTATTACATCCATCACGTGCTGCTTCTGACTGAAGGTAGACAGTCTACTGTAAATAGTATGTTCAAAATGATCATGTCTACATACCTGTAAATCATCTTGAAATTATCCTTCATTTTATGTTTTCCTGGGACACACCTGCCAAGAAAGATTACTTATTTGCTTAATGTGATTGGCCAATAAACATCTTGCGGAATCTGATTCTTCTTATGTTTTGACTGTGATTTTTTTACATAGGCAGGACAGATCAGTATAAAGCGCTATAAGCGACCAATAATGTTATCCTAACAGGAAGATTACTGACAATAATTTTTTTCCCTTACTGTCACATAGAAGGTGGATGAGGACAAAGAGAAAGACACCCCCCCAAAATAACAGCACTGTTTATCCCCCCCCACCTGCCTCGGGACCCGGTGGCGGATATCAGAGTGAGTGGCATGACGATACAGTTACTACACACTCAAGGACTCAGGTGTGTCTGTGTTTCCTAAGTGTCACCTCGCTATCTGGGCTCCAAGTGAAACACCCAGTATTGATTTACTATCATCCCCCCACAGCTACAAGCATATTGTATAAAACACCACTTTTTAGAATACATACATTAGTGTGTATTATGAGTCTTCCCGGCTATGA
>JAOYFF010000015.1:2505122-2518380 GCA_025773925.1 Cryptomyrus ogoouensis | reverse complement strand
TACTATCATCCAACCCCCCCCCAAAAAAAAGGTCCCCCCCCCACTCTAAAGACAGGCCATTTTTTCTCTTTCACTTTAAATTGACGGCCTGCAGGAAACGGAATGTAAGGCCAGTCCGGCTTATTATCTGGCCCTTGTGTCTGTCCCGCTCTCAGTTTGAGGGACTCTACAGCTCTCTGGTTACTTTGGGGGAAAAAAAAAGAAACAGACCCATCACAATTCCAATCAGAGGGCACCCTTATATGTAGGCAGGCCTTCCCCTTATGTAGGCAGGCCTTCTCCGGGACAGTCTCCGTAGGATCTTTAGAGGTGACACCCCAGCTGATCAGACTCAAAAATAGATTCTCCCACGCCACAAAGCGAGACGCGGCACGCCGTAAATTGAAATTAAGCGAAGCGGCTCGGCCCGTGGAGGGAGCCGGCAGGGCGTAAATTATTCAGCCGTTTAGGTCGCAGATTGGAATGGTCACTTGCCGCCTTTTCCCTTAAATGAGCGGGAATCTCTTTCGCCTTTCCCCCGGATGACCTACAGCACGAGATGTCGGATTTTCGTGACCTTCGTTTGTAATTAAATTATTTAAAGAGCAATGAAAGGATGAACATAAATGTGCAGACCTCTCCCATGGTGCACGGATCGCTGGGCACGTCTATACCCATAATCCCCTACTCACTGCATGTAATATTCTCATGCAATGGTGACGGTTCCCTCAACAAGGCATAGTTACAGCACAATACAGGCAAGTGCATCAGTCACACGCTGGTTCATCGTGAAGCACATCCATCCATCTTCCACAGCCACTTTTCTGGGGTTGAGGTGAGGCTGGGATCACCTCAGAACGCAATCATCAGGATGCCAGCCACCAGACAGCAGCCATTCAAGGTCCTCATAATTATGGTAATGTTTTTGGAAAAATGCAAATTCCACACACAGAACCAGGATCAGAAACAAAACCTTGGACCTTGGACCTTGGAGACCACATTCTGATGTGGCCCAAAGCATAAGCAAACAGGTTAATCAAATTTTGCTTAGGGTCCTGAAAAGGCTTGGGCTATTGTACTGTCCGCCAAATCACCATGCTGTGCTCAAGCCACGATCTCCAATTAAGATTTTTAATTTGGTTCTGTTGGCTTGACAGCAAACAACTGACTCGCCAGCTCGATTTTTCTCGGCTGGTTTCATCTCGGTGTCAACAAGTTTGTGGTGGACGTTCAGCGCCACTGGCCACGTCGACCACTGACGCACTGCTGAGCCCTCCTGCGTACGACAGAATGACGAGGCGTCTGTCACGGGCCTCCGCGGAGGCTTAGGACCACGGCCGGCTAAACGCCATCTCACGGCACGTCGCAGGGGGCTGATTCGGGATGGCGAAGTTGCAGTGCCCTTCCCAACATGACATTTAGGAACTTCCAAGTTTGGCCCATGCTCAAGGCTGGACAGGCCCATCACACATAACTAACCACAATCATTTTTAATGATTGGTGTGTCCCTGCCAATAAATTTTGCCAGCCCCCTAACCCGGGAACTGGGAGGGAGCAAAAACGTGCACTGTCTGCACATCCCCGAGGACTGGATTGGGAAACACTGCACTCAACCAAGAAAATGCTCCACGTGGCAGATGGCCTGCCCATGTTCCTCGGTACTTTAACCCTGAGCAGCTATATCAGTTAGACACAGCAGCGTGGTATGTGGAGGCATCGTACATCCAAAGGAGGGGAGCATTTATCGTCTGGGAATCTCATCCAGCCACCACAAAGAGGATTTCCAGCCGTACTTACGAGTTTCTTGTTTCCCAGAAGTAGGACTCATGATCGCTCTCTTTTTTCTTGGCTTATCTCTCCTGCACAGCGATGAGTCATCCTCTAGGTGGAAGGAGAACAGGTCCAATGGGGGACATGAAAGGGAACGGCACCTCTGAGCTGATGTCGTCTTTCTGGTGGGTGGGCAGCTGTTGAGCGCAGTTAGGATTAATCACACCAGTGGTGGCAATAAACACCTGGAGAAACTGGTAGAAAAGGACGGGGAAAAATACCCAAGTGATGCAATGTTTGTCGTGCTAGCTGTGGCCACAAGCACGCTGAAGTTTCCTCAGTCCGCTGTCTGGCCGCTACGGAGGGTAAGTAGATTCGGTGCATCACTTTTTCCAGCGATCCCCCACATGGCCAGATGAACCTTTTCTCAACATCTGAGGATGTCAGAAATTTCAAAGTGAGCCAGGAAATCTATTTGACTGCCAGCCACCCCCCACCCCCCCCAGGAATGCGACTGGATGACCTTGCCGTAGACAACCCAGGACGTGTATAAAAAGGCCATCGACCCTCTTGCGAGAACTTTTTTTTTCTTATTTTTTCTCCTCCCTTTGTGAGCTAAACAGCCACCGGCTGCTCCGCTCTCGCGCGTTCGGCCGTGTACGCGAGGCTTTCGTCAATCCCCGATGCCCAGGCGGAATAACCAAAGCAAGGAGGAATGCGTGAAATGGGCAGGGGAGCTGAACGTTCATTTAAACGCCCCACAGAAAAATGAAACGTGACATTGCTTTATAAGCAGTCTAATTAATATGACATACTGTATACGCCATGTGCGTGTGTTTATACATGTGCAAATATGTATATTACATGAACAGCCACAAATTTTGGGGCCCCGGGCAAAATATCACATTGGGCCCCTACAACTATATAATTTAATAATTTAATGTAATCAAGGGCCCCTTAAAGTGCTGGGCCCCATGTACCTGCCAGGGTACCCTTGCCCCTACTATGACCCCTGACACATATATACAGAACCCAACACAGAGGAGAAAAGTCTATTGCAACCCTCAATATCAACACAATAAACATCTCTGCTGGGTGATGAAGACAGAGGGGAGCTGCGCTTTCACACTACACTTGTAAAGTCAGAGCACAGGCAGGGTGAGTATAACACACTATACTCCATGGCTTACTACACGCCATTGAGTAACAGGCCTCCCCTCTCCTGCTGCAGATCCACGTTCCCTGTGCGCAGCATCTCTGTGATTCTGAATCTCTTAAACGTTCACATTGCTTAGGTTACCGGGCCGACAGCCTCCCAGATGGCTAGCTTTAAAAATAGTCCTGAAGCCACGTTTGACGGCATTATGAGACAGCTTTAAAGTTCAAACAGTGTGCAATCCTTAAAACATGCTCCAAATGTTAGTTTGTTTCAACTGTTTCTTTTATTATTATTATTATTATTATTATTATTATTATTTAGCTTTGTCCCCCAAGAAATCGGTATTGCATTTTTAGTCGATCTGTTTATTTTAAAGTGCTGCAAATACTGTGTGCTTTGGTTCCGGGTGTGCAGATAATTTGATTTTTAAGCCCTCTGACTCGGCTCAAACAGAGTGAAGCAATGTAAACAACAGTAATGAACCAGATAACAGGCTCCAGCTCCACGCCACTGTGACCCGTGGAGATTACAAAGAGACCGATGGAATTAGTCGCCAGACAAGCCCACCTGCTTGTCCTCTTTAACGCATCCGGACTCTACTGTAACTGCAAAAGGTTTCTGATATCCAGATTTGGCTGTCATTTATGCTATAAACATGGCTACAAGGAGCACAATGGTGAAAGAGGTGTAATATCTATTCAACTATCCATCTGTCTTACCCACTTGTCCTATGCAGGGCTGCGGGCACCTGAGTCTATCCCAGAAGTTTCAGGCGCAAGGAAAGGAATAACCCAGGACTGGATGCCAACCCATCGCAGTGCAGACATGCCCACCATTCACAAACACATTCACACACACGGGCAATTTGGTAACTCTGGTTCACCTTAGCATGTTTATGAAATGTGAATGGAAACCAAGCACATAGTAATATGTATTAATTATTTATTACCAAAAATTACATTTATATACTGATGCCAGATGTGAAGATAATCTTGGTAGCTCTGAAGGGAGACAGGCCAGTAATTTTAGGACGGGGGCGTGACAGAGGAAGAGATCCACGTAGCGGCAGGGTTTTATTATCGAAAAAGAACATCAAGAGAGAAACAGAAAACGCTACACGACCACGAGGGGTCAAAACTGGCAGGGAGCAACACCAGGAAAATCAATACAAAGGGTAGGTACGAATACAGGAAACTACAATAACTAACATGGGGTAACTACAACTAATAATCACATAGCAACAACAGGGAAACAGCCACAATCAGGTAACTGCATAAAACTGAGAGCAAGACTGGGAAATAAACTGCAAGGACTGGCTAATGAACAGAAGAAAGGCAGGCACTTAAATACACTGATAACAAGGGCTATCAAGGGGCAGGTGAGGGCTACTCGAATAAGGGGCAATGAGGAGCAGGTGAGGTCAATTAACAGATATAGCAAAGGTCCAAACACTATGGAAAACTAAAACTAGGACAACTGAACAAACACGGAACAGGGAGCAAAAACGAGGCACTAACTGAAACACACAAATACATGTTAAACCAAAAGAACACAAAATGGCTAGCCCCAACCCCATAACCAGAAAGGGAGTGTGATATGGTGGCCATTAAGCCATGTGGCAGCCAGAGGAGCAGGGAAACACACTAGGGACTAAGGGGCTACAAGACAGAGGAGAGAACAGGATGGACAGTGACACCTGCTGGCCAAATGGGGACAAACGAGAGAATAGGATAATAATACTAGTCCTGGGCAATTAATCAGAAATGAATCAAAACCCATATTCACAGTCTCTGATTGATGTAATCTTGCCCATGTTGGTTATTTTGTTTTTTGTAAATTCTGTCAATACTTAAAAAAAATATGTTAATACTTTCCCCTGTGTGCGTTCATGTACTGTCCCCTTAAAAACATACTACCATGTGTCTTGTTACGTGACCCATCCAGTCTGTGGCATAGAAGCAACATGGAAAACTCAAAGACCAAGGTGACTGAATCGAACAGCTTGTAGCAAAGAAAAATGCCGCGTCCGTCCGTAATTATTTATTTGGTTTGCATGAAATGCAAGTTATTTTCTCCTTTTTTAGGGAACTTGCTTTTTACATTAAAACTAAAACGTAACCTTTTTCATAAGATGTTTTCATTTCAAGCGATGTGCTTTGATTTCAGTTGTTCGCAGTGTTCACTAAATAACCATAAATAGTTTGTCTGTGTGTTTCCTTTAGTTATTTTAAAATCACAAAGATGAAACATGCTGTTTCATTACAAAAAAATATCCCAGCTTTAATATTTTCAGTACAAATTTTGTTAGTGAGCAATGAGGGTAAAGCACCAACAAAAACAAAATAATCATTCGTTAATCATAATCGAAGTAAAATGTTCAGTTAATCGTGATATTGATTTGAGGTCATATTGCCCAGATATAACTAATACACAATATTATTTGGATATATCGAGATTTGTTATGATGATAATGTCCCAGTTCAGCCATTTTGGACTGCCCTAGTACTGTAGTATAGGGGGAGCGATTGTAGGATTTTTCAGTGAGTTTTCATAGCAGGAATGAAGTTGCCAGATGAATGCACTGGAGCCCGTTATCACTTAAAGGAGAGCCACTCGCTGACGAGACGTCAAAACTCACGGCTCCATGCCATTATCTAATCAAACGCCCATGATGAGTACATCACCCATGGTTTTAGGTGTGAACCCCTCGTCCCCGAGCAGCCGATCTCAAACCATGATTACGCACGTCGCAATTCGTGAAAAATTATCTGCTTTGCATATTTGATTGAAAGTACAGTAGGGCAGAGCAAGACTCTGATGATATAAAATGCAGAAAATGCATATTCTGCAACACCTGATGTTTTTTACTCGGCTTAATGTGCAGTAATTGAGATAATGGAGCACATGCTTCATTACACTGAAAAAAACATAACTATGACTATAACTGGGGAATTTAAAAGTATGTAATATGGGAATACTATAAAGTATATTGCACATTTGCGCATTGTTGGAGCAGATGGCAGTTTTTATAGTAGATCTTATCTAAACCGTGATAGATCTATGTTATTTTTTATTTTTATGTGCTCAGTGCATCTATAAAAGGATTGAACGGAAACTAACGGGCATCCGGGTCTGGGAGTTAGGAGGCTGCTGTTTATGCATGAAAGGCTGGGGCCGCGTGTCCGGAGCTGCCTGCGATGACTCAGCGTTTATGGGCTGCCTTAATTCAAAGCCATTACCTAAACACGTTTAAACCCCGAGCCCCCCTTTTCTGTCCGTGACGTGCCCAGGCACAGCTGTGCTTTTCTCAGCTTAAAAGTCTGCCTCACCGCCCCCCCGGACCCAGGGCAGAATCTAAAAGCATTTCTCTATATAAAAAAAAAAAAAGAAAAAAGTGACGACAGAAATTGAAGGAGTGTGAGAGAGAGAGTAATGGAATAAGCCAAGACTGAAATTACTGAGCTCCAGGTATTCAAAGGTAAAAGGTATTCAATGACCTTGTTAAAAGCTGTAATCACAGCATGGGGTTTAAATGGAGGGTGTCACTGGAAGGTTCTAGAGATTTGATAGAGCCTCGATGCCCCTCTCCATGATGGCAAACCCTTGTGACATTCATTTGCTGGGTACAGCTCTGTCTGCGATCCATCCGTTAAGAAATATTGTTAAAAATTGAAAACATTCCATTTCTAATACAGCTACTTACTCATTTTATTGTATTATATTTTTAAGATCATTCTGTTCTCCCTCGGAGGAGACACAGAGTGATACAGGATTATGAAATATTTAATGTAACTTAGTTTACGGAACAGTATATTTAATAGACATACCATCTATAATTTCATATTTCTATAGGACTTGTCTTTATTCAGCATTTCTCATAGAAGATGGATGCCAATTAAGTGATATATATTAGCACAGCTAAAACAGTAATGAGTAGGAAGTAGACTCAAATAGTATAGGAAATGTGTATATATACCCAGCATCTGACAGTTATATACAAAGTAACAGTAGAAGGATGGGTTACAACGTAAGTGTGCTTGCTGGGATTTGAACCCCCAACCTTTGCATGATTAGCACAAAGCTCTACTTGTTGAACGGCAGGATTACAATTGTAATGTCACACTTGCTGCTGTTATAAACATATTTTGAGCCACATCAACTGACCTCAGAGTCACATTACAACAAATCCCCTCCGGGCCTGATTCAGCCTTGGCTTTATAATATAACCCATTATATACAGTCCTTGTGATTCGTTCATTATTATATCAAAGCTGATGTTAAGGGTTCAGGTTACCATAGTAACAACGGTCAGTCATTGTCTGAGGAACGATTTTAAATGCTTCTGGTGAGAATGAATTAATGTTAGGTACGGGGAGGCTTTGGGGTAGACAGATATGGTGTCCAAGAAATGGTTCTGCAGGTTCTCAAGAGTGAAGAGGAGATGAGAGAGTCTCTGGACTTGGCTTGACCCAGAATCACAAAGCATTTCCCAAAACCAACAGAGGTCACTGGAAGTCAGACAGAGAGCCCATTTTGGGTAAAGGATGGGCCAAATTCCTGTGGATTTTAGCAGATCAGTTATTTGTGTTCCCCAAAGAACACCCACATAGGTCATCTGGAGATGATAGGGACTCAGTATTGACCTAAGAATTCCTGCAAAGCTCTCACATATACCTTCAGGTCAAAAAACAAAGTTCTTCTGATGCAACGTACACTTATATTACAACCTTCGATCGAATAATACCGGTTCTTATGACACCCTACGCAAGCTTCACCAACAGCGCCCCCTGTCTAACACAAAGTGAAATCAGCTGGCTAAGTCGGCACCCCCTCAGAAGATCTAATGAGTTGACTGGCACTACATGTAAAGATTAGTTAGTGGGCATTAACATCTAGTTTGGTAAACGCTCAGAGTAGAATGAATAGTTCAGTGGAAATCAAAGCAACCACGTGGGTCCTTTCTGGGTCTGTGAATGTATAGTTTACATGATTTACCTGAGTTAGCATTGCTCACCCAGTCCAGAAAAAGTGTCGTTTAGCCGGATTGGTGTCTCGGAATTGCTTGAACGTGTTTGTGTGCCTCTGTGTGTGTTTGCTTTGTGGGATAACTCACCGGCCTGCTGCGACTATGGGTAAACATTTAGGGAGAATGGATATGTGAATATAAGCTCCTTCAAAACGTCAGGTATTTGTGCATGCCTGTCTGATGACAGTGTGAGCATATACAACGGTGGTTCTTTCAGACTTGAGGTAGCTGTTCTTCATAAATTAAAAAAAAACCCTTTTTAGTCACATTTCAAATATGTTCATGTCTTCTCACTCCGAAGCACAAATTTAAAAGAGAGATTTCTCTGTGCGACAGGTTCAGGTCCGGATCACATGGGTCTGAACCCACATCCAAGCCAGGAGGCAATCCGTGTCCTTCTACAGATGCGGTTAATGGAGTCTAAGCAGAGTATGAGTACAATGTGCTTTTAAATCCTCCTCACACGAGGACTCGGAGGAATAGGAGCAAAACTCTCGAGGAAAGCATGTGAAATAATGGAAAGCTGAAGATAAACAAGGCGGGAGCAATGACCATTTTGAACCCTTTAAAGAATAGTGTCAAAACCACTATACGCCATATCTGGTTAATAGCTTATAAAAAACGCCAGGAGCTCGATGCGGGTTCTCTGGGCATCAGCTAAGAAGAGCTCTAAGTGCAATCTGAGATGGAACTGGCTTAACCCCTGCTGTCCATTTCAGCTCTACATTGTTTTTAATCAATGGCACTGTGCAAAAGATTTGTCAGGGTATATTTATTTATTTCAAAGGCTCTTAGGTTCACAGTGTGTTGTACAATATTATTGCGTCTATAGAGATTCAGGAATGGTGAAAGAAATTCAAATAACATATTCACAGCTGGCTCCTGGTAGTTTGTTTGTCTGTCGCTCATACAGCAACACATATTTAAATTCTACACACATTTGCACTGTGTAATGCCAAGGTCGGTGAGATCATTAATTTCCACTGGAGGCTAGCGGACACAGCACCGGGAGTTGTATTGTGGTCTGGTGGCGTGAGGGTGACTGTGTGTCGCTGCCCTGACACACGGCGGAGTGCCGCCTGAATTGCTCTGCACACTGTGCATGCTACACAGGCACCAACTCCCCCTAAAATAACAAAAGCGAAAGAAAATCGTACCCAAATAAAAGTTCGGCATGTTATTGCACATTATGTGCGGTTAGTCTTGAGTCATCCTACTCTGCAGATAGGAAAACAAGACCTATCATTTGACACGACCTAGCAGGGACATACCTAGAAATTCTGGCACCCCTGACTGAATGGCACCTTGGGTCCCCCTGCCCAATTTTACATATAATTTCATATATTCAAGGGCCCCTGTCAAACGATGGGCCCCCTGAATCTACCAGGGTATCCACCCTCCTCCAATACCCCTTATAATTATAGCACCTCAACACTGAAGGGATGCTTACTAGGGTTTCCTGTATAAAAGCCCCTCAGGACAGGAAATATCCTAAATACCTTTTGTGAACTGGATGTTCCTTTCAGACTAGAGTCCTTCACCCTCCAGATGTAGCGGAGACTTCAGCCCTGAAGCAACCTGCTCAGGACTGTCACCTTAATGGCTGACATCCGGAGTTTCTTATCCGACACGTCACAAATTAACTTCGTGTTCGATATATTCAGTATATTTCTGGGGACATATTCCTTCTCTATACAGCTGCACATATTGTTAAATGACTGAGTTATCAGGAAGATGATGCAATTAACATGCAAGACGCTGGGCTTTTTCTGGAGGTAGTACTTTGGTTAATTAGTGTGATCATTTTGCTGGTGGCAAAGGACAGGAAGTAGATGAACTAGGTAGGTAAACAGGTTAAGGAAAAATGACAGACGTTGTTAGTGAGAGCTACAGGCAGGCCCCAGGTTAACAATGTACAACTTATGGATAACTCATTACTTAAGAACAGACTGTCATAAAGCCTATTATATGAAAAAAATCGGGTTAAATACAAAGGGTGGTAATAATGAACGCAGACGTTACTTTGTGACGCTCGTGAAAACGTCACGCTGCTTTAGTGGTTTGTCAGTTCAGTACAGTACTGCACCAGATGTAGTCACTTTTATTATTACTTTATAATAATTATTATTGTTATGACCTATATAATTGTTTTTTCGGCTTACCTACAAATTTGACTTAAAGACAGACTTAGGGAACAGACCTCGTTTGTAACATGGGGGCCGCCTGTATGGCTCTCACTGGCTTAAAGGTCTTTCGTAAAAACCAAAAAGCCATCTGAACTGGAAGTATGGTGGAGACCGTAGTTTTAGACGAAACCATGATGTATGGGTAATGCCTTGCAGCAACATAAATACCGATAATATGTTGGATTATCCAAATAGTTATTCATGACAGACTTTCGTAATTATCAATCATGAGACCGCATTGGTTTGGAAATAGAAACAGAAAAAAACAAAAATCAAAAGCTGCATTTTATTTTGACTGTGGTCCAAGATCCATAAACCATCGTAATTTAATCACACACTTAACTTCTGTCTTCTCAGGTCAAGTTATTCTGAGCTGGTATTTAAACTAATAATTTAGGGGAGAGACATCCTACCTGGAAAACTACAATCTGGTTATATGTATGGACCCGAACATGAAGGGAACATTCAGACGATCCAACTGATATGAAAAGAGTTGAGATATTGACGCTAATCCTGTTCAGGTGATGAACAAACTGTAATGTTTTTGCTGGAAAGGTCTGTGGCGTGCAAGCCATCCGTTTGAAGAAACTGGGTACCTGTTTCAAACACATTCATCAGTGACTGTTAGGCCTACCCATTTATTGTTCCTGATTTTAAAGAAATTCCCCTGGATGTTCAAAGAAACCATCAAACATTTGTTTTATTAAGAGGAGCATATGAACAGACAGCTTGCTATAATCGTCGTGCTCCTGTTTCTTCTGTGCGGATTCATCACCTCGGCGTTGGAGTGAAAAACGAAGGCTGAAACCCAGGATTCACACAAGCATCCCAGTGCGAGAGCAGAACCACATAAGCAAGATAATATCTGCATTTACCCTGATCGCCACTGCTGAAGTATTGCATTTACTTTGCAGATGGACATCTTTAGGCTGCCGTCGCTTTAAGAGAGGAGATGACAGGTAATTTACCAAAAAAAATACCTGTTACTGCCTCATCACTAAGGGGGATGGATGTGCTTGGCTCTCACACTGTAGCCACTGCTGATTTCATCTGTATTTCGGGTTGGACAGCACAGTGACGCCCCCTAGAACAAACACCTTTTTTTCCCATTTATTTTAAACTCCAAACTGCCAAAACTGACTTGCGTACCATATATCCATCAATTATCTTTGCAGAAAAGCATGTATGTAGCTTTTTGTTGCCGAAGATCCTACTCATCTTGAAATTTGAGCAATCGCGTTTTAATTTTGAACGTGCTGGGATGCAGTCTGACTTTGCTTTTCGTGCACCGATATCCAAACATTTTCAAGACCTTTATCGATGAATTGCATGCTCAGTTGAGCCGGTGACAGAGAACAACCTTGAAAATGCCATAACCACTGTTGCAACATGCAAATACACATCTCAAATTAATGACGTACACCTGTGTTCATTTTGCATAATGATTCTTGGCAAATACCATACAAAACTTCAATTACGTTGGCACAAATTGCCATCAAGCTCATGCTCATTTCCTGCCTTTTTGCAAATCCAGGCCTTCTTGTCCAAATAATGACTTAAATCACATGACTGAACACTGAAATTAAACAAAAAGTCGGCTTACCCTGTGGACCTGACGTCCGTGAGCTAAACCATAAAAATAGCTTTGTTGAATCCAGTCTTAGCTGTTCCTGAAATTGCACACAATATGAAATGCAGTTAAAACAGTTAAATGGGTTTGGGTTTTTGTGCATTTTTTATAAACAGCCTTTTACAGACCATTGAAATGGCCCACCGATATTAATCCAGTAATACAAATTGATATTGTTCTTCAGCCTGTCCAGTAATTGCAGGGAAGCCTGGACATTTGCAAAGTGCAGCATCAGTCAGTGATGACTTCCTTAATGTAACAGCACTTCAGCCAATGGCAAGGGGGCTTTAATAAAAGACAGAAAACCAGGACAAACAAGACCAATTTACCAGAGTCCAAAGCATCAACTCTCCATCATTGTTTATAAGCTATTTTAACGGAATTAATTATCGTTGACGCTTCTTTAGGTATCAAGTTAATTAACTACATTTTCATACAAGGGTTTGATAATTTTGCAGATAATTAGCTCTTAAAATCTTCATTTAGCTTAAGCATTTTCCAGTTGGCATTATATTCTGGCTTTTATATATCTTTAATTACAGTGCGGCACTTCCCAGAGATGTAACCTTACTAAACAAACAAGCCATACAACTGTTTCAGCAGTCAAGCGTTCTGGGAAAAAGCCATTGTTGGCAAGTGAAAAGTAAGGAATGACAACTTTGTCGGCATGGCGACGATTGTCGGCGCGATTGTTTTTCTTGTATTTCGGCTAAAGAAATATAGGCTGAGGAATCTGACTGGCAAATGCATCACCTTTAGATTAAGTTAGCGAAGCGCTAGTACTCAATTACAGCGGCGCAAAATGTCATTAGTGGTGACCCTCCGCGCTTCTCGGTCCAGCATGCGCTCGCTCACCTGTGAAATTTAATGTGAACACATGCCTTGTTACGTTTCTCCCGACACTTTGACCTTTCAGCAATGTTTAAATCAGACCGTGACATTTTTGTCTTATATATGACTGAAATATCTCTCCTGTTACCCCAGGTTGTGGTTAATGTCTGTGCTAATACTATCACTTTTCATGCTTTTGCCATTTATTACAAAAATAGACAGGAACTTGAGTACGAGGTAATTAACCAAAAGTTATGTGGTCTGAAATCATTTTCTAAGAAATAAATGACAGCCAGGCGATAACATGCGTGTTTAAGTTTCACATTTCAAAAAGAGTTGGTTGACATGAGATTCACATGTTGGCTAATCCCATCTGTTCCTCACCCCCCCAACATGCATAAATTGGTTCGCTGTGTTTGCTTCCCCCTCAATAACCCAAAGAGTAATGAACACGTTCCAGAAGCTTCTCCTATCACCCCAGTGATGCATTCATTACAACCTTGCTCTTCATGAAGGCACCTTCTTGTGTCTGCATCCAGCTGTGCTCCAACCCTACCGATCCCCAGAAGAGGGAATGTTAGAAAGGAACATGCTTTTGGTCACCAGACCGCCAACAGAGACTTTCAGCACCTAATTTTTCTGCATTGCTTCTGATATTATTATACGAGACAGATACT
>JAOYFF010000015.1:2463024-2497246 GCA_025773925.1 Cryptomyrus ogoouensis | reverse complement strand
CGAGCACTGTTTGCACGAGAGTTCGGCCGTGGCGCCTGCCGAAAACCCCCGCCCATGCAAATTGGGGGGTCCCCCCCCCCCCCCCCATGTTTTTTTTTTTTTTTTTGGTCAAATATTTTTTAGGTGAGATGTCAGGCGAGTGGGAGATAGATGACAGGGGCTTTAGCTCCCCTGCCAGTCACATGGTCCAAACACGGTGTCTATTCAGGAAAGCCATACATCTAGCTAAAAGATTATCTTAGCAGGAAAGTATTACGGACTTAAAAATGAAAAATAACCAATAAAAATCAAAATAAAACTACAACTGCATGCCACGTGTAGAACCGACGGAAATAAAAAGTAGGTCAGCTAAAAAACATTTTAAAATGCTGAAATTACACCTATTTTATTCAGAATAAATGTCTGAATTATGAAAGTCTTTTGTTTTAGAGATTATGAGGACTTATATGGTGTTCAGTGGATCTGGATTTCTGAAATGTGTTAATCGATTGGCATTTGAGAGTAATCTCGCCTGTGTCTGTAACATGCAAATATGGTCCTTCTCTGTGGGCTCAAGTGTCAAAGGAAAACAAAAATCAACAGCAATCTTTTTTATCCGGGGGGTTCGTTTGCCCTCTCTGGGACTGCTCCCCTGTGTGAGGGCTTCAGCCTGGACCCCTGGGGGATTGTTCGGGCTGGGGGGGGTCCCGCCATGTGTACCTCTATAGCAGCCATGATGAACGAGTTCCTAGCTATCCTGGGAGTCCCTGGGTGGCGCAGGATCAATTTGCTTATCTGTTACCTGCCAGTGCCATGCAGTGATTAACGCCACCAGCCTGCCAACAGCTTCCCTATTCATTACGGGAGTCCGCGGCTTCACCGTCCCGCCCGCTTTGATGGCGCTCTCCCCCACATAAATCTGATAACTACCTTTTTTTTAAAAAAAAAAATGACTCTATTCAGGAATGCAGGACCGGGGAAGTCCATCCGACCTCACAAGAGGAGAAGTCCTTATCAGTAGAGGTCACCACGGGGAATGCAGTCCTCCATTAAGGCAAAGGTCAAAGATGATTTGCCAGTGGGGGGGGGGGCTGTCTTGTCAGGATATGCTGACTATAGAGCCACCCAGAATGATAAAATTCGCTCACAGTTGATTTTTTTTGTCATGTAGCCAACCAGAGAATGAATTTTATAGATGAGCAGTTGAGGAAGACCCCAAGTCTAGCACTAATGGAATTTTCAAATTATTTTCCTTGTCTAAAAGATGAATGGTTTTGGCAATCAAATGTACCAGCATGTCAATGTTTTGCCATTTGGGAAGTAACCGGTTGTGTCTACAAGTTAATATTTGCACGATAATTTATTTGCAGCTCTCAGAATGTAATGTATTGAGGATTTTTTGTTTTATTATTGTAGCTTGAAATAGTTCCTCTTCCAAGTGATTTACTGTTGCAGAGTGACGGCTCTGCTGTTCCTCGAGCTGATCTGTTGGAACATTAATGACGAGGTTTTGTTGTGCGTTGGCCAGACGTAAGTGGATTGCGGCACCAGGCTCATCTCCCTTCACGCTGCTACGGAGGTTGTCTTTGTGATTTTTTCCCCCATGCATACAATGAATAGGCATTTGCACATCAATTAATGTCAAATTTCACTCCAGAAATTGTGCGTGCATCACAGAAGATCGAGGAGGTCAAGAAGAAAGTAATTTCCAAAGTGTAAATATATCGATAGATAGATAGATAGATAGATAGATAGATAGATAGATAGATAGATAGATAGATGCTGATTTTGTTAAGTCCAGTTCAAATCAATCTGATGCCCCTCCTCCCTCCCCAGTGTCACATGGTTCAGTTCCCCCAATCAGACCAGAGCAAATGAATACTTCTGCTAATAGTCCAGCATTGGACTCCATCCAGAGGCTACAGGCCTCAGGGGTTCAGGGATAAGCCACTGCTTTCTGTTTTCAGTTCAGTTCCACTTACTTTGGTGCCATTCCCTCCCCAGCCTAGCTGGCCCAAAGCACTTAACACGGATCGACATCACAGACAAACATAAAAACAAATTAAAGATACACTGGATTAAATATCTCGGTAGTGTACGAGGCCAGAACACAAAAGAATCGCTAACAAAAACCCCTGTGTTAGTTGCACCCTCTGGAGGTTCAAGGTCAATGGCTAGCCAACAACGTACCCAAAATGCTAATATTGCTAAAGTGAGAATGGACAGGTTTGCGTTTCGGAGTGTAATCTTCTTTTCAGCATTGTTTTAGATGCAAACAGCAGTGGGCAGGCCGTGATAGCACCAAATCCCTAGCCTACGTCAAGACGGCCGACTACACAGCTCAAACTGCAGCTGCTCAAGTACGCCCCCTACAGTTGCAACCTAATTCATAATTCAATTATGTAAATTCAAAGTAGGGGTACAGATGCGTAAAGACACAGCTTGTCTTCCAGTGTCTCTCCAAGACCTCTAAGAAGTTGCTCTGACATTACATCTCAGCCGTATCAAAATATGTATTTATTCGGAGAAAATAAATAAATAACATCGTTGCTAAGACAGTGCATTCTGCCTCTTTTCTGCCGGCCTTATAAGCCGGCACCTTTTAGTGGCTTTGAAGTGATAGGCCCCCGTCGGCTCTGTGTTCAGCATCATCACCTATGGGGGTTTCCTGCCTGGGTCTGCTCATCAGTCTTTGATAGATTCCAGTACATGTGAGAGAGTCCCAGCCAGGGGAACCGGCTCCTATGGAAAGCATACGTATATCATATATATATAATCCAATAATGTATCAACAACAATATTAATAATAAGAAAAAGAATTCCATCATTTTTTCCTTAAATTAAAATGAACAATGCATTCACAGTTGCAAACCCAGTCACATGAGTCAATGAATTTGCACCTTGAATGTGTTAGTTTATCATCATCATCATCATCATCAGGATGCTTTCTGCTTCACTTCCTGTCTTGGCTGTTAAGCAGAAAAAGGTGTTGTTTACAAATGGGAGAAGGATCAAATCTAACATGTTAATATGGTTACACTGGGAGCAACTTTCCCCAGAATCTGGCATAATCTTAGTTGAAATGGTACCAAAGGAAGAAAAGACAGAATAACAAAAATAAAGGATGTATAAGTTTACAGGCAATGAATTTCTGATTTCTGTGATATCGGTGCCACTTTTTTGTCATCTGTTCTGAAGCAGACTGTTCTCTCATCCAGGCAAAAGTCTACATCTTCTTCTACAAGCTCACAGCTCCAGTGTCACTTCTGATCTTGGTGCTTGAACGTGCTGGATTCTGATGTCAACCTCATCAGTAACCCTTATGACATCTACCTTAGACTGCGTGAGGCCTTACACACTGTTGGCCTTTTGTCATAAGAAAGCCTGGAGAGATCAATAAGATGTCTCTTATCTCCAACGAGTTGTGACCAGAGTTATACAGCATATTATAAGGTATTTCAAGTGTGCTGTACACCCCCATCAATAATTCCACAGACTTAAACACTGCACACTTATAAATGTGCCCCCAGCCCTAGTTTCTGTTCAATTTCTTGATTTCTTCCTCCCAGGAATGCGATGAAGATGTGTAGACTTCAAAGGAGCCAATTTTTTTTCTGATATGTAACATTCCCTCTGAGTCCCCAGTACAATTCCTCATAATTAAGTCAGCAATCTCAGTCTGTGACACCATGTGTTAAAGTGTCAAGCAATAGTGTAATTTTCTTTGCAATTCTTCATGCAAGTGGACATGCAGGAGAGCCAGGTTTTATGCATACGTAGTAGGGTATGCGTCAGCATTACGGCTAAAGTTTCTTTTCGAATATGCTATTTGATCACTTTCTTTTTGTGTTAAATTATAAGTGAATCAACATGTAGAACTGGTACATTCAACAAATACAGACCATGAATGCTGTACTTTCTGCTGATTTGAATAGTTGTCTTGTTAGGTTCTTGCTTTGTTTAGTAGATGATCCACAGCTCCTGCTGCAATCCTGCCGACACCTGGGCATTGAGAAGAAGCTCCGTCTAGTTGCACTTATGCCTGGCTGACTGCCGGACAGCCGTATGTTTGTAAAGTGCTATTTGCTTCATTTGAACTTCACTTTGGACAAATGCATTTGCCGAATAAACATGATGTGATGTAAACGTGCTCATTGTGGGAATACCGCTTTGCGAGACTGGCGACGTGACCCTGGATATTGATGCCACCCCAGAATTCAGCTGGAAATTTCTCTGCGGCCGTCCTATAAGGACTCAAGCCGTTCCCATCCCTCCTTACCTGTCTCGCAACTGTAGCAAATGTGCATTTCCTCCTATGGTAGCTTTTTTGTCTTTACATGACACAGTCTCTCTCTTTTGATGCAGGATGACGTGCAGCTGGGACACAGCTAGAGTGAATTAGACATAAATGTGTCTCTGTGCTTATGTAACACATAATGGCATACATTACCGCCGACGGATCATGCCCTTAAGGTTTTTGCTTTTGTTTTCTGTTCACCTCTCTGTTAGGTGCAGGAAATGTTCCTTTGCTCTCCATCGCTTCAGTGATATTTTTTTTTTTTTTTGTACAGGGTCCAGGTAAATATGATGCTCGAAATGAAAGCCTTAATTATGGCGGCAAAATAAATAATTTGTGAGGGATAGAGTAAACGTTGCGGCAGGAATGTAAGCATGCATACCTTGGGTGAGATGGATCTTGTGCATTGATAGATATTTAATGCCTGATTACCCCGCGCGGTTTTCTAGGGCCCCAGATTCTTCCCGGGAACGCGCCGGCTTCTCGCTGCTCTGGTGCCTTCCATCGCATCACAGATATTTTTTTATTTCACGTGACCTCCACGATGTGTCTTCCACATGCTTCATTTTTCCAACCCACTTGTAAATTGCCTGTGCCTTAAAAAAAAAAATAAAAAAAATTCTAGCTCAAAACAAAGCCCAGAGTCTCTGGAGAACACAAGGCGGTGTACTGAAGAATCACTACACTACACACTGCTTGCATGTTTTATTTTTCAGTGACATTGCGGTTCTATCTATCTATCTATTATAGTCAGAAATGAACTTACAGTTGCAGTAGTTTATAACTTTATAAACAGAAGGCTAAATCCTGGTTGATTAGTTCATAAGATATTTCAGAAATCCATTCTTTTTATGCTCAGAGACATCACAAGACAGAATTTAATGCTAATGAACAATAGCGCAGTCCCAGGATACAGTTATATGTACAGCAATTAATATGAAATGTTGCATGGATTTAAATATTTATATCCCTTGATAAATAATTAGGAGGTGCACTACCCAACCATTTAATTTTTCTCTTAAATTCATTATAAAGTCAAGTAGAATTTAAATTGTTAAGGGAAAATAATTACAAATTATTCTTTTCCCTTGAAAGCAATAATGATGCATTGATTCTGGACCGTGAGAGATGGTTCCTTAAAAAAATTAAGTCATTGATTACTATAACAAAATTTTTTGCACTTCATTGACTTTGTTACACTCTCATTATTTTACCCATGATGCAAATGTATTCCAGAAAGGAAGGCCTCAACAAATGAAATGGACAGTAAACAGAAGAGGCTATTAAGCATTTGTTTAAAACAAAAAACTAGGGACCATATGCTGTAGTGTGAAAATAGGAGGAAACCCAGCACTGATCCTTGAGGGACTCCAGTAGCTCTGTGGAACACAAAGTCATTAAAGGAGACCTGACTCATTCCCCCTAGTTGGAGTAGGTCAACAATATCATAAAGCACATGAGATAGTACAGAATTGTATTGTACAGACCTATTGATGATGATAATAATAATAATAATGATGATAATAATAATAATGTTATATATTTTTAGAATTTTATTTGATAAATTATTAATAAAATCAATTTTAATTTGATGGTATTTTGATTGATAGTCTATCTCACGTTATGCCAGCTATGTTTACAGGCCACAAGGGCCATCTTCCGGAATGTTCCCTTTCAGTGATTTCAGAGAGGTGCTTGAAGCCGGTAGATTATCTCAGAAAAGCTGCATTGTGGGACCCATGAATAATTTGTGATGGTAATTCATAAGTTAGTATTATATTCAAAGCATCCCTGTCTGGCCGTAATAATATGGTAATGCGTGGAGAGAGATTCGGCAGGAACATACATCACGTCAAGTGTTTGGTTTTGGAAGGCTTGTTTTAGATGGGAAAATCATCCACTGATGTACGGTAAATATGCAGCCTGGTCCTGTGAAGTGCGGCTGCAATTTTGGATCGACGGAATCAAGTGAGTCTAACATCGATCAAACAAAAACAGCAGTGGAAAACAATGGTGTCAGATTTTACCAACTCATCGCCAAACAGGGCTGTCCAGAGTTATGTGGACCTTTTATGCGATTAAATTTAACAGTCCAGCTCATATCACTGTAACTCTCCGAGGGTATATGGCCCTCGTAACCATTGCAGAAAAGACCCTCGCTGGACACATAGCCTAACCAACATCCACGGCTCCCAGGGCGAGGTCTCCTGCGGAGTGTATATGACATTCCGCGTCCATGTTTCGGAATTTTAATTTGTCAGGACTGGCTGACCGGCTCGTTAGTGAAATGGAGTCTTTTCATGGGGACATGCTGACCGCGCTGCAAACTACCATTCCCCAGTCACTCACGCATCTGCTGCTCCTTCTTGTCAACTGAATCCCATCCAAAAGAACGGGAATTAACCTTTAATGGCGAGAGACTTTGGGAGATTTTCTGTGCCGATAAGTTAAAATCGCCAATAATGTATATTCGTTCAAATTCCAGGTTGCAAAGGCTTGACTGATCAACAAAAAACACACAAAAGCAAAAAAAAAGGATTTAAAAACACACAGTGTATATGGAAATTTTCCAATAAAACTGGGTGTTTATGTTGAGGGGTGGGTGTTATAGAATATTGCTATTAGGGGGACATCCATGTTAATAATTCAAACACAAAGGTCTATTTACTGGGGGGATTAATGAAGCCAAATTAAATATTGGGGGATACACCCCCCCCCGCCACAATTCCTACACCACGCTTGTGGGCTTAATACTGCCCACTATTCTGTTTCTTTTTTTGCTACTGAATTCATTATTATTTAGTAGCTTCACAGTAACCAGGTTCCACATACAGACGTGTTGCTCCATCAATCTGTCATTCTGACTCACAGACCTTCCACCCATTTCTCCTCATCTCCCAAAGGTAGGAGAGAATCACACAAAAGGTAAATGCTGAGATGACAGAGTGACAGAATGTGCATTTTTTTTTAAGGTGAGAGATGTATTTATGTTTCTTCCGTAATTTATCCGAATTCCAGTTCACAATTCCGAAGAGCGGAAAGTGACGGACGTTGACCAAAGTACAGTGTTGGTGCAGTGATGGTAATAAGGAACATGAAGGGATATATACTTTGCCTTTAAAATATATTTTTGAAAACTACTTATTAATGTTTTTAACTCACCACCAGTCACTATTGTGAAATTAGAAGCACCCATTGGAATAAATGTAACATATTGCAATATTAGCCTGCTAGCCCAGTAAGCTAGGTGTGACGCATACTAACTAGCGATGTTATACAATGCAGCGTAATATGCGGTCTATCGTCAAGATCCATTTAAATGCTCTCTGCCAGGCATACAACTTTTCTCCAGTTTACTAATTTTTATTCTGGCGATCGATGGTTAAAAATAATCAGTGGATCCACGGCCCATGGCCAGTGAAGCTAAAAGATCAACCCCACCCACACCGCACCTGATTGGCTGAGCTACGCGAACTCGCGGGTCAAAGTTCGATGCAGATAAACTTGGTGCAAAATCGCTTTGCGAAATCACTCTGCTGCCGGAAGTGAGGAATCTGATTTTCGCGTCTCGCGGCTATAATAGAAGTGAATGAGACACGAATCTTTTTTCGCACTAGTGTGACTGCAGCTATAGGCAGAAAATCCAGGAGAATAAAATGCCTTTTTGTAGTAATTCTTTTTTCTCCTCTGGAATTCACTGAAGTGACCTACATGTGTGTTCTCTTGAGCGCCATCCAAAAGAATATCAGTGACTTTAATTAAATTTTCCATAAAAACAACATGGATGGCGTACAGCTCAGTGCATTAGGGATTGGTCCCTATGTCCGCAAGCTTGCAGGCAGATTAATCATACCACCGCTGGGTCTTTCAGCGAGGTCCTTAACCCCTACGACTTCAGGGATGCTGGCCAGCCCTGCTCTCCGTCTTGCCTTGTTTGTGTAAAAGCATCCGCTAAATAAACATAAGAGCACGGGAGTCGGCAGGGAGCGCGGCGAGAGCTCAGCACCGGCTCATCAGTTAGACGATGTGTGAAGAGGATGAACGAAGTGGGACAGCTCCTCTTCCTCCCTCTCACTCCCGGAGCGATCTTCTGGCCGTGCCTCCGGAGCGGGCGCCCGGAGGTGCCGCCAGCTCAATCCGCTGAGGTCATCTCCCCGAGCATGCGGCAGCCTTAATTACTGTCTCCTCCCCACGTTAATATCCCACGGTGCCTGTTCCCAATTAAACATGCGACTGAATTTGTTGGCAGTTTGCATCCATAAACGGGTGGGGGTAATCGCGGTTCCGTTTGACACGGAGTGTCGTTTCTGTGTCAGCTCCCGGGGGGAGAGGCTGCTATGAAAATGACAGGCGGGGAGCAGCCTTAAACTACTGATAAATTAAATCACTTATTGCTCTCATTACTTAATAAATAATTTATCATCCCTCCCAATTAATCAATCATACACATTCCATGACGCCCCCATCTCTCTCCCCAATTAAAGACATCGGGATACGTCAGCTTTACGCAGCATGGTCCATACTTACAATTTCATCATTAACATCGTACACGGAAGTCGGTACACGTAGATAAATTATAATTGCGGGGTGGTGTTGAATTTTCAATTTTCTTCCAACCATTAAGGCCCGTACGGCCTTAATAATGAACGGACCTTGTCCTCAGCACCCATGAAAGGTAGTAAGAATAGAAAGCTTGCAAATAAAAATTCTGGCCGGATGCCTTCAGACTGCACGGCTCGCTTTGTTTTCAGAGCGAGTCTGATCCCCCAGTAAAGGACAGAGTGTGAAGTGCTCTGTTTTTAGAAATGCATTCATTACTTCCGTAGATCTTAGAAAAACAGCTCTCGCCTTATTTATCGTTCTTCTGATTCTCGCTGTGTCTTACAAACCCATAAAGGTTGATTCTATATTAATATGATTTATCATTTTAATCTTACTAAGCTGTATAATTCAGCTGATATATTTACAATGCTCTAGTCTTGCCCTAATAAATAACATATACATCCTGTACAATATATTGCAACACTGTAAAAACCTAATATAAGAGATACTCAGATCAAAAATATGATGGGGGATTGTTTTCCTGCTAGACAAGTGTTAAATACAAGAGCATCCAGTGTTGTCAAGAGACCGTCGCCAAGGGATGGCAGATGAAGATGACGGGCAGCTAGTGGTCCAATGAGCTAGTTGAGGTGTTCCGGAAAAAAGTCTATTTTTTTTGTGCTCTTTAATAGACTCATTTAATTTTAAATGCCAAGATTTTTTTTTCTCACAAAGGCCTCAGTCTTGTTTATATGTTATATGTGATTGACATCATAAGGGTTTCATATATAACTCCAACCTCGGTTTGTCGCAAACAGCGTGTGTTTGTGTGTGTTTACATGCCTTAAAGTGACTGTTAATTAGTGTACCATCAGAGTATCATCATAACGTGGGTAAGAAGTCAAGGAACATTTATTTATTGACAAGACAAAAACAACTTACCTTAGATAAATGTAAAAGGGAAACTGTTTACCAAAATGACGTTTTTGTATCTCATTCTCTTTCACATGGACTCCAACTTGAGTATTTCACTATGATCTTGGGACACGAGTCAAAAACCATAGAATGTCTCTTGCTGATGTCAGGAAATGTCTAGTTCTCAGTTCAAAGTAAATTCTATACAATGTTCTTTGTCTGCGTATACAGTGATTGGATTATTTATATGAATAAGCAATATTTTTCTGTAATTTTTGGATGAAATTGCATTGAATGGGAGGGTTGGAAAATTTTCTGTAAGACCAGTGCAAACATTTTAGCTATGCGCGCTCTCTCTGCCCCTCCCCCTCAACACAGAAGGGTATCAATAGAAGGACGTTTGTCTTTGCCATGTTCTGTATCTGGAACATCCATCTGGAGTCTATCCATCCATTTTTTTAAACCACTTAGCCTATTCAGGGTCATGGGGGGGTCCCGAGCCTATCTTGGAGCCTATGGGTGCAAGGCAGGGAACAACCCAGAATGGGGCGCTAACCCATTCCAGGACACACACACAGACACACACACCCCTCTGTCTAAACTGGGGACCTTCCATTCATTTCTATGGGAAAAACCCTAATCCCAGTCATGACACCCATAACCCCTACCAAGCCCTAACCTTAATCAAAAGTAACCAAACAAAATACACCTTTTGGCATTTTAGCTTTTTTGATTGCATTCACAGATTTTTATAAAATTGAGCTTATCCGAATGGGAAACTGAGAAATGTCCCCAAAGGTAAAGACGTTTCATTGCACTTTGCTCCCCAAATGTGATCTATGCAAACACACTTACAAAATGTTTGGTAATTCTCATGATTTTGAGGGGGAAACCAGAATACCTGGAGGAAACCCCATGATGACACGGGGAGAACATGCAAACTCCACCCACACAGAGCCATAGCAGAGACTCGAACCCTGGTCCCAGAGGTGTGAGGCAGCAGTGCCACCCCTGCCAGAGAGAATTAATTGTATTTTTTCTGGATCTACTGTCCGTTAAGAAAGGCTTAATGCGCGACTTGGAGTGCATTAAGCGGCTTGTATCATTTATAACATTTGTCTTAGATCTAAAGAGATTATTGTCACTATTACAAGCTGAAAAGCCATGTATTTCAGAACTGCTTTCTTATGCCAGTGATTAAACATTTCCATGTAGTTTCTGTTAATTAAAAATAATTGGAATTTTATGTGATGTTAGTTAGAATTAAAGATTATAATAGTTCTTTGATTCACTGCTGATTTGCCAGGCTAGCGCAACGTGTGTGGTTATAGAAAATTACAAAATCAACTTGACCATTGAGATTTAAGAATTCACCAGTCCCGTGGTATAGTGGTTTTAGTTTATATAACCTTCTTAATTTCACACAAAGTGAGTCAGGATTTCTAATAGTCTCATCTCTTGGAGCTGACTTGACATGTGTCCACCCACTTCTTGTCAGACCTGTTCTGCATTGCTGCTACCATCGATTATTTAAACGCTGCATGCCTCAGATGGCAGGAGTTAGAGGAGGTTCGCTTTTGTAACACCTGACCAGGACCAACAGCACTGTGCGGGGTATTGTCAAGGCAGATGTTAAGGTTGCTTGCAACTCCTTGTAAACAAATGATAGTTGATGCCTCTGGAATTCTTTCATTATACACCGATCACCTATAACATAAAGAAGGGGCAGGAGTGAGTATCTGAGTGACTCTGACGAGGGCCAAGTTCTGATGGCTGAATTCCTGAGTTGAGTTTCTCCAAATCAGCAGGTTTTGTGGGGTGTTCCTGGTATGTCGTGGTCAGTACCGTACCTACCAAAAGTGATCCACGTCTAAAAGGTGAACGGGGGGGTGGGATCCTGGGCGCCCAAGGCTCCCTGATGCATGTGGGGGGCGAAGGATAGCCCGTCTGGTCCGATCGCACAGGAGAGCTTCTGTAGCACAAGTTGCTAAAAAAGTTCATGTTGGCTGTGGCAGAAAGGTATCAGAACACACCGTGCATCACAGCTTGTGTATCGGGCTGCGTAGCGTCAGACCAGTCAGAGTGCCCATTGACCCCTGACCACCGGCCAAAGCACCTACAATGGGCATGTGAGTGTCAGGACTGGGCCATGGAGCAATGGAGGAAGGTGGCCTGGTCTGATGAGTCACTTTTTATGTTACATCATGTGGACGACCGGGTGTGTGTGTGTGTTGTTTACCTGGGGAAGAGGTGGCACCAGGATGCTCTATGGGAAGAAGGCAAGCCGGCAGAGGCAGTATGATGCTCTGGGCAAACCTTGGGTCCTGGCATTCATGTGGATGTTACTCTGACACATACCACCTGCCTAAACATTGTTGCAGACCAAGTAATGGTGACAGTATTCCCTGATGGCAGTGGCTTCTTTCAGAAGGATAATGCTGCCTACCACCCTCTGTTCACAAGTGGTTTGAGGAACATGGGAAAGAGTTCAAGGTGTTGACTTGGCCTCTAAATTCCCCAGATCGCAATCGAATCAAGTGCCTGTGGGATGTGCTGGACAAACAAATCCGATCCATGGAGGACCCACCTCACAACTAACATAATTAAAGGATCTGCTGTTAACGTCTTGGTGCCAGATACCACAGGACACTTTCAGAGCTCCATGCTTTCAGGGGTCAAGGCTGTTTTGGTGGCTACACAATATTATGCAGGTGGTTTTAATGTTCTGGCTGATCGGTATATAATTAACATAATAAAACAGGTTGCGTCTGCTTTATATTTCAGTTTAGTGACAGCATTTCTGCTGTTGAACACATAGGTATTGCCATCCTTCACTCCCAGTCTTGGTTTAATTTGCTTATGCGAAATCACCAGACAATATGTTTATGAAAGGCAAATAGTTTCTCAGTTAAAAAAAGCTTTTGGAAAATTGGATTGCATAGAAACCAAGGGTGCAGGTTCATTTGAAGCAGCTATGGATTTAAATTTATTATTTGTATCCAATTTGAATCCAATCCCACTATATATAAATGCCCCAATAGACTTTAATTATAGCAATATAGCACCAGGAAAAAGATTTTTATTTCTGTTTGTGTTCCTTAACCATTACTTTTTTATTGAGAGACTTGACTGCTTAATTCTTCCCGAAAAAAATTAACATTGTTCCTTTTGCATCTCCTGTACCTCACTTGTAACGATCCCTGTATGTTAACACAAGGTGTTTATTCTTTTGGTAGGTAGGTGGCGTTGTTTTCAAAAGTATTTTTTCCCAAAAATGAGAGAAATTCTTTGGAAAAAGTTCTTGACAGCTCCAGTTGACCCACCTAACCTCCTCCGCGGCTCGTCCTGGATCCCTTTTGCTATTCGTGTTTGTGACGTGATTGATAGCGGAAAACCAATTTCCTGTTTTTTTTTTTTTGGTGGGTGGGGTTGGGGATAACACCTCTTTAGACATGCCCCCAGCTGCTTCCTCAGACGAAAAGCTCCCCATGAAGAATTCATGAGTTCGGCTACCAGGCTTGACAGTCTGGGTTCGAGAGCCAGAATGCCGCGATCCCATTGCAGAACAGGCTGCTCCGAAATCCGCGACCTGGCGGTACCTCATGTCAGACTGCTGCCGCGTGACTTACTGAAAACGGAGAGGCTCGACGCATCTAAGAATGATTATCCCCTGTTCTGTATGTAATGTGTGATTAATTTTATTTCTAAATTAAAATAGTGGGTGTAATTACAGCTAAATGATTGATGAAAAGAGCGACCTTGCATAAACTGCTATTGTGATCACTCCCAGTCTGGAGTAATTAAAGTCACCGTCTCCGGTTCTCAGGCCTCAGGAATCAATATTGAAAATCAACGGAGGGAAAACCAAAACAGCTTTTCTCAGAGATTGATAGTTTTGTTATTGCCTTTTAATAATAATGCTTTGATCAACACAGCCCCTATTTTCTAAGATCATTATTTTTTTAATTAAAAGATTAATGTCCTATGCCAAACACGCTTAAGGATGTTATCGTTGGATGTGTCCACTGTCGGCAGAGCGGCCCTTGGGATGCTCAGCCATCAATTCCCTGTGCCCACCTGTCTATGCAGGGTCACGGAGGCCGGAAGCCTATTTTGGAGGCTACAGGAAGTAAGGCAGGCAACAACCCAGGACGGGCATGAACCCAGAACTGGGCACTCTCACCTTGGCATGCTTTTGGGCAGATAACACCATGTTCATCCATCCATCCATCCATTTACCCATCTCTCCATTCATCCGTATATCCATGTATCCATCCATCCATTTACCCATCAATCCATCCATTTACCCATCTATCCATCCATCCATTTACCCATCCATCCATCCATTTACCCATCTATCCATCCATCCATTTACCCATCCATCCATCTATCCATCCATCCATTTACCCATCTATCCATCCATCCATTTACCCATCCATCCATCTCTCCATCCATCCATTTACCCATCTATCCATCCATCCATCCATTTACCCATCTATCCATCTCTCCATCCATCCATTTACCCATCTATCCATCCATCCATTTACAAATCTATCCATCCATCCATTTACCCATCCATCCATCCATCCATTTACCCATCCATCCATTTACCCATCTATCCATCCATCCATTTACCCATCTATCCATCCATGCATTTACCCATCCATCCACCCATTTACCCATCCATCCATCCATTTACCCATCTATCCATCCATCCATTTACCCATCTTCCAACCACTTATCCTGGTCAGTGTTGTAGGGATCTGGAAAAGCGGAGCCTATCCCAGACGTGACAGGGCACTAAGCATAAATACAATGATCCATAAGAAAAATATTATTAGATTATCAGTAAAGATAGTCATTAAATATTCTTTAATGTCATACCTATTTTTGGGCATCTGAGGTCATATATTTTGATTTAAGCACAACATGTATAGTATCACCATGAAGATGCTGAAATTATAATTACAACTGAACTAAGATGTATCAGTGTGATTTATTGATATTGTGAATAATTTGGTGGAAACTGCCCATATGTGTATTATACATAACACCACACAGACTGGACAACCTTCTATAAAATAGCTTCATTAATGCGCCAACATGATAAAAAGTTATATCCGCCTGCAACCGAAATTAGCTTAATATCTTTTTTTTCCCCAGTCAAAAAATAAATAGATATTCTGAATATAATGACACTCAGAAGCTATTGTGTGGGGTTAAGCAATGAAGCCAATCCACCTTCCGCTTGGCGTGTAATGAAAAACAATGAGAGATCCTGTCATCATTAAGCGCTGATGTTTATCGCTCTTAATTCTACTGCGTTACTCTGTCTCTCACACCATATTGGTGTTGCATTTTGATAGATGAGACAATGAACTCTCTCTTAAAAACTGAATACATAATTAAGTAACCAAAAGTTATGAAATCTGTATGGTTTACTTAGCTATGGTCATACCTAATTCACTAATTTTATTTAGAAAATCATAAAAATTATTTTTAAAATTTCTATTACAAAACTTGTAATTTTTACAAACATTTTATGATAAATAAAACAGAAATACTTCTGCTTTTCTGTGAAAGTGCGTACCACTGTAAAAACAGGTCAGAATATCAAGGCCTTTTTAAATCAAAGAATTGTGTCAGATGTTTTACTGCAAAAGTGATCCTAGCCATACTTTAAACAATGAAAAAAAATAGTTGCAAAAGTCACCGATTAATTAATTTCGAGCCTCCATCTTCTGTGAAGTCTGAAGATATCGCCAAACCTTTCTTTCTTCCGCCAAACTCGCAAGGCACTGCTGGCTGAAGCAGACCACGCTATTTTTCATCCAGATAATATCCCTGTTACTTTGGCGATCACCCACATGACACGAGGACGACATTGAGGCATATTTTCTCCAGATGTCTTCGTACGAGTTGTGGGAAATCATTCACGTGGCACTCATGCTGAGCAGCCGGGGACTCCTGTCATTCCGGAATCGTTTAGCCTGCCGGCTTACTGTCCTCGTAACGTGACACACAGAAGAAGAACATTTGAAAGGTCTAGTCACATTTTTATTAATTTTGAGACTTTGCGAATTATATCTAAAGTTATGAAGCCAGCAGAGACACTAATCACCAAGACAGGCCATGTACTGCATAGTAGACTATAATTTTTTTCACGTTCAGATCACGGAGATCACAGGGATTCGTGTTTATATAATAGGGATAATTCTGCCACAGGGTCTAGGCCAAGGTATCTGCGCTGACTGCTTCACTAGCACCCCCTGGGATGTGGAGTTTGTGTGCCAGAGATCCGCAGCCTGGCTATAATGAGGGCGGTCCTTATGCTCCCGTCGCCGCTTGAGCGGCATTGAATTTCGGCTAGCCTTGCTTGACCTTAATTTGAATAAATTCTCCACAGGCTAAAAGGAACACCCGCCAAAAGACAACAAAAGACATTATGGTATTAAAACAAAAGCACACTGCTGCGAAGAATCCAAATGAAAGCTACGGAGGCGTATTGAATTTCCGACCACAGAGAAAAAAAACTCGTCCGAGTTTTCCATAACCAGGGGCGTCCCCTGTGATGTAAGAGGTGATTGAAGTCAATATCCATCTTCTTGTAATTCAAACGCAGCAGTGTTACTGACTCGCGTTCGTTTGGCATTCTTTAACGAACTTTCGGAATCCTCCAAAATCAAGGTAGCCCTCCCTGGGACACGTATTGAAAAACAGAAGAAGTTGGAGTTAATGATTTAGGGAGCGCTCAGTTAGACTCACCTACCCCAACCTCCCCACTGCAAAACCCAGCCTGCTCAAGGTAACACCTGACCATGTTTGGGAATTTACAGTTCAGACGTTTAACAGAAACAAATTAAAGACTTTCCCGGCGCTTCCGCACTGGGAAAGCGCACGGTGAATTCCTGAGCAGCCGTGCGATCTCTAACGAGACCCTGATTCAATTAACATTTTCATTAAGGGGCTCAGGGAAAAGCCAGGGAAGCGGGTGACGTGTGGTGTTGGCGAGGTGGGAGGGGCACTGGAGCAGACCACCAGGCCCGGCGAGCCTGACACCGGGGGGTCACACTCCGACTTCAAAGGTGCCGCATCTCATCCACTGCCGGCCACCCGAATTAATACCTCCCTCCCTGGGAATATGAAGAGACTACATATGTTAATTCACATCAGACTTTATTAGGGGCCACCTATAGGGCACCAGTGAAGTTCTGCTTCATCGTGGATGGCTTCTGCCTCCCACCCCCCCAGCATAATTAACAATATCACGATTTAGATCATGTGTCTCTGCGGGAATCCGCCTCTTCATTAAATCAGCTGGAATATGAACGTTCATCTACAGCATCCATGAGTGAAATTAATAAAACACAACACTGAAGTAACCACGCTGTCCCTGCAGTACCTACCTTTGCCAAATCTCTTGTTAATGGCTTATGTTTTATATTCTCTTTCGCTGGAGATCTATAACTGCAGAAAGCATTGCTTATGGGTTTGGTATGAGACACTGGACGACACAAGCGTATGGATAATGCGTATTTGAGACTGACCAGGGAAATATTTATGGATAAGCTCTCCATATTTTCTTATTTAGTGGAATGACTTATCTAAGATTTTAGGTTCAAAGTGATGCTTTGTGTCTCTCATATGAATGGTTCTTAAGTTACATAGGGTGTCAGTAGGGGGCAGACTACACTGTAGAATAATATATTGTTATTGAGGGATCGAGTGTGTGACCTCCATCTGTTGAGTAACAGACAAGTGAATTTAGAATTAAGCGATCAGTGGCCATTGTTGACACACCACAGCACACAACAACAAAATGTGCCCTTTGCTTTTAACCCATATGTGACAATGTGACATAGCAGGGGGCAGCTAATTCAGCGCCCGGGGAGCAGTGCTTGGGGGCGGTACCTTGCTCAGGGTACCTCAGTGGTGCCTTGCTGGTCAGGGATTCAAACCTGCAATCTTTCAATTATAAGTGCACTTCCCTAACCATTAAGACACCACTGCAAAGTGGTGTTTGGCTCGGTGGGCTACGTCTGTAATCGGAAGATCACCGGTTTGAGCCCCGACCTCTGCAGAGCAGTCGTACGTCTGTGGGCCCTTGAGCAGGGCCCTTACCATTTAGCTCCACATGTTGGCTGACCCTGCACTGTGACTGACCCCCCCCCCACACAGACAAACATACACACACCCACCCTCCAAGATATGGAGAACGAGATGGGATAGGCAAAGCGAAGAATAGTGTACCTTTGCAAATGGTGAATAAATGGTTCTTGTTAATTCCTGTGGAGGCCCACTTTGGGGGTCCCTGACAGTTTGCTAAGTCAGTGCCCCCCTCAGAAGGGGGCGCCCTAAGCTCCCGCCTATGTCACCTAACGGGCTGCCCGGCACTGACAGCCACTTATCATGCCGCTCTACATATTTTTCAAAGCGGCCCCCTGTCTTCCATTTGTCAGATTCCACTGTATCACTAAACAGCTTTCGCCCCATCAGCACTTCTGTGCACAGAGCCTCATCGCTCAAAGCCGGGCAGAAGCGCCCTTCCTCACCGCCTCCCCTCCACGCCGCCTCGCCCGCTTCCTCCTCCGCCGAGCGAGTCCATTTTCACACTTATTGTGTTTCCATTTCCCGGCGTGTGCTCTCGTGGAATAGAGAAATCCGCCAGACAGGAGCCCAGGCCGAAAGATCGGCTCGGCTGAGATTGGCGTCCGATGTCGTTTTCTTGGCGGGACGGAATTTGCAGCATTACGGTGCCCTTGGCATCAGTGCTTCTGCTGGGAATATCATATCGTTCCTGCTAGTCTGACGGATATTGAGACAGTTTCTACATGTACTGTATGTGTATATGTGTGTGTTTTAATGGAATTTTCTATAAGGATTTCAGTCCAAATTATGCAGATATATGATTCTTTACCGAAGATAACTAGGCCTGATATAATACAGAGTCAGCTCTCTGCAAAAACAGCAAAAAGCTGGCATGAGACAAGACATTCAGTAGATTACGGCTCCCAATAAAAAGACAGATGTGAGGTAGGAAGAGGGTTTATAAACCCACAGTTACAGCCGCATCAAAAATGGGCGAATTGGAAGATAAGTGTGCCATGCAATCTGTAACCAAGGGCTCATTTTAAACCCAAGCAAGTATACGCCATTTGATTTTATGGCTGTTCTTTTGTGTCGGTCATTAATTACGTGTTTTGCCACGCTGAGTGCTCTTTGGGGCCTATGACGTATTTAGAGACAGGCAATATAGCTTTAAGTTTCCATTTCTGAGACAGGTCCTGAACCCCTAGCATATTTTGATTCAATGCGCACAAATATACAAATAAGAGAGGCGGAGGAGGAGCTCAGTCATAAAAAATCACGTGGCACAAGAATAATAACGGAACCAAAGATGTAGCTAACGAAGTAGAACATGAAGAGTGGGATTCTCTTTGTTTTAATGAGGAACATTTGTAATATTTACAGGCATAGAAAAGCTGCAGAGTAGAAATATTTAATCTTACTGTTGTATTGGAACCAAAACAAAATACCCTTTGTTTATTTGATGAAATCGAAAACGTGTGGCTTACTCCTTCCTTTATGCAGCAATTTCTGATTGGCTGAGTGTGGTACTCCTTCATTTATGCAGCAGTTTCTGATTGGCTGAGTGTGTTACTCCTTCATTTATGCAGCAGTTTCTGATTGGCTGAGTGTGTTACGCCTTCATTTATGCAGCAGTTTCTGATTGGTCTACACTACTTCCGCCCACCACTGTTTCAAATCCGAGTACCGCCCATCAGTCATAGGATGTCTACCATAATATGACCTTGTGTTTTCTCTGCTACCCCACATTCTGCACTGATTCCAGACCATGTGGCAGGATTTTAAGACATAATTAATCTCAGTAGATTAGAGAGAAAATGTAGGCAAACGCTTTGTAGCTATTTTTATATCATAATACTGCTATAGAATATAGACACACTTTTTCTGTTCCAGAAGGTTCCAATGGCAAGAGAAAATGGCAGTGAAACTATATGAAATGCAATTTTAAAATGCTTAAAAGCACCAGCTTTGTGTCTTGAGTTTCCCCACCCCAGAAACCCTGGCCCATCTTCTCTAGGTCATGTGACCCAGTGGGTAAGATGGTGGTCTTCAGCTGACCCCGTGAAGAGGCTCCAAGTGACTGTCTTCAGCTCCATATTATTCCAAGCACAACATCCGCAACTACAGAGTCTTATCATCCCCTGTCATAACTCATAGCGCAAATTCCTGAAGAAACTCTGCAGATATTAAATCAACGACAATCTGTTACCGGCTGCAGGAGGTGGGAGGAAAAACGAGAGAAATGTCTCATCTTATTTAAAAGCCTGGAACTTATATGATTGTGTGATAGCGATAGTACTGTCAGGGGGGACGAGTGCAGACTGGAACACCAGAGTGCCCCTCCTGGAATGAATCTGCAGTAGCTCCAGCTAATTACACCATACAGGCCCGGACCTTAGAAAAGCTGTTTGGGTTTCACAGCGAGTCCACAACCTAGTCCGCAGACTAAACAAAGGGGCAGCTGACAGGCAGCCAAACTGACTGAGAAGGACGGAGCGTGAAATTGTTCGCTTGTTGTGTCTCTTTGTGTTGATTTGTTTATTTTGTTTTTATTATTTCAGGGTATTTTTTTTTATTATTGTGTCTGGGACGTAGCGGGAGACTAGCTCTGCCTTTGGGAATGTGTGCCTGACCCAGTCGATTCCGTCTTGCCTGCCGACGTTGTGCTTCGAACGATGCGGTGCTGTAAACAATTGGCCTGTCACTGGGGCAGCAAAAGGGACTCCCCTGCCGACTGGCCCCCCCTGCACCTGAGCCGGCTGGGGTGCGTCCAGAGGAGGCAGCCCAGTTATTTTAACGGGAACATCAATCAGCTGCTTCGGGCATTCTTTACAGCATCTCCTGCAAGCGTTATCAAGGGTAGCCTTCCGCTCATTTTTTGCCTTGTTGGTTTTCTTGCCGTTTTATTTTTTTAGATTCGTAATTAGAGGGTAAACCAAATTTTATCACTTTCTTGTTTCTCTGCCTTACTAATTTCTCACTAAATTCACGGCCCGTTCGATGCCCCCTAACCCAGTCTGGACACTTTCCTCCTATTCAATCCATCTCTTCAACGGCCTTGTTTGTTTGTTATTTTTCTTGTGCCGGAAAGAGACGTTTTGCTGTGGCCCCTTTGGACCTCCTCAGTCACAAGTGCTTATTATACAGTGTATTTTCCGTCTTCACAATCATTTTGCTGCATACCAAAATGGACTTTAGAGCACTGAGTGAACTCACAAGCTGTAATTTTCCTGATACTCTTGAGGTTTTATTTATTTATTGTAAAATACTCACAGATTAATGGGCCAAGGACAAAACCAGCCAATAATGGGCAGCGTCACAAAAAAATTTGTAGTGTAGGGATTCGCTCTGCTCAAAAACTTGTAGTGATGCAGACCACATTCTGCCAAAGTACCATGCCGGGTCACATGAGTCCAGAGCTGATCCCAGAAGCGAGGCAGAGAATAACCCAAGATAGGGGAGCCAACCAATCACAAGGCACACGCACCATTGACACCTACGGGCAATTTGGTAATGCCAATTCATCATATGGCGCTTTTCCACTGGCATACAGGAATTAGGCCATACCTGAGCAGTACCATGAAGAGAGACTAGTTACAGTGCAGTTTCATCTCGCTTTGGATTTCCACTGCAGATGGGGAGGCCCGGTACAGGCGTTGTGGAGTTATTATATGCTCATTTCTGCTAGCAAGCCTTTCAGAATCGGCATTATGTTAGCGTCAAACATTAACGGAATTAGCATTCGCTTGTGTAATTTTGGTTTATGCATCTTTTCAGCTGTTCCATAATGCTTTTTTTAAATAGGTAGTCAGAAATTTTCAAGTTCCAAGGGAACGCATCAGTACATCATGTTGTACGATACTACATATACTGAATAATATACACAATATACCCTTTTCCCTTCAAATCATCCATGCATATCGATGCCGAACCAGCTTGGTCTGGTCATACTTACCAGCAAGGCCGTGTCAGCCTGGGTGCGGCTTGCACAATTTACGATGGAAAACCGACAGTTCACGTATGGCTCGGTTCTCGGCGGTAGTGGAAAAGCGCCATTAGCATGGTTTCGGACTGTGGGGAGAAACTGGAGGAAATTCCACAACGACACGGGATGAGCATGTAAACTCCACACGCATGGAGCTGGAGCAGGGAACCCAACCCTGTTCTCCAGAGGTATGTGACGACTGTACTGGCCACTACACCACCATACCGGTCCACCATCAAAGCCTTTATATTATATATCTAAACTAGATCACTTGATGTTATATTTAGCTACTATTGTAAGAGGTCGGTAATACTTGCACAGGACTCCGACTTTTTTTTGTCCATTTCCATGCCCTGACGAATTCCCAGCTAATTGAAAACCACTGACTCATTGTTGATAAGTGAACTAATTTTACGATAACTATGACTCATTGGCCGCATACTACAGAGCCATTAGCACCATTTATAATTTGTCGCAGAAGTGCCAAAACTTTTGATTGAATCTCACTTAACTTAACAGGATAGATTCCATTTAGTGCTCTATCTATGTTGCGATACAGTGCCAGGGATCTGATGAAAATGTTGTTGTTCCTCACTTAGCTTTCATTTGTTTTCATTAGAATCCTCAAAATAGCAAATGAGGTGGAACTGGGAGAGCATTTTCGCTCAATAACAGTTTTATCACTTCTGAATTAAGCATTGTCCGCTGATTAATGAGCGCGTTTGGGCCGTAATCACAATATTACTGTCACTCAGCGTCGGAGGACATGCGCGAGTCGGAAAGCCTGTGTTTGTGCATGCGTGTGTTAGTATACGTGCATGCAGTGTTGGGCATTTCAGATCCAGAAGCTCCTAATCCAGACCAAGATTTTGTTTCTACCAGTCACAGAGTAATCAACTGTTTGGTAGGAACAAAATTTTGGTATGGATTTGTAGTTTCTGGAACTGGAATGCCCACTGTTACTGTGTGCATGTGTTTGGCCAGAGAGAACTCTCCAAGAGCTGGGCCTTAGCTCAATTCAGCGCTGTTAACATATCAGCTAAGGCCACCACAAAGTGCCTCTCTCCTAGATTTCATTAAAAGTGAGATGTTTGGTATTCAAGGTGCAGGAACATGCGCGAGAATTCCAGCGGCACATATAATGTAATTGCTGGAAAAATACCAAGTTATTAAATCAAACTGCCTTCAGCCAACGAAAGGTATGGTTTGTACCACGCTGCCCTCTCTGGTATTATATATATGATAGGAACAGGGAATTGTGGGAGTGGCTGGTCTTCTTTTACTTTATTGTATTTATTAGAAGGGCCCCCAGCACTCAAATTATGGTCAAGTAATTAGGGACTCGCTCCGCTCTGCTTGTAGCTGGTAACCTTTCACCATAATATCTGCCTAAAACATTAATGGAAATTCCAATTCCTGATTTTTTTTTTAAGCCTGCACAGATCCTTTTACTTATCATTTGGTGTGAGCGTAATGGGTATTGCTGCAGGTATATTTGAGGTCTTTCCATACTTTTTTTTTCCCAGTTTTCAGCAAAGGTTTTAAGGCGCCCCCAGAGCGCGCATGCGGCTCGACTCATATTGTTTTTCTAACAAAAAAAAAACCTTCCAGTTGCATTTCCTAGAATAAAACCACGTGGTGTTTGATTTATTCATCCGTGCATTAGTTTCAGCGTTGACCCGGAGAGCCCTTGTGGCTCATTTATTTGCTCTTGTGCCTTATGAGACTTTTCTAGGGAATGAAATCCACTAAAAATCTGGTTATCCGGGCAGCCCTGCCACAAATGAAGACCCACAACTCTGTTGGGGTCATTAAGTTTAGCCGTAACTCAGAGTTATTCCATAGTGTCTTTTGAACAGCACTGTGATTTTGGGGCAATTATTTAATCAATCAATTCATTACTCCGAGCAGAAATACAGACACAATCATCTGTGCAGTTTTCTGTGTTTAGTGACCACACGGCATGCATACACTCTCTCATCCCCAGAAATAAAACATACACTTAACATATTAGCTTTCCCTCCAGTGTTAAAATCAGCCTGTACATCAAAAAGCATAAAAAATTATTACAAAAACACAACAAAAAGACCAGGAAAGCCATTTGTGTGAATCTCTTGTACTTGCTGCTAGCAGACATTCAACATTTTGAATTCAGTGCAACCACACTTAAGCATCATCCAAAAAACGTCTAATGCAACTAATGTCAGTGTGTGTTCAGCTAAACTGATACTAAAATATTAAGTAATGTTTACATTAACTGCACATTCATAATGCATTTATAATGCATTCATAGAACATTCATAAGCGGCATGTAAACATACCTCAACATGTCTTAAAGCATTGTATTCATAATACTTTAAATGAACATTAAATGACGGCTGTAATTATACCTAACAAAGTTGTGAATGTTCTATGAAAGTATTATAAAAGCATTATGAAGGTGCACTAAATGTTGTATGAATGCATTATGAAGGTGCACTGAATGTTGTATGAATGCATTATGAAGGTGCACTGAAAGTTGTATGAATGCATTATGAATGCTTTATGAAGGTGCAGTTAATGTAAAGTGTTACCAAATATTAATCTTTAATCTTGGTTACAGGACCTCATTCTATATTATGTCAACTGACCCCATGAATATTGGTGTTTGTAAAAGAGCACACCTGGTACAGAATGAGTTAATAGATTTTTTATTTTTTTAAAATCATTGCACAGGATAGCAAATCATCTTAATTCACTGCTTCTGCCTGTGAGTACAATTTCAGGCATCAGATAATTACCGCCAATAGCTTTCAGAAGCCAATATCAGAGGCACTCCATAAACAATAGCAAAAGACAAAAATATGCAGCAAATACTGATTGATGGGAATTCTTTGAGGGCTGACTTGTTAATGCTAATCCAGCTACAGCAGTGTGGCCTGGATGAGCTGTCCTCGCCCACACTGCTTTTGTTCAGCGTTCTCATAGTCATCTCATCATTCGGAGCTCAGCAAGGAGAGCCGTGCTTTCGGGAGATTTTCTCTCCTTGTGATTATGAACAGGTTGTGTGTGAAATGCGCCTATTGTCAGTTCTATTGAGGCTTGTGACTTGAAAAACAATTCCACATTTCAGCGCTTCGCACATTTAGGCCTTGATTTTGATGTATTAACTAACAGGCATGGGCACCAGCTGGGAATGAGGTCTACACAGTCACAGCTTACCAGGGAAACGGTTATTCTAAAATACACTACCCGGCCAACGACGGAGAACAACTCTACTCAAATCCAAGGGGTGATGTCACTTAGAGGACGTACATACTTCCTCCTTACCGTCTCGAAATACTCGCAGAAATCTCAGCCAAGGTTAGAGAAGATCTGTCTCTAGTATCTGGGCCATTTCACCACTGTTGTCCTTCCCCGTGCTTCAGCTTTACTCAGAGATGTTTGGCGACTTTATTTGGCATCTTTTTTGCAGCATGGACTTTTCTAGCAAGCAGCTGGTACCGAACCCTCTCGGCTGCTGATATGTCAGCGTTCTCTTACTGCACTGTAATATTTCACAAACAAAAACTACATAAAACGCAGCCATTCGATATTCTTCGGCTGTCCTCTCTTCTCACAATTAACACAGGGCGGATTGAGTTTGACGAAGACTTATCGCTACAATATTTTTACAGTGCAGTTACAATATTTCAGAGAAACAAAACGCTAAACTTGAGCATTCAGTGGCCGTCTACTCCCTATTAACAAAGATAAGAAAAATGTGGAGCGTTCCCCTGGAAGCACCATGCGTGAAATCGAACTCGAATGAACTATATTTCCTAATAATGCATTGACCAAATAAAATAACTACATGCGCACGATGAACGCCGCTGTGGTGGGGGCATGGGTAAGAATTGTGTTCACCTTTTCTCAATTAACATAGTACAGATGGAAGAATTCATGAGTCATCGAAACTTACTGAAAATGTGGCATAAGAAAAGTAACCAAATTAATCAAGCCTCCCTCTAGAATATGGAGAATCACTGCACTCGACGAGAAACAAAATATGTTTTAAAAAGTCTGTCATGAATGTTTATCTTTCCCAGTTCCGGACTATTCAATTGTTGATCATTTAAGAGGGACAGGTGGAGAGTATTAAAAAATCTGAATATTCTTTGTCTCCAGGAGTAGCTTTTATTTGCCTGAAGGCCTGTTTTTATTTCTCTAGAGAAGCCCGGGACATCTCAGAAAACTGTTATTGTTTCAGTAATTTCGCTTTAAATTGCTTTAGTAGAAATAAGCACCACAAAGAAGAGATCTCAGGAAAGGGATTGTTATGTAAGGATACTGGGAGGTAATCAGCAGAAACAGCTGGGAGCTTTGGGAGATGAGGCAGCTGGGATTTGATGAAGTTCATGATGTTTCTTCACTCTTGAGTCCATGCTTGTTCTTGTCCTGTCCAGTTGCTCTCATCGTATGTTCTTCACATGAGCTGAGCATGCACATGAGGTAAGAAGCGCATGCCGGTGCAGCCACCACACGAAGAACCACCTCAAGGAGGCCCGAGTGCGTCTGTCTGGCAGGTGAGAACTCAGCACCACTCTAGTCTGAATGGAGTAGAACACTGTGAGGTTTATTTCCCAGTGGTTGGAGTGCCAATCCTGCCGCCAGCCCCCCATTGGGGCGATGGTGGCACAGGAGGTAATGCTACTGTTTGGTAACCGGAAGGTTGCAGGTTTGAGCCCTGGTTCCTCCTGACCCCATTGAAGTGTCCTTGAGCAAGACACTGAACCCAAAGCTGCTCCTGGTGAGCAGGTTGGCACCTTGCATGGCAGCCTCTGCCACTGTTGTGTGAATGTGAGGCAAAAACTGTAAAGCGCTTTGAGTGCTCAAAGGAGTAGAAAATATAAAAATGCAATCCATCCCCAAAATTTCCCTGTAAGTTGAAGGACTTCCTTGCAAGGCTGGATGTAGGTTAATGTCATACCCAGGACAAAACAAATGCAGGTTGAGGGCTTTCTCAAGGGCCCAAGGGAGTAGAACCGTTCTCGGGATTGTTCCTTGCCGGCACAGATCCCTAGCATCAGACCCACCGCGGCCCCCCACTTTGTACTTGCGTAATATAAAATAGTACATATTCTCCTCTCACTTCTTTACCAAGATAGAACCTTATGGGTTCTCCATGGTCTACATTCCAGTCCAATGTACAGTATCTTCATAAGAACTACGACTTGCTCTGCACCCATTTTCACATCCCATAGTCCCGGGGGGGCAACCCAGGTCCTGGAGTGCCGATACCCAGCAGGTTTTCCATCCCACCTGGTCTCTGATGAGCTGCACCTGATCTCAGGCAGATAGTATCTCCCCAACACAGTTGACAGCTTTTTTGTCATCGTGGGATTTTAACACATTTTGAGTTTTCTTAAGTTTTTGTTTAAGCCTACAGACTCCCGGTCAGGATCTGCATCACTGCAAAACAAAGAAAAGCAGAACCGTTCAAAGAAATTTGTTTGAAAAGATTTACTCTCACATTAATTAAGATTAATTAAATATAGATGCCCATCCCTCTTACTGAATGATGCAAACCAATTCATCTTATTGACATTTTGTAAAGTCAATAAGGATTCCGCATCACGCTTGGCCAGTATAACAAACAGCAATCTTGACTGTGAAAAACATACGGGAAACTTTAACTTGTAACCACCTGAACAATTACGAAACTTTAACAATGGTAGTTAGTACACAGTGTACTTGCTACATATTTATACACGTATGTTTTGATGGTCCCGAGGAAATGTTAAAGTTTTCCTATAGTATAGAGAAATCAAGAAACAAAACAAAATCAAAGATATTATATCCATGTATTCATTCTCATTGAGGTGTAATCGTCTTCATAATATTACTGAAAAGTGTGTCTGATAGCCCAATTTGGGAATGCAGTCTGCCTCCTACCTCTTTCAATAGAACCAATTTCAGTGATAGTGTACTCTTAGAATAAATGCAGTTGTTTAGTCAAAAAAATCTGAGACCATTTCAGTAAGTGTCTCCACGGGATCTTCTCAATGTATCTCACTCAGCAGCAAGTTTCTAAAGCCTATGGATAATATAGTCTGTTTAACGTGGCTATTTTAAGCCTGAGTGTATCCATCATTAAAAAAAACTAGTTTTGATGCAATAATGTTAAGAGTTAATTTAATTAAGAAAGTTCTTTGTTTCTGTTTGTTCTGCAGTTGGATAGACAGTGTATAACCCTGACAGATGGATTTTTCTTGACGCTATTTTGCTGTTTCATATGTGAAGCTCAGTCACATTAGATCATTTGACCACACACCATGGCCGTGATTTCAGCGTCTTCTAATATCTTTCAGGGTGCGAGGAGGGACATCTCTCGATGATATTCTCCAAACAACATTCTAGCTTTTTGAGCCACATACCACACAGGACTGTTTGGCCATCACTGTTCCCCGTGGACAGAGCCCTGCATTCTTCAAGAGGCACGCGAGACAAAGAGAAGCCTTTGTTTGGTGGACATCAGCCACAGATCTGCGGTTTATGAACATGACAGCCACACGAAAATATGACTTACCTTCGCTCCCAATACAATATGTGGATATTTACGGAAAGAAGGCTAACCGTTTCTTTTCCATGGCCCTGGAGCGCCATCTACTGTCCGTGAAAGGAATACACGACTCGACGGCACACAGAGACCCGCTCTGCAGATCAGAACCGAAAACGTCTCGTATTTCCATCAGCTCATTTTAGGTATTAAATCTTTATTTTATCGTGGTGGTTTGTTTCTGCTCCTCTATGCAAAGAGAATCCAGACATGTCTCCTGAGTAACTTGCGTGTCCCGATCAGCTGAAAAGCAGGCACAGAATCCTTTGCTGTTCATAGGGTGATAATAAGTCCTTCTGTTTACTTTCACGGGTAAATTACTGTACGCTGAATGTGCTTCTTTCCCGCTGTGCGACATTTTTCAGCCATAGTTAGTACTGGCAAAAGAGCAGTGGCATCTGGTACATCTGGATTTTGATACTATCGGGCTGAGACTGCAAATTACAGCGTGCTCTACAGCCGCTTCACAGTCATCTAAGATGACACATTATCATTTTACAAAAGTCCCTGAGTTTAGCCAAGGGTGAGCTTTGACTCTTGCACATCGCCTAACTCTGTTGGTTTATTGAGCTTCGCGAGGGGGATATGAGACGGTCCAAAGCCTCGAGTCAGTAAAAGGAGCGGCTTAGGAAGCGGTAGGGGAATTCTGAGCATGATCTTCAGAATACCTTGGGACAACCAACTTCGTGTGTCAGTGTTTCCCAATCCGGTCCTCTGGGACCCACAGAAGGTCCACATTTTTGCTCCCTCCCAACTCCCGGTAGGAGAGAAAACACGGACTGCTGCAGGTATCCAAGGACCTGATTGGGAAGGACTGCTGTATTATATGAAGCTCATTCTTTTTTTTACACACAACAAATTATCAGACCCATTCAAAACATAACAAGCAATCGGTCACTGGCAGATGTGGGAACTTTTCATATATCTTGCCATGCATTTGTGTTATTTTTGCATTATTCATAATTTGAATGCACGTTTCATTTACTAGTGATTTGTCCACTAATTGTAATCAGCGGTGAACATCACACGTCTTTCGCATGGTGCTTGTTTAGTACGCTTTCTGGAAGACCTAACAGCTTCAGTTGGAGGCTTGCAGAGTTAAATGCCTGTTTGATTTTTGCTGTGTTTCATTCCTGTTCAAATGCCTGCCCTCTGAGGCAACACCGGAGAGGAATAAAATGATCCAGGCCACAGCTGACCTTGATATGCACTTCATACGCCTGGAAACCCTCCCTATGTTCAGGCATCGATCTCTCTGTACAGTTTTTCATCCCCTCAGATAAACCAGCAGTCTCTCTACTTACACGTTGTTTCGTCAGGTCCTGGAAAACAACAGCTGTGTCATCGTACCACACCGGATGAATTACCAGAAAAGCAGAGAAAATGTTGAGGTAAAGTTATAGAGATACAGGCACGGAGTGGAGTGTCGCACACAATTCGGCCTTTTTTGCTAAAACCTTGGAAGTTGGATCACTTCTCATCATTAAACTGTTTACCTGAGGATCTTTTGAACCCAGTCTGAACTGTCTCGACATTTAAGAAGAAGAAGAAAAAAAACTTTTGGGAGTGATTGAAAACCCAGATAGATTTTTAGCTGCGCAGTGAGCTATTGTGAATGCAGAGTGGCAGGTCCCGAGCCACTAATATGAAAGAATGAAAGAAGACGAAAAAAATCTTTCTTTCATTCTCTGTCTGCTGATAGCTTCTCATCTCCCCAGTGGTTTGAGCTGCAAGTTTGAGTGACCATGTCAACCGCTGAGTCTGACGTCTCTTTATATATCTGTGGAGAGGATTAAAGCTTACCTTTCAGTGCTACTGTTCACTGGGCCTAGTGCGAGTTTGTTCCTAGTTTTGCGTGACAAGGAAAAATATGGTAGTCAATGTTATATTACTATAACATATATGGCCATAAATTAAATTAGGTTCTATTTAATGTATTGTCTTTAAGCGTATATCTCCAAAATAGTACCAAATCTAATCTAATAATATTTATGATATTTATTGTTTACTTAGTGATTCTGAAATCTGGACTGAATTAGATTATTAACGATTTTGGTTGGCAAACTTTGCAGTGTAATTATCTGACACATTTACTGGGTGAGTGCAGTTTCTTTATAAAAATGGTCAGATAAACCAATGTTGATAAGATGACATCTGGAAGGTGTGTAGCAGAGGGCTGGGCTCAAGACAAACTAACCACATTATCCTATACGCTCACCATGGACAAGGCCAAGGAAAGGGGGATAGATAGAAAGATAGATAGATAGATAAACGGACGGAGATAGATAGACAGACAGACATAGTAACTGATAGACATATGCTTAGCACTGAAGTAATGAATAGCACTGAGACACGTCTGCCGGTTTATTTTGGTACGTGGCTGCCAGGCATTTCAGGTCCAGAAGCTACCAATCCAAGATTTTGTTTCTACCAACCAGTTATGAATTTGTGCCTTCTGGGCCTGAAATTCCCTACACTGGTGTCTACACAATATGCTGGTTTCGCCCCATAATGCACTGCATGATGATGTCGGTTGCCCGTGTCACGAGCCAGCCCCCACACAGGAAGAAAACAAAACGCAGCTGCGTTAATTGCGTTATTTTAATGCGTTAAATATTTTACGCAATAATGAAGACGTTCATTTTGAGAGCACAAATAGATAGAAATGATTAAGATAGAAACTCTGGGGAACATCTCTGTACCATTGAGGTACATTAACGTTGTTTGTACCCTGGGGAACTAACCTGTACCAGGGCCCCACCCTGTCTCTGACAGTGTATTATTCTTGTTGCTGTAGTGAGAAATGACCTGGATGGTAATGGCATGATCTTGAACATCAGGGTGAGCAGACAATTCAGAGAGCAGTCTGTGCCAAAGCCACTCGGGGGGGGGCGAGGGAAGCACCTCAGATTCCCGATGTTGGTGAGCAGCTCTGCCTTTTGTACCCAACTTTCTTCATTTTCAATTAGCACAGATAAGAGACTGATAATTCCAAAACAGTTTCATGTGAGCATAAGATGGTAATAATGTTCAGTGCAACAATGTCACCATCTCTCAATTCTTCTAAGAAGGCATTCAACTTTCTATAGATGCAACTGCATTTACAAAAAGGGCCGTAAGGTAAAAATGTGACTCATTTCTGTTTGGCTTTTGTTCTAGAAAGCATGTTCACATTCGTGTTTGTTTTAATGTTTCTGAACCCTTTGTCAATATTGATCTCTCAATTAAGCCTATTGCACTTTTTCATTGATCAGCCTTCATCACTCTAAAAATAAGTGCATCGATTTGAAGATATGCACATGAATATTCATCCATCATGAGCCTCACGATAAGCTTACTAACCGATATTATATGAAAATGTGCTTAAAAATGCATATAATGCGAAAGAAAACCAAAACTCGTGTGTACTGAGCGACTTTGCTGAGCTCTTTTGTGTTTTTGTTTCATTATTAAGTATAAACATGAGTTTGAACGGTTTAGCGTATCTAAAATACGCATCAGTATGTCTGCCCAGGTGAACTGACGCAATGAATAATTTCCGGACTGTCTGAGATTTCAGTTTTTTTTAATCACCTAATATCACGGCACGATGAACAGAGGTGCGCCAAGCAGGAGACAAAGAAATACCCTAAACAATGAGATGGGCGCCGCTAATTAGAAAGGAGGACGACTGGCAAAGTGTGGCATTATGCCCCCGCGAACGGGGCCAAATGGCGGAGGGGGCAGAGTGAATGTGGGGCAGATTGCACTGAGAGGCACTTCCTGTATTAATCCCGGCTTGTAACCTTGCCAGTAAGGAGAGGGATTGAACGCCGAAGTCGGGGGGGTGACTGGCAGGCAGACAGCGCCCTTCCCGGGCTGGCGAGGCTATCGCCCACATGGCTTTCCTATCAATATTATTACATTTATGCAGAAAAGACTCCTTCGCAGTTGGCAGGAGCGAGTGACCCGTGGAAAGCAAAGATAATGGAGCTGGACACTGACTGGGTAAGAGTGCCCCACCGATCCCGACACCAGCCGCCCCCCCCCCGGGCCGGGATCGTTGACTCCCGCATTGAGCGCAGATTTCCCCCCGAGCCCCCACACCACGCAGGGTAAAGGAATGCGGGTCATTCCGTGCCAGACTGGGGAAATAAACACTTAAATCTACATTTTGTAATAACTTAAAATGACCTTTATTAAAACGTCAGGTGAATTGCTTCCGCTTTACTGCCCCCTCTTTACAGAATATCCATGTCCACTGATCCAATAATGTAGAAACTCCTTAAGATTTCGTGGGAAAAAAAAATAAATTTAATGACTATAATAGGTTCAAATTAACTGCAGTAGGCCTATATAAAACACTGCAAGAAGAAAAAAAAACTTTTTAATTTCCAAAACGTTTTCGTTTTTGCACTCGTGATATTATGTAAAACGTCTTTGTCACACGTTACTGAGACCTGGCCAGGTCTCAGTAACGTGTGACAAAGACCTTTAGCCAGGTAGCCCGGGGTTTCATTAACACCACAGCCCTTCTCTAACTTATCTAATCATTATACTTTGCCGAAAATGAATCGGCTTCTTTTTCGTTTTGCTGCAAAATGCTTAAAATATTTCCATTTGTAATATTTCATCTTAATGGTGTCCAGCGGAACAGTTGATTTAGAGGTAAATATTTTCCATATTAGATGTACTGACTGCAATATCCTTATAGTGCCATTGATATATCGATCAACTTCATTGTATTTGTATTTATATTCTCTGGTATACTTTGGCTCATCTGTTTCTCTTTAGGGTAAATATATCTGCAGTGAGAGGTGTGTATTTAATTTAACTGCAGTCAATGTGTCCTAATTTTCAGTTTTCACAGTTCAAAGTTGGATTTTTAAGAGTGCGTATTTCTCTGTTTGTAGTATAAATACTGAGGCAACGTGGCGAGCAGGCTATTACTGCAGTAAGTATAGAACAACCTTGGGCTAAACTATTTAGTTAGACATACCGTTCATAATCGATGCCATTATATTGCATTAAAAACAGTATATATTGCCTACAGTATGATCCATACAGCCCCTCCAGTGACATTTTAACCCCGCTGCCCGCAGTCGGGAACAGACGCAGGACAGAAATGAAAACAGGTATGAAATCTCGCTATACATCCATGGGTGCGGTAGTAACTGTAACATGATGATCAGTTTTCATTCCCTCGATGTCCCCTCAATGTTTTCCGTATATTTCCTGCGGACTGTCGTCCACCATGAGTATCTGTAGCTGACTGATCTGCCTGTCGCGCTCCTGCTATTTCATTGTCACCTGCGAACGTCTTAATTCCATTTTGACTGTACCGCCTTTTTAAATGAGAAATCTTTGCTCTCTTTCTTCACGTCCCCAAAGGCTGATTTCTGCCCTTTTTCAAAATTTGTCTGCACTGTATCTTATTATATTCAATTAGACAAATACATTATTTAAAAATATCTCAAATAGTGAATCCCATAGAGTTCTCTTGCCATATGTGAATAAACACTGTAAAGCATGTGACCCACTTGGATTTATTCCTTGGTGGTGGGGGGGGATTATGTATATATTATATTATGGAGTCCAAGTGTCCACATAATGTGAATAAACCCTGTTATTTTGACTTTGCAGGGACCATTGTTTTTTCAGTCCCCACAAGGGGAAACAAAAAACAATCTTTTGCACTCATGATTTTGAACAACCTTTGGTTTGGTAAAGGTTAGGGCTGGGTTGGGGTTAGGGTTGTTATTGTTGCGATTAGGGTTTTGCAGATAGAAATGAAGAGAGAGCCCTACAAAAGTCCGTATCTCTCTCTCTCTTTCTGTGTGTGTGTGTGTGTGTGTGTGTG
>JAOYFF010000015.1:2446069-2462924 GCA_025773925.1 Cryptomyrus ogoouensis | reverse complement strand
ATAGAAATGAAGAGAGAGCCCTACAAAAGTCCGTATCTCTCTCTCTCTTTCTGTGTGTGTGTGTGTGTGTGTGTGTGTGTGTGTGTGTGAAGTTGAATTTTTCTGTAATTCATTTGATAATTGATCCCATGCTTTTTCTGTAAGAACGTAAATTCTTTTTATTTCCAGTAAATGAAGTAGGCCTATAAGGTCAAAGTTTGATTATTCATTCTTAGATTAATTAATCATGGCAAGAGGCATAATAAAATGCATTTATTACTCGCAGGAAGCCCTTTTAATGCAGTCTGAGCGGAGAATTGGACTGAACAGAATCTGCAGAATCTGTGCCCGTATTTTAAGGGTGACACAGCCAGTGTCCTCAGCTACTGGACCAATCAAATGTGACCGAATATCAATGGAAAAAAATCTTTCGTGATGGATAAAAACACCCAGAGAAAGACGTTTAATGAAAGACCTTCACGGCACCTGTGCGTGGATCAGTTCCTAATGATTATGTAGTATTCATGTGAGTACTGCATCGTGAATGTAGGTGTCATAGCCATCGGCAGGTGTCAATCTTTAATGTCACACTTCTCTGAGGCTTTCCTGCCTTCTCTGTCTTCTGACATAAACATTTATGAGCGTTTTATTTATAAAATCTCAACACATGGTTTATGAAGGTGCCACCAAACCCTCTGATGGGTCTTTACCAAGAGGTTTAACTGGCCAAACTTTCTCTCAAACCCTTTCTTATATTGAGATTGCATTTGATCCTCAAAAAAACCCCTTAAATCATTTTCCTATTATGGCAATCTGTACAACTTTATCCAGCATCAAAATATTTCAGCATATTATCTCCCTGTTTGTTGGAACTGGCGTTTGCCAGCATTTTTCTTCGTAATAATCCATCCCAGTTTGAAATATCTAAATTTCTAACTGTGGTAGCCAAACCCTCACCCGCCCCCCCATGTCCCAAGGACAGCCCCCGCCATGGCGATGGCCCAACACACACAGGGTAATGCAGTTCAAATCTACACTAAACCACTTCTCACTGGTGGGCAGGGAGTGTGGGGGCCACGTCCGGATTTGCGTAAACAGCCGAAATCCACAAGGGGTGAAATTGAGCCGTTTAACGGTGTTTAATCCGATGCCAAAACACCCTTATACCAGAATTAGAGGAGAAGGGAACTGATCTGAGGTTTTGGCCTTAAGCTGCTCGTTTAGGACACACCTACCAGTGAATTTTATGAGGATGTACTGGTAACCCAGCAACACTGTGGGATGTCGGATCACGGCGTTCCCAAGAGAAGCCAATTACGACCTTGCCTTCAGTAAGACCCAGAAGGTAAGCAGATTTCCAGGTAGGCGAGGTCTTCAGACCTTGCTGATCATATTGATGGGGGGGGGGGGACTTAACCAAGCCATAAACAATCAGAACTTCAAGGTACAGATAGTTCTCTACTGACGTAAGTAATGTATTCCAGAAACACTCCGGGAAGTCAAATTTTTATGCAAGTCAGATCTACCCTCCTTACCACCTTATAGCAAAAAACACATATGGCAAAAATATAAATAAAGAAATGAAAAGATAAAGTGTAAATTTATTTACAGGCATATGTTGCCTTTTTGCGTTAGCACTTCCGTAAACTCTCTGTATCTCAGATATTTTTCGCACAGATTTTACGTAAGCTGAGAGCTGCCTGTAATCATTTCATCAAAGCTTTCTTGGGGTGTAGAGCTGAATATTTCTCTCAGTTTTCCTGCGTTCACACAGCACACCTGAAAAAACTTAGCATTCCTGTGTGACTGTTGAATATATTCTGGTTTATGCAGACTAATTTTCAGCTTTCCTTGTTTCTAGCGGAGGCACGAAGCCCTTAGCATTGCAGAGGCGCCGATAACCCTCAGAGCAATTAGAGCTGTTTATGGGCTTTGAATCGAGGCTTAACACTCACAGAATCACGCTGCAATTTGCAACCTACATTCCTACAGTAAACATTAAACGATTTCAGAATTTGCTTCAAGATGAAAGCCTTGCAAACACAGAGTGAAAGACACAGACGCTTAATTCTAACTAAATGATGCCAGGTGAACTTCCAATACTAGATCTTAGATATTTAGTCACACCATGCTGCCTGACACATTCTAAATTGTGCTGGATAAAAAGAAAAACTCTGTCATCGATTTCACAGAATATTTTTTTATGAAACATGGTACATACTATGTATATATAGGGTGAGGGGCTGGTCCTCATTATGTGTATACTATGGATACAATTATTACTGATCAGGTCTGGTTTTTCGAGAGCCAGTAGAAATTTTAATAACGAGACAGCAAGGTTTAACTCCTTTGTTAGAAATACTAGTGTGGTTGTCTTGTCCTGAAGCAATGCGTTTGTTTTCCGTATTTTGTACTAAAATCATTCTTATTGTTGTCTATATTTCTGGACCCAGGAGAATCTTTGCATCCATGGCTGAGTACCGTCAGGGGGGGTAGGACAATTCCAAGGATCCCAGTCTGACAAGGGACCTAAACATTTTCAAATATAATTCTATTAGTCTGGATTGAGGACTCAAAATGATACGCTTTCATGGGGCCTGAAATCACTAGCTGCACCCATGACTGCATCATTCGAAAGGACAAGATATAGTTTGATCTCTGATGAATCTAATTAGAAAAGCCAGATAAAGTTTTCTTTTGTTATATCGTTACACTTTCTGTTGCAAGAAAAGGTTGTTTTAGGGAGATATGAGTATAGAAGTACTTGGTATTTGTTTGAAAGGGAAATCAAAGTTTCCTCTAGTAGTGGAATGTCAATAAAGCGTAAGAGAAGGTCCCTGTCCAACAGGAAACAGATGGCAGCAGGGTGTCCTGAACCGCTGGAGGAGAAGGTCCCTGTCCAACAGGAAACAGATGGCAGCAGGGTGTCCTGAACCGCTAGAGGAGAAGGTCCTGTCCAACAGGAAACAGAGGGCTGCAGGGTGTCCTGAACCGCTGGAGGAGAAGGTCCTGTCCAACAGGAAACAGAGGGCTGCAGGGTGTCCTGAACCACCGGAGCTTTTCCTTGGAGTCTGGGGAGAATGTGATGTTTTCAGAGGTTAGCAGGAGTCCGACATGGCAGCAGGTTAGTGCAGTGGCCGAGCCTGTAGGCCTGTAACTGTCCCAGCGAGGGCAGGACAATGACCACATTCAAACAGCTCATGTAATTATTGGTCAGTCTCTCACTGCATCATTGAGGGATTTGGTGGCACTCCTCCTTATAGAGCTCACGGTATCCATATTTCTGTGGGGACGTCCGTCCGAAGCTTTAATTTTCATGTTCAGTGAGACTCTTGTACACTTTACTTCCAGCTTGTGGACTGACAGTCTCTAGAAGAATTTGCGGTTATTTCAGTAACAAACTGGAGATGTTATCTCAGGACAAATACCGAGACGACGACAGACCGTTACAAATGGTCTTGTAAAAATAGTCCAACGAGCATAAATGATCGTTTTTTTCTTCAGAGAATCGATGTGCTCATGGTTTCGCAGTGCCTGTGAATCCAAAGCCAGTAAGATTTACAGTAGGTGTGGCCGCATCGCATGATTGTTTAGCAGAGAATGAATGCAGCTGTGCTAATGACCTTATAATTATCTCAGGCTTCCACAATGGCATATGACCAACTTCAGAAAAAGTGAAGAAAAGATTTTAGTTGTGTGGTAAACATAAAGGTTCACACAGCAAATAAATTCTGACAAGGAGCTTAAATGGTGAATGTTTGGGGAAGTCTATTGTGTACAATACACATAAAATGTCCACCCAAGTGAAAAGGTATTATTGAATGTAAATCACCTGACCCTTTCACACATTTATAGGCTTGAATATGTGGCGAGGTGGCAGTTTGTGAAAGATGTAAAATTAGTGTAAAATTGATTGAGCATGACATAATTTGCCCTGACACTGCCATTTGCAGAATTATTACATTTAGCTCTGAATTACGTTAGGCTGTGATTCTTCCTTCCTCCTTGTATCTCAGTTTTAAGGCATACTTTATACTTTTTCTCAGAAGATGTTTACTTCCAGGCTGGTTCAGTACTGTAATGTATCTCTCCACACAAAAAAATAAAGAAAAAGAACAAAAATAGTGGAGACAAAGTGGAGGCTGACAGTTGTACCATACTCCTTTGTGATGGCCTTACTGTGGGGACCAGTAATTGGGTAGTTTTGGAAGCAGTCCAGAGTAAAGAGGCCAGCTATTGATAGCTGGAGGGAAAGCCAACCTTTGGTCCTCTGTCGCCGGTGGAAGCTTGTGGGCCCCACGCTCAGAGCTCATTGTTCTGAGGATCCTCTTCTTCATCGCACACAAGCCGTAGAGGAGCTTTCCTAACCCCTAAAACTCTTAAAAAACATTGAAAGTAAACTGAACCCTAATGGACACTGCAGATGCAGTGTTTCGGGGTCAGATCGTGAGTCGAATTTGCTACGGGCTTGGATTTGTGTTTGCTTGGGTTTCCTCCAGGTACTACAGCACAGTCCAAAGAGATGAAGTTAGGTGAATCGTGTCTCTAGCTTGGTTAGATGTCCAGTGTTCTTCTGCCTTGTGTCCCTGCTTCCCGCATAAGTATGGAAGATGGCTTGATGGATGTCTGATTTATTCTGCACCTTAAGGACAGGTTTCTGGTGAATCCTTAAACTTTCTTGCACACGAGACACTGAACTTTGTATATACTCTATATACTGTATTATACTCTATATATATGTTTTCTTTCTGAAGGTTCTTTCAGCTCGACTGCCATAAATCACCTCACCGCACTCCGGTGCTCCCAGCAGAGACGCTGGAGCCAAAAGAAAGGCAGCCAACACTGCTTGGGATTAAAAGCAGAGGCGTTTAATTTCATAGTAATGAGCTCTTATTCGCTGACGCAGTCTGAGGACTTAATCGAAACGACCGGGAGGAGTATTCAGAGGTATACTTGCTTCATTAACGGGCAACGCCGTTGGCAGATAATTAGAGTGGACTCGCAATTACTTAATTGGGAAAAGTATTAGAACAAGAGCTTAGCGGCAAATTAAGAGCAGAGGATGCCAGCGGAGGAGGAAACCAGACACCGCACAGGCGAGCGAGAGAAGAACCACGTGGCGGTTATATTGTTAAGCAAATATGTCTGCCAAGCACGAGTCTGCTTTCATAATAAATATTGATCTGCAGATATTTATATATTTTGTTCATTTGGAAGATGCTTCTATCTAAAGCAACATTGATTCTTGAGAATGTAGGATCAGAAAATCCCTGTAGAAACTGGAGCGTTATGGGTCTCATTTAACGGACCAGTGGTGAAGTTGGGGTAGATCCTGCCCCCCTAACCCTCACGCACACCCTGCACTTTGATCTGCTCTATCTGCACACCAATAAAGCCAAACTCCTCAACCCAGTTTTTCTGACATTAGTTAAACTTTCCCGACACTGGGATTCGAACTTACAACCTGCTGATCACATACTCAGCGTCCTGAGCCACAGATTTATTCCTAACCTCTCATGGACACCCTCAGCACAACAAGCCAGCGTTTTATCGCTGTGAATGCACCTTCTTGGGTTTCCAAAAAAAGAAAAAAAAAAACAACAACAAACTCATGACGCTAATTGCCTGAGGAGAGTCTGTGACAAATGCTGCTGCTTTCCAGGCTGTTATTGGTATTGTCTTTCTTTCCCTCAGAAACTCTTTTTCCATCCTTTCCTCTCTGCACCACGCTTCCAAGGGGAGACGTGATGGAGACTGACGAATTGCGGGGATGATCCCACAATGACTTCCTTTTACAGATGTGACTTCTGTTGCCACGGCATCGGGGAGGAGGATTGATTAGCGACGTGACTCTCGCGGCTGTGCTTTACCCACAATTCCTCTCCTCTGGCTGCGGTATGATTATATATCCATTTGATACCGCTGGGGCTCCTGGCCCCCCTCCTTCCCCCGGCACTGCCTCCCCCCCGAAACATCGATCACACCCGGCGGGAGTCCACAGCGCGGCCATCCGACACACGACGTTCTTCTGCAAACATACAGATGTTTGTTTCCGCTGGGAAACATCGGCTCATTTCCCTTAACTCACCCAACACGCTGCTGCTAATTGTCTATTTTTAATTATTTTAATTCTATTTAATGTTTACGAGCATTACTTCCTGTTTTTTAAGCGCATATAATTGCACAGGCATGAGTCCCGAGGGTGAGGGACAAGGCACGATGCTTCTGTGCCACGGGAGAGAGGATAAGGGGACACTTTTAATCATTTATTCCACACAGATATGCATGCATGGTCTAAGCCTGGCACCCCTGCCCCCCCCGACTAATCAAGACATAATAGCTCGCGCCATTGAAAATGCTGGTGTCAGGTTGAGGCTCTGAGGTGATTATTCATCCCCCGTCTGAGAGGGGCAGGGAACCCCCACCCCCCACCAGCCCTGCCGCCCCCCCAGCACAACTCGTCGCCAGCACTATCATGGGCACCAGATGCTGTCAGGAGGGTGGAAGACGCCACCTCAGCGAGAGAGGTGGGGGGCATTCGTGCTGGGGCGTTGTCACGCACGTGAGAATGACCACTCTCGTCCCACCAGGGGGCGCTGTGGGCCATTGCCGCTTGTTAGGGGGTCCACTCAGCACGCACTAGCATAAAGATGGTACACGGATGCAACCTGCAGTTTCGCAGATGATTTTTTCTTAAATGATGCTGACAGGTTTGATGGATCCCCGGAGTAGCTAATCCAGCAGCGATCGGCGAGGCTGGGGTGGAGGGGGGGTGGGTAAGCCTGGGGTTTGATGACGGCGCGTCCCGGACCGTCACGCCGCCCTGCATCCCTGTTAGATGCCGCTTCGGGTATCAGCGGCCCTCCGAGGAGCCGCCTCGTCGAAACGCGAGCCCTAGGGGGGGCATCTTGCCGCTGTCACGGAGACAGGATGGCAGGCGGGAGTCGGGGGGGGGCTGTTTCCATGCTGGCGGGAATCCCACCGGCTTCACGCTGCCGTCAGGGGCGTTTTCGCTTGGGCTGCTCGTTCTCCGACAGGCCCACGTGTTCCCCCCCAGCCAGATAAACCCCCGCACCCCTTTCCCAGTTGAGTTACTGACATCATCAGGTTGTCCCTCCACCGCTGTCCAATCCGCTCAGCTCCCTCTGGACCTGGGATTCCAGTCAGGCTATCCAGAAGGTTCCTCCACAAGCCACTCTCCGATGACGATCTAACTGCAAGTCTCAATTCGAGATGGAGAAGGAGCTCATTTATGAAACTCTGCTCCTGTGTGTCTTAATGCCTTACTATAATCACTAAAGCTCATTGTCTGTTTCTATCCCATCCCAACCCAAAGCAATGAAAGAGAATGTATTTGTTAAAGACACAGACAGGTAGTAGATCTCTCTGTTATAGTGGTACGCAGCTGAAATAAACCGCGAAGATGGTCCAAACTTGCTCTACCTAGAAATTAAACTAAATAAAAATTATGGAAACAAAGTAAACCAGGAGGCAATTTTCTGAACGATATTTTTATTTCTGTGTGTAAAATCTGAAAACATACTGTGTTCCGCAGAGCTCATAATTGTGTTCTGTAAACATTTCTCAGCCTTCACAAGAAAAGTACAGAAAATTGTCGTAGATTAAGTGCAGGGTGGAAACACCACCATCACGCTACCAAAAATCAGCTGTAAAAACAACGCAGAAGCCACAGCCCTCACTGTCCCTTTTCTGCTTCTCGCCATATGAATCACCTCCCCGTCTCCTAAGAAGCCGTTTGAAGCTGGTTCTTTGAACACAGCGTCTTTACAGCGTTAAGGATACAATCAGACACTTTCCCACAGAGACGCCCTGACTGTTTCACTCTGGAGCTGGATCTGATCCTGCAGTATCACTGCTTTTCAAGTCCGGGGTCCTGTCGAGCAGAATCTCCTGCAGAGGAACGGGATGTTCGGGAAGTGGATGGAGAGAGGATGCAATGCTCTTAAGCTTCTGAAAAGGGCGATTACTACCTGTAGTAAAGACAAAGTATCACCACCTGGGTCAGATCCATCCGGCAATAATTAATGTCAGAAAAACTGGGTTGATTGGTGCGCAGATAGAGCAGATCAAAGTGCAGGGTGTGCGTGAGGGTAGGGGGGCAGGATCTACCCCGACTTCACCACTGGTCCCTTAAACGAGACCCGTAACGCTCCAGTTTCTACAGGGATTTTCTGATCCTACATCCTCAAGAATCAATGTCGCTTTAGATAAGAGCATCTGCCGAATGAACAAAATATATAAATATTTACAGATCAATATTTATTATGAAAGCAGACACATGCCTGGCAGACAAATTTGCTTAATGATGTGCTTCTGTTCCTGCCCCCAGTTTCACAATAAATAACTTTTCGTTTCCCCCAAGGCCTACAGCAGAACTGGGGGGGGGGCCCTCTTTTGGAGCACAACATGGTCCTTCAGACGTTCCACCTACAGCCCTCCGTGGAAGCGGGTTTGGATTACCCTCCGTCAGCCGTGACCAGGACACGACCATCAGCTTCTCCTCATCCAGATAAAACAGAATTTCAGTCTTTAAATATTGATGTAACATTCATAAGTCGTTCCAGGCCTCACCTGTTTCAGTTGGATGCAGACTCCAGCTGAATACATAGAGAAAGGCAGCCAGAGAGAATAATGTCCTTCTGCCAATATGGATTTTAAAAATATGTCTCTGTGACTCTGTATCTCTGTTCATTAAATGCACATACGATGTTTAAACCCCTCACTGGTCACAGTCCTTTTCTTAACGTTTCTAGGTCCTTAACCAAAAAAAGATTGCATCCAATGTTCATAACCTATTTTGATTAGTGGAAATAAAGAATATTACTTTTATTCCATCATTTTAGCTCTGTCTTAGGTAATAAACGACAAGCTCTAGTTAATGCAAATTGTAACACTGCGGATTCTCCCGGATACTGATTCAATGCGCGGTAATTTTAAGCAGGTTAATTATCTTGTCCTCTGAGTCGTTTTGTTCAAATAAACCTGATTTTCTCCTGACAGCTAAGTGTGATTTTATTCATCGGTAATATTTCATTGTTTCTTTGAGCAGAGGACAGGTTGTAACAGCCAGCATTGTGTGGCAGGGAGTCACTGTGGACATGCAGCGGTTCACCAGATTTATTAGCGAGTGTAAATCAGAATTCATCACCTGTGAAAGACAATCAGATCGACTCCTGATTGTTGCCATACATCCCTAGAGCTGTAGCCCGTGCCTGCCTTCACAGCCTGTCCCATCATTAATGGGAAATATTTTCTTTATCTCACCAAAAATAACAGTTATTTTTTTATACTGTTTTGTTCTTCAATTCAATTATCTTCCCTGATTATATCGCACATCCTCAGCTGCTGAAGAGAGAAGTTCCAGGGACTCCTTTAGGGATAATAGATTAAAACCTATAAACAGGCTTTTGGGCAGTGAAGCTGTTTCTGGTGTCTGAGCTTCTCTCTGCCTCGAACCCAGCGCACGTCTGAGCTGGTGTGGCTGCAGAGAGCGGGAAGCTTAATGAGACAAAGAGGCAGCATCGTTAGTTCATTTCAGGGACCTTCGTTTTCATTCCGAGTTCAGTTGATAATTGCTTAATGAAAAGACAATTCCATGATGTCGGGGGGGGGGGGGGCATTTGGTTCAGCAGATTTGGATAATCTGCTTGTTATCAGATGGTCATAGGTTCAAAACCTTGGGTCAGCAGAGAGATGTCACGGTTGGGTCTCTAACCCTAACCCTCCTATTGCTCCTGAGTATGTCTGACCATGATTTCTCAGAAAATGTGCGGTTTTGGAAAAAATAAAACGCTAAATAAATGAAATGCCTGCAGCACGTGGTTCTTTGTTCCAGTACTCGCTCTCTAAACCGAGAGCCAACGGTTCTACATTTCAGACACTGAATGAACTGCGTGTAGGTTGGCTCTGTGCATCTGCCCGGCTTGAAAGGCCGTCGCTGTACGCGGTTGACTTCCACTCCTACGCGGTGATCTCGACATTTGTGCTGGAAAAGGATGTACATGAGAACATTGCGATGGCTCTCCTTTACAGCCAAAGGCAATGCGTTCTCCACCGATAATGGTTTGCATTGAGACTTGATCAACAAAGCTTATACGGTATATAAGAGGATTATTTTATGAATCGCTCGGATAGGTTTGACCTTGGAACATATGGCAGGGTCATGCTCTGAAGACCTCATGTTTTGGTAAGGTGAAGAGGTGCATTATGGGTTAGCTGATGAAGTGGATGTGCCTTCACCTTAACGGCAGGTCAGGTGACTCGGCTGCCCTCCTCGTATGTACCACATACCTGCTCCCATACCCCTGCCCTGGGTGCTGCTCGAACTCTTCCATCCACCTTTGCTAAGAAGCTTGAACAAGGTGCATGGACTGAACAGAATGCCTCCAGGACTTCAAAAGTGAGGGGGGGGGGGGTTTTATAGGTGAACTTATGGAACCTCCAGGAGGATGCCAGGAGACCTGACAGGAATACAGAGAAGCTTCTAGAAGGACATTTCATAGGGGAAGAACTTTATTAAAGTAGCACGGATAATTATTATCACCAAATATAATGGAATCTTCAGCCGCGACATAAAATATAAATTTAAATCTATGATATAGAAACGCACAGAAAAAGAGATTAATGAAGTTTGACAAGCTAGTTTTAATCTGTTCATTGAGTCAATTGTTCTATAAAGAGGAATACCACAACGTGTATACTAAACTTTGGAAGGTCACAAAGAAAATTTGATTTATAGAGCAAAGACTAAATTAGCTCTCTTTCTGGCGTGTAGGCGTGTTTACTAAGAGTTAATTGAACCATCTTTCAAATCGCATTTTAATTGGAAGGGAATTTATAGTGTTGTGAAAATATCAACTGAAAAAATACAACTTAACTTCTTAAAGTCTCTAATTTGAGTTATTTGAGTTATCCTGTTACAAGGCATAGGGACCAACAGCAAGTTGTCCTCAGATGTGTAAAGGAGTGAATGTAGCAGTGTTGTCTGTCTTTACCCTAAACACACATTATTGTGCCATAATTGTTTTAAGAATGATGAATGGTGTCGTATGTTGTGTTTGCTGAATATTGCTTGTAAGTCCGCTTACAAAAAGTGAAATAAAGCAAAACAGAACCTATGGTGCAGAGAGAGAGAGAGAAGAACATCACTGCTTCCGTGAAGACAGGGGAAAATGGCCGCCTTGTCCTTACAGCGGAGACACGTTTGACCTGGGTCTCGGTGTAACGAGGGGGCACACGGGTGACCGGGTGGCGCAGGGACTTTGTAGTGGGAGTGACCGCCCTGGGAGAAGAGGGTGACCCACCGTGACTCCTGCCAGGAAGTACCACACACAGCTGAAGCCGCACCTGCCACTTGCTATGCCGTGGGCTCCTACGCTCTGCGTTAGAGCAGGGAAATGGGTAACAGGCTGGCTAACAAGAAGGACGTAAGGCGGAAATCTAGCTAGTGTGTCTGGCATGAAGCTCGCTAATGCTGCATCTTTCATGGAGATAATTTTCCTCTATTAGTGAAATACTCAGCCGTCACTGTAGTATTGTGTCTCAGTGATTAATGCTGCAGCCTTACACCAGTGAGATTGTGGGTTTGAATCCTAGTGTACTTGTTTCATCCCTCAGTCTAAAAGTTGGCGGCTGTATAACTGAATGCCTCCGTGTCCTGTCTGGGATATCCCCTGTATAAAACCTCATGCTTTCCTGGACAGGGACCGCTGCTTCACATGAAAGACAGGTGGCACTCACTGGCTATAAGAATGTTAATTAAATTGGATAAGCTGCACAGTCTAATTATAAAAATTACTAATGTAATGCCAGTTTGCCTGGTGTGGCATATCTACTCTGTCTACAGGAATCCGTAGCCTAGATGTTAAGGAAGTACTTTTGCGGCTGTTGTACCTTTAAGAGAGGAACCTACCCTGAATGTCTTCTGTAAAAATATCCATCTATGCATTATTAACAGGTGCCAGAGGGTGGAGGTTTCTGCTGGGTATGTAAATAATAATAGTCTTTTTGATATAGAGTATACCCCAAAGGACAGTGGGTAAATTATACCTTACCGGTGGTGTGATTTATTAGGAAAATGAGCCAAGCCATTCAAAAACCTCAAGGAAATTTACGATAAAGAATTCCCCACCTTTTTCCCTGACTTCCATTCGCTGGCATGTCTGTCTGCTTTTACTCAATTTGCATATGAGTTATTTTCATTACCTGTCTGAGGCTAGTGATCTGTACCGACTGTTGCTGGTTCGAATCCCATGAATGCCGGGAACGATTCTACTCTGCACTCTTACCTGCAATTGCTCCATCCTGCATATGATGTTAACCTACATCCAAGCAAGCAGGTCCTCCAGCTTCCAGGAATGTTATGGGGTTATTGGCAGGACTGGCACTCCAGCCACTGGGAAAAAATTCACACTGGTCCATTCGGACTGGTGCGGTGCTGAGGTGTCACCCGCCGCACGGCTGCACTCGGGTTCTCATCGCTGAGGTGGTTTTTCCTGTGGTGGGGGCAGCAACGTGCTGTATAGGTGCAAGCTCCTTGCCTGTCTCTCGACCTACTTCCTGAAAGTAACAGCGGACACGCTGAATAGTATCGGATGTGATTCTCATGGGCCATTTCTTATCAGCCATGACGTTACAAAATTATGTTTATGATATTAATGGCCGGCGGGGTGATAAAGGCTAATCGGGTGGAAACGTGACCTTAGACACAATTCACTACCAACACTTGCAGTCTATCAATATATCCATTTCCAATAACTGCTATAGCACTGGGGATTATGGGAATCGATCCTATCCTGCCCCAGGGAACACAGGGTGTAATAGAACACCGTGGAGAGGATGTCAGTGCGTCTTAGGGAAACAAATATAATGCAAAACACAATCCCCAAAGCTGAGAAAGTCTTAAACGTCACTCACAGGTCCAGAGAATAATGTAAAAAAAAAATTGATGATTCAGTGAAAGTTATATATACATTGCAATTAAACTACAATTTGTGGGAAAAGTACAAAAACAAATTAGATGTGATTTCCAGATGAACCACTTTTGATAAGGCACGTGCAAAACAGCTATTAAACATTCGCCTTTAATTAGCGCTTCTGAAGCACAGAGGCCTTCTCTGTTTGTCTGGTTATTCTCCACCCACCAGGTTTTCTTGTTGTGTGTTTTTTTTTTTTTTTACTTCATCCAATTAATTCCGACGGAGGTACCGCACAGGTCATAGAAGCACAGCGTTATCACAATCATCTTCAGCACATTAATATTTCATTTCTAATACCTTAAGCTTTATATTAATTAACTGGGACTGCAGTTTCGAGGTGAATGTTAAACTGAATTTGTGGCACAAAGCTCACGCGCTCTGTCACGTCAGATGCTCCTGAGCCGGGGCACGACTGCGCACGCTTGGCCGCGTGCTGCACTTTCTCGCATCCTCCTCTCCTCACCCCCATGAAATGTTCACTCCCTTACGTGTTCACGTATACTTCTTAAAGCTCAGCCACAGCTGTTCATCCCTGCCGATTGCACACGTATACAGCCACAGCAGCCAGCCACTCGCACACGTCAACCTGAGCAGCTTGGTAATTGTCCCGGCCCGTGTTGGAGTGGCCGGTTATATGACATCTGAGGGCTGTGTCTGAATCACGCAACAATAATGCTAGACATTGTAACTGCATTGCCCCCTATTGTCTGCCATGTGACATCACAGAAAACACACCTTTCAAAAAAAATGCTGCAATTGGCCTGTTCTACAGCACTGCCTACAGTCAAATCAGATATTTTGTAACCTCTATGCTGTGATCAGAAGGTTACTGGTTCGAATCCCATTGTCAGCAGAGTGACGTCACCATTGGGTGCTCGAGTATGGCCTTTGACCTCAATTGCTCCAGGGAGTAGCTGTGTCTTCTCTCTCCTTTGTGCATCACTTTGGATACATGTGTCTGTTAAATTAATAATCGGGACACCCATATTTAAAGAGAAACAAATATGAGGACTGCAAAGAAACTCCAGTGATGATAATAAATTTAAGGTGTAGATGCTAAGGTGTTGGTCATATGATCAGGAGGAAGACCTGGGGCATGAGGCAGGGGATACCAATCTATCACAGAGCACACCCTCACAGGCATAAGGCAGGGGATACCAATCCATCACAGAGCACACACTCTCTGGGGCTAATTCACCTGACTGTTGCTGTGTTAAACATTGACTTTTATAGATGTAACAAAAATAAAATTATTCATGAATATGCTTTTGCAAAAAGAAAAAAAAAATACGAAAGTGGAGGAAAAAAAATGCAAGCAAAGCAAGTAATAAGAGAAGAAAGACAGTCTCTTGGAGATGGAATGGAAATTTGCCCCTTCTGCTACTACCCTTCACAGCCCCCATGTCCCCACATCCCGAAAAACAACATCGAGCAGAGCAGGTGCAGCAGCAGCCCTGGATAAATGCATAAACATCCCCCTGGCGACGCCTTGACAATCCCGCAAACTGAGATGTTGCATTTTCCATCCCGTCAGTGCCCATTGCGCAGGACTGGGTGACAGCGTCGTATGCATGCGGCCAGATATTTCTCTCCCAAGGCTGCTGGGCACCCGGGATAACCATTAGATGCACAGATGCCGATGTGGTGCTTATAACTCACTGGCATAGATTATGACAGGCCAATCTCCGGAGGCGCAGCGTTAAAAATAACGGCGCCTTATTCCGTTCACATAAATCGCGAAGGAGGTGGAAGACCAGGAAATGGAATCTCAGGGAAACACTTGACATTCTAGAATGGGAATCTGAGATGGGGGGGGGGTGGTATGCGAGTGTGGTGGGGGTGCCGTAATTCGGAGATGAATGCAGTCATTGTCTGAGAAGGCAGGGAGCTGGCGGGGGAGGCGTGAGCGGCAGGCTGGCTGGACCTCATTACGCCGTATCTCTGCGGCAGACGGAACGGGCGAGAGCCGCCTTGAATGCGCCGCGGGCGCTCGTCCGGGGACGCACGTGTCACAGAGGCACCGTAAACAGGAAGCCGGAGGAAGATGACAGACGGCGGGCGGCAGCAACAAGGTCCGATTAGCCGGCTGACGGGGCTGACGCCGTCTAGACTTGTGAACGGTGTACGCCAGGTGTGGGGAATCCCGCGCAAGCGGCGGTCAGGCAAGGGCAGCCGTGTCGAGGCGGGAGCGCATCAGCGTCCTGCCAAGCTCATCATGACAGGGTGGGGGGGGGACACGGAGATGACCAGCAGGAGAACCTGCTCGCTGCATTATTCATTACAGAACTCTTAGCTCTGCTGTTTGCTTTGCTTCTGAAGGTAATCCTGCAAAATAAATGCCGGCACACTAATATCAGAGCGCAAGGTAAATGGACCAGCTCTCATCTTGGCGCCTTTTGCGTAAACACCGTTATCGCAATCGGAAGTGGAGCATTTTCTCCGGTGTGGCTGCACAGGCCCCGTCATATAATGAAAATAAGTTAATAACTATGTATTCAAAGCCGGTTTATACTGGTATGTGATACATCTGCAGAACTGGTAGCAGAGATGACGAGGTTAAGATTCTTTTAGCTTTAGCTAAGCAGGTGTTCATCGGTGGACCGGTAGTGCTCACCGTTCTTCTGTTGCAGAACAGCTGCAGGAGAGGTTCGGGGGACCAGCCGGAACCGGGGGTCGGTGGCTCGAGGTGTGATGGAGGGAGGCGAAGCCAGCGGCTGGGCTCCTCGATGGCGCTGGCCGACTCGAGCTGGTGAGGGGCAGCTGGATCGAGAGAGCTTGTCTCTCTATCATTCCCCATCAGCATCAGCATCAGTCTGCTAGAAGGAAGTTGACCGGGCGAGGATGTCTGGGCCCCCCTTCCCGGCTAGCACCACTCCCCCCCATGGCATCAAGCTCTCTCGCTCGCTCAGCACCGACATGCATCAAAATCTCCCTGCTTTCACCCCCCCATGCCAGCCCGCCTTCCTCACTGCTACATGATATTTGGCAGTAGGTGGGTCGGAGCCCTTGTGGCCACACTTATCTCATTTTCCCCCTGTCCTCTCTCTTCCATTATGTTGTCGATTACCCCGGCTTCCTGGATCCCTCGACCGGTTCTCATTACCCCCCATTGGCCGCAATCCCCAAGCCCTCGGCACGGGTCTGCAGAGGCTCCGATCCGGCCTTGACTCAGTAGCATGTTTAATATCTACGGCGCTTCATTTTTTTCATAAATGAAACTAGCTCACCCAGTTTTCTCGAAGCCCGGTCATACACCTCAGTATCCCGCCAAATCCGGGCAGCTCATCGATAATGGAGGCTGAGGCTTCACATCAAAACACCTCGCATTTCTAAAAAAGAAAAAAAGACTGGCAGGCAAACTAAAATAAATCGAGTTCATTAAATCTGAGAGTGAAGAAAGTCTACAGGAGGTAATGGCTTCCGGATCCTTCTGGGGAATTTTCTTACAGATTATCAGATAAACTGTTGGTTACCTGTGGGCAGATCAGAGAGCAGCAGAATTAATAACGTAATAGTAGCCTCGTGGATGCATGATCATACGTGAGTGTATTTAATTAACCTTGGGTTTCAGTAGAGCTGTTACCACGGTGGAGACAGTTGAGTGCTTTTTTGCCTCTAATACTCAACATGAAAACCTTTTTTCCAACATCCATCAAATGCCCGTGAGCCAAAATAGCATCGATGTTGAAATCTAGACAGAGTTTGCCAATCCACTGGAAACGTCGAACCTGCGTTCAGTGGCAGCAAGAAGCAAGAGTGATTCCGAAAAGCCCCACCCCCCCCCCCCCCCCCCCCCCCCCCCCCGGCCCCCGCCCCCCCCCCCCCCCCCCCGCTCCCCCCCCCCGCCACCCCCTCGCGGGCCCCCCGGCCCCCACCCC
>JAOYFF010000015.1:2434456-2446059 GCA_025773925.1 Cryptomyrus ogoouensis | reverse complement strand
CGGAGCCAAAATAGCATCAATCTTAAAATCTAGACAGAGTTTGCCAAACCCCCGGAAACGTCGAACCTGGGTTTGTTGGCAGAAAAAAGGAAAAGGTATTCCGAAAAGCCCCCCCCCCCCCCCCCACGCTCCGTCTTGCTGAGGGACATGACTCGACAATCCCCCGCCTTGCGCCGGGACATGAATCCTCCAATTAGAGCTTGAGAAATTTTGTGAGCATAGGGCCACAGAGAAACCGCCGGTGCAACCCCCTGGTGGGAGTTCAGTGCCCACTCCATATTTGTTAAATAGCCGACCCTTACAGTTACGCGATCCCTGCAGCTCTGGAACGTCTACCTGGGATATGGCACGTCGGCGTATGCTCGAAAAGACGAGCAAGGCGAATCAGAGGATTTAAGATTCATACCGTCGGTAAGGCTTCCTGTGTTAGCGGCTTCCCTACGTTACGCTGCTACACCTGGCCCACAGGAAGGCCCCTTTTCACCCATAACATTCAGGCAGCAGACATTATAGCCCCTCCCCATAGCTGTTCCATCTGAGGCTATTTGAAGGTCACATCAGCAGCTGGAGCTTCAAACACGTTGGCGCCGGATCCATCGTCCGCCAGTTCCGAGGAGGATCAGGTGGCAGAAAGCGCACTACCCGATCGCTGGCTGAACCTGCCGCTTCAGTCCATCGTCCCAGTCAGATGCGACTACTTCCTGATGCAATCGGCCTGTTGCGAAACGTAATTGGCAGAGTTCTGCTGCAGGGAGTAGAGCTTTGGCAGGCCCTGGTTATCTCAGTTGGCAACCTGCAGGTGCCTCCTCCGGACCTGCTGATTGCCAGTCGGCTTACGCCCTGCCTTTGCTGGCCTGGAGGACACTATGGACAGTCGATTCTGATACGAGGACTCCAGGTTATTAAACTGGAGTAGAAAGACTGGTGCTGATTTTAATATCTAAATGGGATTCCCAGGTAGCACGATGGCTCAGTGGGAATGCTCTCACACCCTGGGGCGCCGTAAAAAGGGGGGAAATTTAGGACAATTCCAAGGGCCCCTGAGTGACAGGGGCCCTAAAAAATCTATAACATAATTGGGCTAGGGGCCCGATATCAAATGCTTTCATGGGGTTCAAAATCTTCAGCAGCAATCCCTCTCACATCCCCAGGGTTGTGGAAGTCCTGCTTCTGGCTGTTTGTACGTGGACTTCACTCTAATTCCCTCCCAAAGACTGGGTCCAGCTGGACCTCTGTTACGGGCTCACCTTGATCCTGAATGCGATAAGCAGTTATGGGAAATGGGTGGATAGTTTGAAGCTCTTTCAGGCATTTCCTTGGTTTCTAGCTGACAGTTTCATCACTTTGCCAACATCTGTGCCATGTTTTAGGTTTTAAGAACACCAATGACTCGCAGGAAATCGGGAATTAAACACCACAGTCTTTTACCATATCAGGACACAAGAGGGTTGTTTTTTCAGCTTGACAGAATCGGGTGACAGACGACAGTTACGGATATTTGCGGTGGATGTTGACATTGAGGCTATTGACGATTCACATGACATGTAAAATTTACTCTCTTCAATACAGACCACAAACAAAAATGTCTCCTGGTGACATCATTATGCATTTTGTCACATTTTGTGACTGAATACACAATTTGATACGGAGGACATCAGATCATGATGAGAAAACAGTGATTAGTCATTTTAACAAAAACTCAATTCCAAGTTTGCCTCTCTCACTGCAAATTTATAGATAATAGGTTGCACAAAGAGCTTAAACATTTTCACCAAGGGTACTATGGTAAAATCTTTCTGTGTCACACATATGTAAAGCATTTTGCAGCTTTTTTCCTTGATTTCTTCGCCAGACCAATGTTTTCCCTGCAGCGACAATACGATATAGGTTTTGGTACCCTGAAACGAGAAATCGCACTTCCAGAAACACTGGTCGCTCAGTTGGAAAGTCAAATAAAAAGGTTTGTGGATTTATTTTTTTCCATATAAAAGGAAAAAGGAATCAAACAATTGAAAAGAGAACAGCAGGTACAGATAAAGCGCCGCTGATGCGATGAGGACTAAACGGGGACCTGGGTAGATGTGCTGCAGGCAGACCGCTCCGGAAAGCAGAGTGCAGAGAGAGGGGAGACGCGCTTAGCACGCCTTACATAGACAGCTGCAGCCCTGCATGATCTCCCAATGGCAGCGACATTTGCGGATCCTGAGCTCTGTCCCCGCGATACCCCCCGCCTGTCTCGACGATATCCCGTGGGGATTAATTGCGGTTTATAGCAGATACCTCCCTGCTGGCTGACGCCTTACTATCAGACATTATAATTATTATTATTAATTATTATTATTATTATTATTATTATTAATTATATGACTGAATCCCATACAGTGTATGTCTGTTCTTGTCCCTTGTTATTCCAGTTATGAGATATGGGGAGGGGGGGATTTGATATATGTGAGTGGCAACGTGTCAGTGACACTGACAATCGGAGGACCTTATTAAATTGTATTTAACACTTTACCTTTCAAAAGTGCAATGAAACCAAGTAAAATGTCAAAAAAAACAACTTGTTGTTTAGCGATTCACGTTGACTTCTCTGGGAATGAGTTTGCACTCTTACCGTACGATTAATCAGTCACACAGACAGGGCTTCACAGGCTGGGTCGGCGACCCTGTTTTGTGAAGGAGAGCCCAGGATTATGGAGGAGAGGGTTCGAGCAGGACTGCGATACAGCTCCATAAGGGGAAGCAATCACAGTTCGCCGGGAGACACGGGGCGGTCAGTCCTCTGACCGGGCACGTCCAGCGCGCTGATGGGCTGGCGAGAGAGACACAGCTCTCCAGCTGGGGACTAATCAACAGGCCGCTGAGAAGGGCTAGCGGGGACAATTAAATCGGCCCCCCATTAAAGCAGGAGGCCTCCTCCATGCTGGTGTCAGATGTGATCTTGTTCACTGGGTGCAGAGCAGGCCAGCAGTGATACGGAGACGGATTCCAAGCAAGCCTGAACCACCCATGTGTCTCCAGAATTTCGTTTTTAAGCTTCCCTCCTTCATTCGTTCATTCATTCATTCGATTATCCATTTATTTTTTTATAGCCACGTTGCAGGCTGGAATGCGTTTGAAGGACAGATATGAGTGTCCAGCAGTAATGGAGTTTTCTATCGCCGATGGAGTTCAGGCCGTCCGTACCTGTCATTATCAGGCCCCGCCGCCAAAGCACTTTCTCAAAGGGAGAACACTGAATTTTCATCCACCCAGCCCCCCGCCCCCCACAGCGCCAACTTTGGATTCTCTTCGGTCTCTGCCGGGCCTCACTCAGAATTCCAAAAAGCGGCTTTGCAGATATTATCGCCGATAGGGGCCTGAACCTTGCCGCCCCAATCAAGGCTGATTCCCACTCACGTTCGTTCCAGTTGGCCCCGGGTCGAGAACCGTGCCAGCGGCATCCCTCCTCGCAGCCTCTGCAATCACGCTGACCGGTCCGTCCAACCGCCAGAACAGCGTGCTTCATTAGTTGTGCCATTTGTTCTGGTAATCACAGTGTAAAGTTCAGCTGGGCCCCAAGAGGGCCTGTGCTCTAAATCAGTACAAAGGTCATACAGTTAATTCTTTTGTACTCAATCTCTTTGGGATTGTGAATATCCCGTTTAATTTCAGTTAAACACTCAAGCCATTCTTGCAGGGGAATACACATGTTTACGAACATAAAAATATGTGTATTAACTTTTAGGGCGTCAATCACTTTGATGAGAATCGATATTCATTCACTTATTGCTGAAGTCTGCGGAAACTTAGGATATCAATGGATATCAGGCTGTAAAAGGATCAGCTTATGTAGGAATCCGTGATGCTGCAGTGTTTCTAAACAGCAACTAGGGCGGCAGCATCATCATCATCATCTTCATCATATATGACAATAATAAGGGTGGGCATGCTGGTGCAGTGGGTAGTACTGTTGTTTCGTACCTGTAGGACATGGGTTCGAGTCTCTGCCATGGCTCTGTGTTTGTGGCATTTGCATGTTCTCCCCATGTCGTTGTGAGGGTTTCACCCCCATAGTCCTAACTGCCTGCGTGTGCATGTGCCCTGCGAAGGCTCGGTGCCCCAACCCTGGGTGTTTCCCCTTCTGCTCCCATAGGCTCCAGTTGATTCCCAGCACTGGTAACAGACACAGTCTATATTGTGGACAGTGATGATTTCTTTTGTTATAAATGTTTTTTCCCATAATTTTCTTTTTGGGCACACCTGTGGTAGCTGTAAGTGTGCCTGATTTTCTCCGCAAACTGTTTATTTACGACCACTGCGCTCAGCTGGCAAAAACATCTTTGTCGTTACGAGCCGTCGCATTGATTGCAACAAGTGGCACCTGCAGTTCATCAGCCCCGAGTGGAAAAACACAGGTTTTAAGAGGCATGGAGTGTTAACGTAAGATGAAGCGCAGGTCTCTCCACAAAGCGTCACGCTACCTTAGTCCCGCTGACAATCATCAGTCTTCGGTCCCAAGGCCCTCTTTTCGGCCCTTACCCTGGAAGCCACATTCCCTTACCGACCAATCGGTGATGAACCTAACAGGGCCACCGGCCATGAAACAAGAACGCCGTTTAATCATACCGAGGCTGGAGACCTCTGCTAGTGATAGCTGAGGAAGAAACGCTGATTATTAACCACGATGTTCAAATTCATAATTTCCTGCATAATTCCATCCATCACATGATAATAGGTTGAAATTTGATTAGGATTCTGCACGGTAAAATACGTGCTGTGTTTCCTTCCACTTAATTCTTTTTGAAAGCTTAGATTCCAAGGTGTGTTGTATGCCGAACAGATTCACACACGCGGAGCCCACGCAGCAGTAAGAGCGGACGCAGGCCTTGCGAGACCCTTCATACTCAACTCACACGCTGCACATCACTCGTCGCAATATTGCAATGCTAATGCGCTCATTCCTTCGCTCCTCTGGAGGCTGCCCGGGGAAGGCTCAACAAGCAACGGCATCATCTCTCCCTAGGTGGCACCGTATGCCAGCCACAGTTTCAAGGTTCTGGCTAAATTTTGAGGTTTATTGGATTGCAGCAGAACCTTAGAAGGCCAAAGAGCTGGGCAGCTCAATACAGTTCATCTTAACTAGAGGTCTTATATAAGAACACTGCATATAGACAGTAGAGTATAATATGGCTTGGACTTTCTGGTGTATGTTCAGGCTCACTGCAGCCATACCTGGATAAGTGCTTCATGAAGATGGATGGAAGGAACCTGGTAGAGCCACTTTGGATAAATGGGCTTGTCAACTCAACAGTCAACATAACAGCATCGCTTCCCCAAGTTAACAGCCACACCCATCGCGGCGTCCGCTCGCCGCCTGCGGTTTGCGTCCCCGCAACCGGGATACCCGGGGCAGGCCGCAGTTAAATATGCGTCCTTTCATGCGCGCTGATATGCACGGACTGCGAGCACGAGAAAGAGACAGATCAGCAATGTCCATTAGTCACACCACATTGGCCAAATCAATAGTCGTCTCACTTGGGCTGTGTTATTTCTGCTCGGGGCCTTTTATTAATTTAATGTTCCCCAATAAACACGCCGGGCCATACCTGCCCCCGCCAGACCTAATGGTCCGCAAGAGCCCCCGAAATATGCATTCCCTTTCAAAGGCACTGGCCGAGGCGATTTGCACTGTGCCCCATCCGAATGCATTTCTGCTCACGGAGCAGCGGCAATCAGAGCCACTCTTGCCATTTCACTTCCGTCGGGAGGGAGGGGCCCGTCTATAACGAGAGGCTGGAAAGTCCCCCTCCTCCCTCCCCCCCCCCCCACTTTTCAACATGCCTGAACTGCAGGCTGCAGCTGCTGTGTGAAGTGTGGAACGCAGTGATGGTATTTTTATGTGCAGTTACTCAGGAGCGTGGCTCACTGACTTTATATCCTGCCGTTTCTAACAGCTGTGGCCCCCTCCCCCCTCTCAGGCCAGCCTACAAAGGACACCACTAAACATCTATGACCTTTAAGTCCCCCCCCCATGTCATCTTAAGTCTCGAGATGGCAGTTTATCAGCATATCGGTGACAGAATTAGTGCTTCCACTGCTTCAAAATATAAAATAAAATAAAATCCCAAGTGTTCATCTCCCCCCCTCGCCCCCTTGCCCCCACCCACAGCTTGGGAAAAGGACAGCGTGTTGACAGACACTCTCTGCACACGTAATTAAGCTTTCGCTCGCTGTGATGTTACATCAGGCGCTCACAGAGGCCTCCCCGAGCTTAAACCATCTGCTCACTGCACTCCGCTGTTTTACTAAATAGTCACGCAAACCTCGTCATGTCATTCGCAAAGTGGAGGTGATCATTTCTTGAACCACGCCCAACTGGTTTCCTGTTTTTTTTTTTTCCTTCAGGTGGTTTGGGGAGCAAAAAAATATCAACATCAGTATGAATGTGGGGGCTACTGTAATTCTGCTAGCCCCACACCCATCATTACTCTGCTTCTTAGTCTTCCGGTGAGCCACCAACTGCCACAGCCCTCTGTTTAACCGACGGGAGCTTAATCGTTGAGCCCGGGATGCAAAATGAAAAAAAAACATTTGGGTGCGAGGCGTGGCGAGAGCCGATCTGAGACCCAGGCGCAAGTCGGCCTACGAACTTCACAGAACTCCTCTTTCTGGGCCCTTCTGCTGATCGGAGCCAGTAATGTGGGGAGATGTGGAGGAGATGTGGCCATGGTGTGACGAGAGACAGAGAGAGGAATCCATTTGCTGCTGCTACCTTTCCCCTCCCCCGCCATTTCCCGTCTCTCTATCCCTCATCGTTCATCTCTCGCCCTCCTGGGCACAGGTGCACATTTCCGCTACTACAAACCCACGTGCTGGGTAGCGGATCCGGAGCCCGGTTAACTGGAGGCGAGGAGCAGCCATGGGTCCTATTTCCTTTTGAGCTGGCTTTCACCGGGCACCCGAGATGAGGCGGCTTTGTTGGCTGAGCGGGCGATTGCGGGTTAAGCGGAGCGGCAGCCGAGCTAAACCCTGATTGCTTTGGGACCCGCTCTGCTCGCTATGGGAGCCCTACTGGAAATGAGGCCGTGGGCACACTGACCTGTCTGCCAAATGATTATAAATAAGCACCAATTTGCCACCATCCTGATGTCTGTATGGAGAACACCTACAGCCCAAGGTGTGAGTAAAACCATTCTGTCCCCAGGCCCAAGTAACTGCCATCTCCCATACTTTATCATCAGGTTTTATGGTCCCCCAAGTCTTCCGCCCTTAACTGATGTCACGTTGCCGTGACTCCCTTGTTTTCCTGCGGCCAGCCAATCACAGCGTCCGAAGCGTCCTCGGCTGAAGGTCAGCCCTTTATTAAGCGCTGCTGCGGAAGACGCAAAGAGGCTTGGGCTGCTGGGAAAGGTCCGGGGTTTGGGGTGTGTTGGATACGATGGGATGGCGGGTTAGCAACCAGGACCGCCAGCCAATCCAGCGCGCGGCTGCTCTTCTTCCAAATCTCAGTCACAGCCGTTGTTCCCGGCGGAACTGATGACATTCTGAATGTAATTCCTCTTTTCGCAGGATTCAAAGGTGGTGAAAGCAGCCCCAGAGTTCGGAATCAGATTTTCATTATTTGAGAAAAAGCGAACTTAAACACACAAACAAAACATCCCCTTCTCTGACACTTGTCCAAGGTTTCTGACATTTTACATTCTTAATGGTTAATTCCCAGTCCTCCCATGACGGTCCACACCCCTTCCACTCGCAATGCAATGGCTGAAAGTAAGCGCAAACATTTTTTAACATGTTTTAATTGGACACTGGAGACACTGGTCTTCACCAGCTGTGGTTATGGGTTCCATTATGAGCTTCTGACTGGTTTTTCCAAGTCACAAGCACCCATCTGCCAACGCTAAAAAGCTGCTTCACTTTCAGGCGCTTATTTTATTCCCATAGTCAGTCATTAATATCCTTGTCTTTTTTATGGCCATTGACTAAAGCGTGTTGCCTGGTCTGAATGAGCTCGTTAGGATGCTGGCAAATATAATCTACATGTAGTATGATTAAAAAAATAGAATTTGATTGATCTTATTCCATTAATTACAAAGTGTGCTCCATATATCTTTTAAAAAATGGTAACACTTGTGGCACAGATAATATAGTATTACGCCATTACTTATGAATGAATTAATCACAAACTAAGTGTTAGCAACCTACTGATCTCATGTTAATTCATCATTAATGAATTGTGACATTTTATCCCAAGCAGTTACTATATTTGTTACTATATTCTGTAAACTTTTGTGAACTTCTGAAGGAACAAGACATGGATAGCACAAGTTAAATACTGATCTCATATTTTTTTATCATTAATGAAGCATGATGCATCATTTGTTCCTAATTTGCACTTCAGTAGTAACTGAGTTATTCCTAAGTATTTGTACCCTGTTAAATGAAGTGTTATGGAAAAAGTTGATTTGTTTTTTTTGGTTTCAGTGGACGAACTGCTTGCGCAGCTTCTGAGAGTTATCCGGGGTCTAGGGGTCGCACATCGGCAGTGGCAGAAGCCGGACAGAAACCATTTGTTCCTGTACAACGAAGTTGAATAGCGGTAAGTGGGTCTCGCCTGGGGGGGGCACAGCTGAAGCAGCTGCATTTTTATGGACTGCTAATAGCAAAGCGGCTCCACAAAGGCCCTCTTCAAGGTCGCCGTCACTTACCAAGGTCAGAGGACTCTCAAAATAGGGCGTCCACGTGACTCCCCCCTTCAGCGTGACCACACTCCACCAGCGGGGGAGTCACCCATCCTCAGAGAGGCTGGGGGGGGGGTAACCCACCAGGACGGCAGAAGGCTGTCGGGAAATAGCCGTGAGGTAGCAGCAACTGCTCTACGGCGTCCTCCGGAGGCCATCTCAGCCGTTAATGATCTCGACTCCCCTCCCTTTTCCTGCTCTCCCCCTTCCCAAAACATCTGTTCCTTGTCAGTTCCTTCATTGTGCTGTTTCCCCATACGACCGAGCTCAGCAACGGGGGGGGGGGGGGGAGACGCAGGCGTGTCAGTCAGAGATCACCTGCGGCACTGGGCTGGCCTGCATCCCACAGTCCCTCGTTGACGGTACACGACTCGGTAGCTTGTGAGCTGCCATATCCCTAACCCTGCCAAATGAGGAACACTAGGAATTAACCCTTAGAACCCAACAAGCGCAAAATGCCTTGATTTTTGCACCCAATAATCTCAGGCACGTAACTTTGGATAGGTGTAACGCAAAGACGCGAATCGCATGTCGTTGGAATCCAGTGAACTTGATCCAATGCTCAAAAATAGACAAGGTTCAATAGGTTAAGAAAAACCACCAGTTCTCAGTGAGATGCTGGCAAGGACACTTCTGCGTAAAGCAGGTGGGAGAATACAAGTGTTTTTAACTAGAACTGTTGTGCTAGAACTGTTATCTAGCTGTTGGGCCACATAAATGGCCCCGCACTGTTTTAACAGCAGAATTCCCCCCCAAAAAGGTCATAAATTGACCCTAGAGCAGGGCAGTCCCTCGGATGGAGGGCAAGGCCTCCCCGCCGGGTTTGTCCTACGTGTTTTTTCCAGATGCGCCGTCTTCCGATGGCGGGAAGGAGCAAACATGTCTCGGCCCCCACCGGCCCCCACCGGCCCCGCCAGCGGGCCATTAGCGTCCTTCAAAGTACACAGATGAGAGCCACCAGAACGAGACACATTCGTTCCGTAGAGTCCTGCAGCCATTGAGGGAATATCAGTCTGCCTGAGACGACGAGCTATCGGGATAGCGTTCTGAGGCGACGAGCTATCGGGATAGCGTTCTGAGGCGACGAGCTATCGGGATAGCGTTCTGAGGCGACGGAGAGATTGGTCTGAGGGGCTAAATGTTCCTTCAGACAACATTAAGTCTGACCGCTGACTTTGAAATTGAGCACAGCAACTAATTTTATCAGTCATATTATATTCCTTTTGCTGACAAAAATCCAACTGCTTTTTGCGTCTTCAAGAATTTGTGGAAAATAACGAATCTAAATAGCTGACACGCGCTTAGTTTCTCAAATGGTTACTCGATAGAAGTTGCTCTTTGTAGCTTCAGTTCAGATTTTCATTCATCTATAGCGCCTGTTCTATGCAGGCTCACAGTGCCCCAGGGTCTATTCCCTAAACAACGGGCGCAAGGCAGGGAATAAGCCAGGACAGAACACCAACCAACCGCAGGGCACTTATACCATTCACGATTTGGTAACTCTGTTTAGCCTCAGCATGTTTTTGAGCGGTGGGGGAGAAATCGGAGGAGACCCCACAGCGACACGGAGAGAACATGCAAACTCCGCACACGTAGAGCCAGAGCGGCGAATGGAACGCCAGCCTCCTGCAGCATGAGGCGACCGCTAACCACAGCTCCCTGTGGCTCCCAATTTTTGGCATTAACACAATAAAATATATGTACAAAACGCGGGTATTTTTATTGCAGTGCAGGAAGGCAGGGATGCAGTTGCAGTGACGCTCAGAGGCTCCGTACTGCCAAGCTTGCAGCAGACAGTGAGGTTCCCCTGCACCGTCACACTAACCCGCACGGAATCGCGTTTGAAACACGTTTCGTCTCAGCGCCGCACCGCCAGCGACCGTCTCCCAGCTCGTACCGCGCACCGGAAAATACAAAATGCGCCGATTCCCGCTGGGCGCGGTGTTCCGCGGCGGCGTGTGGAAAATCGCTAACGCGGTGCCATCGCCTGCACTAGGTGTACGTTCCTCAGCGGGTGGAAGCTAGAAATCTTCAGAAAAGGGGAACATAATGAATGACCCTTTATTTGCCGTTTGTAGCATGAGTGCTTTCGTGCTTCTTTTCACGCATCCCATCGTGCTCTTCTCTGAGACACGCACTTCTAGACGTGAGAGCAAAGTTTTGGATCTGGGTTCAAGCCGTTTATCGGGAGCCCCTGGAGCATTCCGGGCTCAAGGGCCCAACTGTTGCTATTCTGCTGAGGATGGGATTCGAACCTTCTGATCACTGGCCTATCTTGCCGAGTTACACACCTCCCACCAAAAGAGAAAAATTGCCTCCCCAGAACTGAAGCAGAGGAGTATAGGCAGATCTAACCTCTAGCATCTTTTTAAAGCTTGAGTAAGATCGTAAAAATCCTTGAGGGGAGTAGCCTCTCCGATCGCGTTTAATGCTTGGAAAGGGGCTGAGAATTCAGGAGCAATGCAGTGAGGGGGGGAGCAGCATTTGCATTATTTAAGGATATATCCAACACCAATTGAAGCTTTTAAATCGATTTGACTTAAAGCTGGAAGTAACTTAACCGTCTGGAGCCCTGACTGAGAGCTTTCAGGAAGCAGATGAGAATTTGAGGGTAACATCCCTATCACCCTATTTGTCTCATCGCTACCTTCTGATCTCCACTATCTCCATCCCACCCGAGAAGCTGATCTCACGTCAGTTCTACTCATCGCCAGATGTATGTGCCGGGCTCAGGGCTGTGGAGTCGGAGTCGGAGTCGAGGAGTCAGAGTCAATTTTGGGTACCTGGAGTCAGAGTCGGAGTCGGCAAAAAGTTAACCGACTCCGACTCCTACTAAATTTAAATGGGAATTAAAAAAGTAAGTTGAAATGTCCCAATTCA
>JAOYFF010000015.1:2402818-2413005 GCA_025773925.1 Cryptomyrus ogoouensis | reverse complement strand
AAGAGAAGAGTCATCCACTGTTGGGGCAGGGAAGAGAAGAGTCATCTACTGTTGGGGCAGGGAAGAGAAGAGTCATCCACTGTTGGGGCAGGGAAGAGAAGAGTATTCTACTGTTGGGGCAGGGAAGAGAAGAGTCATCTACTGTTGGGGCAGGGAAGAGAAGAGTCATCTTCCCTAGGAGCTGAGAAGAGAAGAGTCATCTGCTATTGGGGCAAGGAACAGAATAGTTATCTCCTTCTGATGTGGAAGAACTGGGCTCCTGGAAAAAGCAAATGAGATCTATGAGATCTATGGTAATTCGGATGCCTGTTTGTTCTTCAATTGAACTGATTTCAGACTGTTGACTTCTAGCACTGCTTAGCCTTTTAGTTGCTGCTAACGTAATGTCTTTGAGAGAAGAGTACTGCAGTATTTCCGCCCATTTCCCTCCATAGCTGTGGGTGGGCATGCCCGCCTGGTACGTGGCTGCCTGCCGTGCCAACGTGAAGAGCGGCGCCATCATGTCGGCGCTATCCGACACTGAGATCCAGCGGGAGATCGGCATCAGCAACCCGCTGCACCGGCTCAAGCTACGGCTGGCCATCCAGGAGATGGTGTCCCTCACCAGCCCCTCGGCACCCTTAACCTCACGCACGGTGAGTCTAGGGCAGGCCAGGCACTCTTCTCCCAGAACCCACCTCACGGATCAGGTCTCGTCTCTGTATTTTCCCCATTTTTACTTTCAATTTATTTAGCAAGTGCTTTTATTGAAAGTGAGATACGGTTGAGAAAGCAGAGTCAGTCAGCCAGTCCCAGGAGCAATTTGGGGTTAAGGGCCAGGCTCAGGGGCCCAGCAGTGTTATTACTCTGCTAACCTTGCTGATTTGAAACGGCGACCTGCCAATCACAAGCATAGCATGCTAACCCACTGAGCCGTATGATGGCTGTTAAATAGGTGGACTCCGCCTCTCGAAGCAGGCCCCACCCATTTATTTCTGATATTATTCAATTAATCACAAGCCTTGCCCATCCTCACCGGCTCCGCCCATCTTCCAGGCTCCGCCTTCATTCCACCTTCCGGGTGTCATTTCCCTGGCATGTCACATATCCACTGCACATCACATTGCTATGCTTGGTCAGGCAGTGCCTTTAAATCCCTGGGTTACAGAGTAACCCCCACCCCCCAATGGAAATGAGGCAACAATGTTTCCTCACCGACCTGCTAGCTAACGGGGCGTCGCTCTCATCTCCTCTCTGCGCAGTCCTCCGGAAACGTGTGGGTGACTCACGAAGAGATGGAGACCATGGCAACATCCAACAAAGCGGTCAGTGCCATCTGGGTGACACCCCCGCCGGGCGTGCATATGGCACGCTTCCCAGTCCATTTGCATCAGACACGTGTGGTGTGTGTGACATGAGCATCTGTGTGCATGTGTGTGCGCGTGTGTGGCTATTAGCGTATGATGTAGGTGTGTGCGTATGTATGTACACATGTGCGGCCAATAATGCGTGCTGTGTCTGTGTGTGTTTATGCGTGCGGCCATTAGCGTGTGACATATATGTGTGTGTGCTGTACCGCTATCTTCCATTCCCCACGTGTCTCTGCTCTCCGTGTCAGTGAGCTCCCTCCCTTCTTCCCTTGCACTCGCCACAGCGCCGCTTTCGCGCTTCGCCAGCGCGGTTCCGGGAGCCTGTGGGCGGGGCCAGGCTGGGTCTGGCGGGGGCGGGGCCACTGCACCCTCACTAACGGTTTCTGTTGTGTGCGTTAACATGCTGTCAGGAGAGCGAGGAGGGCAGCTGGGCCCAGGTGAGAGCCGCCCATCACCACGCACCATCGCCAACCCCCCCCGCATTGATATCCTGTGGTGGGGGGAGCTCGCGTTTTTCATTTTTCCCACCACCCTTGGCAAAGACCAGCACAGGCTACTTTTGCCCCCACGTTCCCCCCACCCAGGTGGGGCCGTGACAGGCTGGTCACTGTACTGTCAGAATCCACTCCACTCCCCAATTTGGAGGTGTAAAAAAACGTCTCTGGAAGCCTCTGAACGTGTATTTGTATCACAGTTCATATTCTGTTGCATTGTGGGAAAAGTATGTGTTTGCGCATAACCCACTGCCACCCGGCAGACCCTGGCATATGGGGACATGAACCACGAGTGGATCGGCAACGAGTGGCTGCCCAGCCTGGGGCTGCCGCAGTACCGCAGCTACTTCATGGAGTGCCTGGTGGACGCCCGCATGCTGGACCACCTCACCAAGAAGGACCTGCGTACCCATGTTAAGATGGTGGACAGCTTCCACCGGTGAGGGGGGGAAGGGTCGTCAAAGGGGCTGCATGTTTATTGCCTACTGGAGGTCACTGCATAGGTCAGTTGTGCTCTATGGTGTACTGAGAAATATCGTAATAAGACATTTTATTAGGTCTATTCAAAGTCCTTCAGAACCATATGCTACTCTACAGGAAAATGGCTGTATTACTGCTCTTAATGTTACCCTTATCCTGTGGTTATTTTGCATGGCCATATGTGCTCTAAACAGATAGGCTGTTAGACAAGATGTGCATTATGTTTTTTTTTTTTTTGACAAATTATTTTGAAGCACCTCTGGCTCTGTGTCTCACACAGGGCCAGTTTACAGTATGGCATAATGTGCTTGAAGCGACTGAATTATGATAGAAAAGATCTGGAGCGCAGGAGAGAGGAGTGCCAGCATGAAATCAAAGGTTGGCCTTTTATCAATCTCCTTTTTCTGGGCTCTGTCAGAGGGTGCCACCCAGTGGCCATTAGAGGAACTGCACATATGGGGGATATGATGAGTCATGTGATCACACTGAGCATGAAGCCTTACTGCGTGTGTGTGCGGCTGCACAGACATTCTGGTGTGGACCAACGACCGGGTGATACATTGGGTACAGTCCATCGGCCTGAAGGAGTACAGCAACAATTTGTTGGAGAGTGGCGTGCATGGTGCCCTCATCGCCCTGGATGAGAACTTTGACTACAGCAGCCTGGCCCTCATCCTGCAGATCCCCATGCAGAACACTCAGGTGAGGGAGGGCAGTCAGCCTCCAAGACCTTAGGCATTAGGAATGGCTCACTGCTGTTCAGTTAATGTGGGCCTAACATTTATATTTTATTTATATAGCTAGATTTTATTCAAAGTCACTGCAATGTAGAAAGCAGGGTCATTGGGGTTCAGGGCTTTGCTCAGAGGCCCAACAGTGGAATCATTTTGGAATCACTTCTAATCATAGCCACAGCATCATAAGTAAACCTAAGAATGGCTCACATGGCAGAAATCAAACTGAAATGAGAAAGATACTTTAAAATGGTTTGTAACTTGAAGAAGCCCAGAGGAGGGCCATCAGCATGAATTCTTCCATCTGAACCCTTTTCATGCCTCTCTGGCGCCCCCTGCTGAAAGCCAGGAGGAATTGGGCTGTTCAGAGCACACTGGGCCAATGGCTTTATCGGATCAGTTCGGTCTGCTGCTTTGAGAGACGGTGATGGTATCAGCCAGTTCACACTGCGAGGAGGTTGGGGGTGGGGGGGGGGTGGTCGTTTCTTGCTGCTCTCATTATCAGATAGATTACAGTGGGCTTGTTATGCTATTGGCATAAACCTCAGCTTGAGGAAAAGGCCACCTCCAGCTATATCAGATACCAGAAAGGGTAAGGACCAGTGTCCCCCCACTCCATCCAACAGTTCAGTAACTTACGGATGTTTGAGTTTGTTTATGGATTAGCGGCTAGTGTGATGCAACCTGCTCATGAATATGCAGGCAGATGGCAGCGGTGCCCTTGACTGGCACCAGGTTGGCTGACAGCTACAGCCAGCAGCCTGCTGGTAAATCCAGCGTAACGGTGGACTGAGACTGGCTGCAGGCACGCGACCCGTTTGGCTCGCTCGGGAAGTCGCTGGGGACAGTAAGATGCCTCGGATTCTTTGAGGAGCAACTCAGTGGGTTAGGATTCTGTGACAGTGATCGGAAGGTTGTCGGTTTGAATCCCGTGGCTGGCAGACTGATGTTGCTGCATGGCCATTAATATGAAAAGTAATGTACCCCTGGGGTAAGCTTGTATCTGTTCCACAGGCCAGGCAAGTTCTGGAACGGGAGTTTAGCAACCTACTGGCACTGGGAACCGACCGCAGGCTGGATGAGGTGAGTGGGGTTAGGGTGGGGCACAGTTCAAAAATGATACTCAAAGTTACTTAAAATAAATAAGTGGGATTTTTTTAAATACTGTACTCAAAATAATGGAGATCAGGTCTGAACTCTAATTGGATTTTATTAGAAATGGGGTTCCACACAAATGAAGGCATAGCACAGAAACTTGTGAAACCCAAGGGGGTGGGGGGCTCAAATGAGTTGTCATCAGATTTCCGACCCAACATCCAATTTTTTGAATATCTAACAGCGTCTACAAACTGATGGTATTTATCACCTGGCCAGGTCCAGTGTTGGATCTCTGCTTTTTATCCCCCCAAAAATACTGTACTAGAATCAACTAAATACTGAGTATCTATGAAAAGCAGTTCTTGAAATAGGATAAACATATTTAGAATTGGTGTTCGGTAAGACACATAAGCATCTGAACACCTCACATCGAATCACTGCCCTTTATCCGGATCGGTGACCCCCCCCCAGAGTGATGACAAGTCCTTCCGGAGGTCTCCATCGTGGAGGAAGCGCTTCAGGCCGCGGGAGGGCCAGGGCCTGGGCACCGTGCCGGGCTCCATTGAGACGCTGCCGGCCGGCTTCCGCCTCACCTCCATGTCGGTGCCGCTGTCGACGCCTGGGGTGCCCAAGAGGCTGCAGCCTGAAGGTAGGCCCCACTGACCCCCCCTCGCCACCCGCCCCGCTCCCCTCACACATACTCACTATGGCGCTCACAGTGCGCCCTGCTAACATCTCTACTAATGGGGCGGGAAGCCTGGGAAGCTGAAGAGGGAAGGAGGAGTCTCTCCCCAGGCCACTTGCTGGGCTCAGGTTTGTCGGGGGCAGCACGTGGGGGCGGGGCCAGTCCGCCAAGCCTGGCCCCGCCCCCCGGCTCAGTGCCTCCGTGTCTCCCTTCGCTGCCGCCGCTCACTGTGAGATATTTCCTCTCTGTCCTGCACCCCCAACTAGCCGGACCCCCCCCCTCGCCGAGGTTAGATCCCTCCGCTGTGCGGACTTACTCTTGTTAACTCCGTTCTGCAGGTGGCAGGTGAGTCTCATCGAGGACTTTGGGGTTGGCGGGGGTGTCTGCATTGGTCATACCCTGAAGCTTTCTTTCCCTGTCGCTTCATGATGCCCTCCCCCCACCCGCAATCCGGTTGTTTGGCCCCCCCCCCCCCCCCCCCCCCCCAGTAAAGACTTACCCCCTAAATCCGGTCAACTCTAACCAAGCCCCTGTTATCTGTTATCTTTTATTACTAAAAACGTTCTTTTCGACAAGAACACCGACAGTGGTTTTGTGAGCAGTGGTGGGGAAGATTCATATTTTGTTGTCAACAGACAGATTATAACGTGTGGGACACACTCCAAAGTAAGCCTGCAGGGGGCGCCAGCTTGTGTCCAGCGGGGGAGGTTCACATCGTACGGTGCCGTCGGCATGGGTTAGGTGCTTTCGAGTCCTGTTGTTCAAGGACATCCCATGCTATTTGTCGCAGGCAGGCAGGCATTTATTTTACACCTTAATTACATTAACAGCGTAATCACTTTTTTTCTAGTAAAAGCTTTAAAATTGTCCAAAAGTCGGCTTTTCAGTTTTAGTGTTAATTTCTGTACGCTGAGTATTGGCCTGTGTACGGAGTATTGGCCTGTCTAGTCACTGGGGTGTAAGGAGAATAGCCTAAAAGCTAACAGTGAGCTCACAAATCTATCGCATAAGAAGAAAAACAGTCTGAAAAACTGTACATGCAAAATATTTGAGTTTTTTTTTTCATAGTACTTTTCTCAGAAATTCCCTTAAAACAAATACACAGTTTGGTCATGTCCTGTTCTTTTTGTTTTTCTGTCCTCTGTTGACCAGCTTATGTAAGAGCATGGGCCACTTAAGGTAAGTTTCTGTTCCGAGGGAACAACACATGGACTATAAAGAGTGCAATTGGCATGTTCTGTACTGCCACACATTTATCTAATTCATTTAATTACATTCTGCTCTCTATTCCCGACTGCTATTAACATCCCTTGGCTACGACTGCTATTAATTAAACGTTTTATGAGAATTCAATCTGTAGTTATTACATAAGCGTGTTCAAGGCAATGACTCTAAAACACGCTGATATCTGACAAACTTTTAGAACATCATACATAATATATTGGAAACTGTGCCAAACTAACCACGTACCAACAACGAACTAGACATGCGAAATATCCGTAACAAATAGTTTTCTCATTGTCATTCTATTTTTAATATTTGAGATTTTACGTGCCATACATATACTACTGCCTATACTATATAGACACAAGAATTGCTGTAAATCGGTGCAGATACATTTAAGATGACATAATGGCATATTTAATTGCCCTGAAGATGAGCACTGATCTCCTCTGTGCCCCCGGCGTTACATAAGAAGGGAGTCGCTGTGGCATCGATTCCCATTAAGAAAACTTTACTGAGCAAATAGTTTCCTTTCGGCCGCGTCATAAAAGCTTTTCTTATAGGTGGGAACGTAAAGGCGCAGTAAGATCCAGCTGGGCTCGCTCACATTAAAAAGTAGCTGGTCATGCATCCATCCAGACCGTGCTCCGCGTGACAGAGAGACCTGCCGGCTTTCCACGTCTCTGCGCTTAAGTCTCCGGCTTCGCACCGCGGGGACATTAAGACTCATCTGCGCTGTTATCCCGCCTGTTTAGACCAGAACCGGAACCGAAACCAGAACCGTTATCTGCTTACAACAGCGGTTGGAGCGTCTTGTATTTCGGCGTCCTCCACAATAGGTGAGCTGAAAATGCTTGCATATAGTTTATTTAGGCTAGATGTTGCTGCACTTTTCATATTATTTTCTACATGTAGTCTACATTAAACGTTTGTAGCAGTGTAATACTATACGTGTTTCTGGTCATGCTGTAACTATTTCTGGTACTTGAAAGAAGCGGTTTTTTATCTATCAAAGTTGGACCTATGGCTTTACGCACTGCATTATGTGATACGTGTGTTTTAAACGTGTGTTACTAGTCAAAAGCTGATATTTTTAAAACGGTTTTGATATGAACTGGTTGTGACAGGCAGTTTTCCCCTCTGATATGAAAAACCCTTTGCAAATTTGGGGCATACATCTCACCTGATTCCCTTCCATTCTGAATGTGGTATTATGGGACCTGAAACCGTTTGTTTTTTAACGTCTGTAACGAGGTGCGGGATTATCAGGGTCTCCTTTAACGCCCATTCTCTCATGATGTCCTTGACATGAGTAATGGATCATGTAGTAACATTTACTGTGAGTATGTCTACGTTGCTCCGCTGTGGGTCATCCTGGATAGATTGTACTTTAATTGCATGGTGGTTTAGCAAACTCAGTTAGTTCATGTCTTTCTTGTTTATTTTTAATATTTCTTTTTTGCAGTCTCAGTATTGGCAAAGATGGTATTGGTCTTTGTGGGGTGAGACAAAATCTTGGGGGAATCTGTTAAAAGAGCAGGAATGTCTCCCAAATCCAGGAAGTATTGGTGATCCGCTATGGACAGAGGTTATATTACTCTATCAGGATACAGCTGCAGATATTTTCCGTTGGATTTACTTACGCTGGACATACCTGGGTGTGCGATCCTACTTAACGCGTGTCTCTGCTCCTCAGTGTGCTCCATGGGCAGGGTCACCAGCAGGCTATATGGCCCCCTGGCCCCCACCCTGAGCAGATCACCCCTGGCTCAGCCACTTTCCTGCTCAGAGCAGCCCGGCACAGAACCCAGAATCCTAGAGGAGCTTCTGAAGGAATGCAGGGAGGTTCTGTGCAAACGGCCTCCTCGGCTTAAGCGAGCCTTCCTCCTCCTGGCCAAGAACACCCGCCGGCACCAGCCCTTCCGGGTCATGCAGTGGAACATCCTCGCTCAAGGTAGAACTTGGGCCACATGGAATGGCTGGGTCTATTTTGTCATTCATTTTAGCACAGCAAATGGCACATACAGTACTGTCGTAAGTGAAAATACACGCTAACTCAGAGTTTCCCAATTCCGGCCCTGGAGGGTCAGTCTGCAACACAGCGTTCAGGTTTACCTGCTCAGACACACCTACTAAACCCGGTAATTAGCTGATTAAGATGTTCAAGCAGGGGAATCTGCAAACTGTGTTGGATTCTGGCCCTGCAGGACCGGAACGGGGGGATCCTGCTCTAGCTAAATATCTTCAGTGTTAATTAATCTTTGTTTATCTAAACTGAGCCCTGCTCAGCTGTCATCCTAGACCGTAATAAAATGATTTACCAAAGTTTGCATACTGCTTGTAGATTAAATAAAATTTTACTGATGACGTCATTCTATCGGGATCTCGATTCTTATACTCGCGACTGATTTGGTTGATCTAACAAGGTTTTCCAGTTATGGCCATTGCTGGTGCTGATTTCACTATTTTCATCATCGCTTTTCTTCTGACCTGGCAGCTCTGGGTGAAGGTACCGACAGCTTCATCCAGTGTCCTCTGGATGCCCTGAACTGGGCGGAGCGCAAGTACCTCATCCTGGAGGAGATTCTCACTTACCTACCGGACATCGTGTGTCTGCAGGAAGTGGACCACTACTTTGATACGTTCAGGCCCATTTTCTGCAGCCTGGGCTACCACGGCACGTTTCAGCCGAAACCGCGGTCGCCGTGTCTGCAGGTTGAGGGTAACAATGGGGCGGACGGCTGCGCCCTGTTCTTCCGGAAAGAGCGTTTCCAGCTCGTAGATGCCTTCAGTCTCCGGCTGGTGGCCATGAGAGTGAAGACTAACCAAGTGGCCATCGTGCAGAAGCTGCAGTGCAGAGATTCGGGGCAGCTTCTCTGCGTGGCCGTGACGCACCTGAAGGCGCGCAGTGGCTGCGAGCGACTACGCAGCGCCCAGGGCTCCCACCTGCTGCATCACCTGCGCAGGTTCACCCAGGGAACATGCATCCCGCTGCTGGTCTGCGGCGACTTCAACGCGGAGCCCGGGGAGGACGTGTACCGCCGCTTCTCCTCATCCAGCCTCAACCTGGCCAGCGCCTGCAGGCTCTTGAGTGCGGACGGGCAAGCAGAGCCCCCCTACACCTCCTGGAAGATCCGGTCCTCCGGAGAGAGCTGCCACACACTGGACTACATCTGGTACTCACGGCAGACCCTCGCCGTGGACTCTGTGCTGGATTTCCCAACGGGGGAAAAGATCGGACCCAACCGCTTGCCTTCCTACAGCTATCCGTCGGACCACCTCTCTCTCGTCTGCGATTTAAGCTTCCAGGAAAAACCCCTCAGGCTGTTATAGCATTTAATAATTAGTAATGCTGATTATATTTTTTTTTATGATTGTACAACCAATGAATTATTCAGTTTTTAAGCAGTCACCCATTCATTCATTAGGATTAAGGGCAGAAGATCCAAGAGGATGTGAAAATTCACAAATAATACTTGGACCTAATGACGCAACAAGTTTAAAAAGGTTAAAAACTTTTTAAAAATTAAGTTACTGCGAGAAATGCAGGATTCATTGGTTACAAAGTAATGCAACTTAAGAAGGCTGATTGCCGAGACAAAGACGCACAACATACCCAAGCCAAGATGTGAGGATGCAACTTTTTTTTTTTTTTTTTTACCAAAAATAATGTTTAATATTAAAGGTGGTGTGAGTAGATACTATAGAGCCAACACATATTAAATAATGGTAAAATACTCCAAAAATATTGCCATTTAATTGTTCATGGCCAACTCGAAAATAGCCAAAACCAATCGAATACTTGATTGCTAACATCCAGAGATATGTAGTTATAAGTAATGTGAAGCCAGCCAATTCAAGATCCCATAACCATCCCGGTGCAGCATGTCTGTGTGGAATAGTTCATTCTGACCAGTGTTGATGAGTTACAGAATAACACGATGCTTTCCTCTTCTGCATATTTAAATGGACATACAGTGTAATGGTGTAATTGGTATTTTGAACTTGTTCAGCTATCATTAATTCCCCCCCCCCCCCCCCCCCCCCCCCCCCGGCGCCGGGATTCCCCCCTCCCCCCCCCCTTTGTTCCCCCCAAAAGATGTTTATGTGTTGCTAGTTTTTT
>JAOYFF010000015.1:2382703-2402808 GCA_025773925.1 Cryptomyrus ogoouensis | reverse complement strand
ATTTAAATTAACAAAAGGTGGTAGGTGTTTTTTTGTTTTTTTTATTTTTTTCCTTTCATTTTTCTCCCCCCCCCCCCCCCCCCCCGCCACTCACCCCTCAGGACAGTGCTTCCACTGCTACACGTGCCTTTGTCCCAGCAAAGAGCTGTTAATGGTTTGCAAGTTTTTTTTTTTGCATTAATTCATTTTCAAAACATATTAATCCAGCACTCAAAACAGGGGTTTATATATAATTTTTTGGTAAAATCAAGTTGAATACACTTTGAAACAAGAGTACAACAAAAAAAAAAAAAGTACTTCAAAATGTTGAATATACAAACTAGTTACAACTGTTTTCATTTTTGAGAAACAAAGCACAAGCTGCGAGAGTTCAGGCTGCAGGTGAGCGTGATTTAAACAGTCAGAAGTATAAGAAGAGAATGTCCAAAGTGACAGGGAGACCACGGGAAGGCGGGTATCTCTCAGCAAGGTCAGCCAGAGCTCCCAGCAGAGCCTGTTACCGGGTCTGAGGCGTCGTTCATTTCGCAGTAATACTGTGCTCTGTACAAAGTAACGAAAAGCTTTACACAAAAAGCTAAACAGCCTATTTCTTAGAGAGAAAAAAAGACTAAGGCTGCTTGTTTGAAGAGTCAAACAGTTTAGCTGGTTTATACAAAAATCCCTTTTGTTTCTTGTTCTGTTAAGAAACCACAGGTGTTATTTTCAGTCATCATAAACACCCCCCCCCCACCCCCAGCTAGCACCACCAGGACAGACCATCTACACACAGTGATAGTCGGACGATTTGCTGGTCTGCATTTGAAATGTCTAAATCATAAGTGTTCAAGCAGGATCGGATCTCCTCCCCTGATGGATTTAGTATTTCCCTTATAGTGTCTAGATGAAATAGCGATTCATTGGTCCCCGTTTGCAAATCGAATTATAAAGGCGAAGGTGGCTTCAGGGGGCGGAACGTGGCTTTCCGTCCGTCCTGTAGCTCTGTCTATTGTTATAGTCGCTGTGACTAATTCGACAGGTAGGGGGCGCCCTGTGCCACTCCACCCAGCACGTTACTGTCCGCTAGGCCTCTGTCTGTCTAGAATAATGGCGGGGGGGGAGGGGGGGTGCCTCTGCTCAGCTATCAGGATGCTCCGTCTTCAGTGCGTCTGGAAGCATGACAGTCACTAGTCTGGGGGCTTCCGATGTCTTTGCTGTCGCCACCAGTGCCGGCCCCCCCACCTCTGCTTTGGCCTCCGGCGCCTTAACGAGGCTACTGACGAAACGGGCAGGGGACTGCCCACCCACCGGCATGGCCAGCCTCACCACCTGCGTCCCCGGAGCCACAGACACCGGAGCCAGGGCTCTGACTGTCAGTGGCGCCCCCACTAGGTTGATGCCGTGAGACCCAGGCGGGCCGGGTTTGGCCTGCAGGTGGCACTGGGCCAGCTGTGCGGCAGGAATCGTGATTATCTTTGCCAGCTGCACGGTGACCTTGTCCCCATTGTCCGCCGTGGCAGGTGCCATCGCGGGTATCGTCTGGATGACCACCTTGGGGGCCGCGGGGCCACTGGTGGTGCTGGTACTGGTGAGGAGGGGCGGGCTGCAGGAATGGACCGCCACCGTGGAGATCTTCTGCCCTAGTGACGTCGTCATGACTACGGGGACCTGCATGGCGACCCGCACTGTCCTGTGAACACAGAACGAGTCACTTATTTAAAAAAAATAAATAAAAAACACATATGCACAGAGATGTAACATTTCTCTCCTAAGTCAATCAAACATTACTGGGATCACCCTTGACAGCTTCTCTACAAATGGTCTCTAACAGTAATCAAACATGAATTGGATCTTTTTTAGGTAAACGGCATTAATTCTGACGAAGCAATGGACGGGATTAGAGCCTTACAATTTTCTAAAACCCAAGATCGAGACAATAGCCAACAGCAGCGGTATCTGACCTGGGCACAGGAGTCGTGTGGGGCGGCACTTGTGCCCGGGAGCCGTCGGACGCTGCTGTGACGGTCACTATGTGGGCCCCGGCCGCCGCCGAGAGCACGTCCTTGCCCTTGGCGGGGTTCGAGTGCAGGACACCGCGGCCGCTGCCTCGGAGGATTCCCGCCGTCTTCGCCAGCTCGGGGGAGGACAGCAGAGTCTGGGAGGAGGGGGGCACACGCTCGTATGACTTCTCAGCACCCAGGAGGTCCTCGTCGATGGGCTCCGACTTGTCGTCATCGATTACCACAATGTTTTTTGGCATCTCTTTGAACTGGTAGACTAGACGCTGACCCTCTACCTTTGCGAGGATACCCCTTTGGTAGTAATACCTGAAACAACAACATAAAATTAGATTTAGTCAAAATACATATTTCGTTTTTAGGATCACCATGTCATTGCCATTGACAAATTATTTAACATCGCTTTTATTCTCAATCTGTCCAAGGGTATAACTGCGGCACAGCAGAGTCATCCTATCCCCGTGCGATATGACGATAAAAACGTCTATCGTTTCATATTAGGCTTATTATCGTTTATTTCGTGGCGTTGCAAAATACTCTGTTTACGGCAACATTTTTTCATCGTTTTGACGGCGGTTTGCAAGGCTACACGCCACCACATGGGATGTGCAACTTCTATGAAAGTTTTTAATCTGACTTATATTATTCGTAACCCGCAGAAGACGATCCATAAATATGTACCGTGATCCACAAATATTTAACTGTCCACAAATGTGTATTTTTTTTCCCATTTGTGTTAGTGTAAATTTGTAGACGTGAAATGTGTTTTGCACATTTGTGGATCACTTCTTGTCTATTTGTGGGTCGCGTTAACATATGTGACTTCCCTCTTATTGATTTGTGGATTTTTGTGTATTTCATACTGCTACCTTTCAAGTTACATGGTGTAGACTGTCCCCTCTAGTTTACTGCTTAAAGCACACTTTATAGGATGTCTGTTTTATTTAGCGTTATTTCATTTAGGTTTCTCCCACCCTAACCACTTAGGAGCTCCGTATAACGCAGTGGGGGAAAAAAAAATTAAAAATCACAAATATATCACAATCCACAAATATGTATTTTTAGCTCTTGTGCAAAATCATATCCACAAAAATTTGTAGACGTGAAAAAGGTATTTATAGATCACTTCCTGTCTGTTTGTGGATCGCGTTACGTTTGTAATCTTGCACTTTTTTATTTGCGGATTTTTGTCCAATTCCTACCGCAGCTGAGCTGTAGAAAATAATCCATAAATACGAGGTCTAGCCATGATGTATATATCGTTATCAGGATATGAGATTTTGGTCATATCGCACAGCCCCAAGTCATCCTTTATAGTTCATTTACGTTCAAGTCCAGGGGTGGTGCAGTGGTAAGTGCTGCGGTAAGTGCTGCTGCCTCACAGCAAGGAGGTCCTGGGTTCGGTCCCAAGTCCATTCTGTGTGGAGTTCGCAGGCTCTCCCCGTGTCCGTGTGGGTTTTTGCCGGGGGCTCCGGTTTCCTCCCACAGTGCAAAAGCGTGCAGGACAGGTTGATTGGTGAGTCTAAATTGGTCCTGTAGTTGTGTGTGTGTGTGTGTGTGTGTGTGTGTGTGTGTCCCCTGTGGGGTGTGCTCCCATTTTTCCCGGGGTGGGCTCCGCCCCCCCCCCCCCCCCACGACCCCAGTTGGGATTAAGTGGTTTCAGAAAATGGATGGATGTCCAACACTAAAGCCAATGGTTAGAGTTGAGATTAATAGTTAGGAAAGGCTCACTGAACAGTAGAATATGAACGCCCCCTGCAGGCCAAGTGGGGGCGGGACGCTTACCGTAAAGCCCTACCCATGGTCTCGTAGTTCATGTCAGGCTTATTTTTGTGTTTGCCCCACAATTTGGACACGGCCTTGGAGTCCACAAGCTTGAAGATGCCCTTCTCCCTCTGCGTCCACTTGATGTACCTGGGACAGGTGTTCTTATCTTGAAGAAGATCCAAGAGAAACTCCCACAAGTACGTCGTGTTACCTGCCGGGTGGCAGACAGTATGCCGTATTACATTCATGAAGACCAAGCACGTGTAAAACCCAGGGCTGCTATGCTCAGATAAGCTGACAGTACATGCAGTCTTACCTTTCCCTTCCCTGGGTTTCTTCTTAATACCCAAATCAGGAGAGCAGTTTGATACAGGTTGATGCATCTTTGGCTTTCGACCTGCTAAATGGAGAATCAAACTAAGTTAGCAGTGACTATACATATAGCAGATTTTGGCAAAAACGCTAGACGGTGGGCCTCGTTTAGCAAAGCAGTAGTCATGAGAAGGCCAGTTCCAGATAAAACAGTACTTTAATCCACCATTTACTTACACAAAAATATTCTGCGGGCTTTACCTTTTTTCTTCTTCATCGGCTCGCTCAGAGGGGCCTCCAGAACAGCGCAGACCTCCAAGGGCTCACTCTCCTCTGTGGACACCTCCACCACGGTCTCCGTCATCACGTCCGGACGCATGGCCGCGTGGAGGAACTCCGGAGTGGAAATGCAATGTGCCGCAAGCTCGTCCGCTGCACACATATAGAAATGCAATGTTGATGACATAAGCAGACATGCCAACTACACGCTAAACAATGCACCTCTCTATGCACCTCTCTATGCACCTCTCTATGCACCTCTCTATGCACCTCTCTATGCTCTATGCATCTCTCTATGCTGAGGAGGCTCAGGTCAATCTAGTAACAAAAAGTGGTCAACATTCAGGAAGGAGTCTAATGCAACAACTGTCCTCAAGGTGGCAGCAGTTAGCTCACTGAAGAGAAACAAAAAAATAATAATTTAAGAAAGATGAATAAAACCTAAGCTGCAACTTTCCTTGAGACCCTGAGACTGACGAACACCACGACAATCTCAAATACCCGGCATACAAGCTGAGATTCAGTATCAAGGAGTTATAAAGTCAGGTCAGGAGTATGAAGTATACTGCTCAACTGGTGTAACTCATAGCTTTTCTGTTTTAAGATCAAGCAACTGACCGTCACCTCAGCATCTACAGCAGAATTAAATGGGGTGAACGTGAGGCGTGGAACAGCAGCTCACTACGCAGGACAGATGCTAGAGGATGCTTACCAGGGCTGCGGTCACCCCGCAAGCTGGTGGGAGAGTCCATGTGCAGCAGAGCTTCGGCTGCCTCGATGGTCTTGTCCAAACAGTGAACGCCACTGCCGTGCACAGACGCCTCAGCTACAGGGGGGTAGAGAGAGAAAGAGAGAGAGAAAAAAAGAGCTCTTAACAGCACAAATTTATACATTTTATTAAAAATATAATAATTTGTGATAGTTACAAGCCCACAATACTAAATCTCAGATGAAAATCAAAGCTGGGATGCAACCAAATACCAGCCACCGCCGTTACTGAAGACTGCAGCATACAAGGTAATCAGTTAAGTATTCCAGCAAAAGTAGTTTCTGTAAATGCCTCCATTATCTTTCTTACATTCCAGTTATTAATGGAGAATGCCAAACTCGCGATTTAACACAATGCATTTGCATATAATACTGTAATTTTAAAGCAGGTGTCAACACACTGTGCTTATTTACACACAGATGAGCATTAAGTTCATTCCACATGGAAATTGTACCTCCCAGTCTAAGACCTCACCTTAGGTACCACAAATCTATAAAAGTCTTTGTGTCGGCATTGATTACAGAAACCAGCTAGAAATCATTATTAACAGATAGATTTCTGCCCATATTCCATGGGCTCTGGTGCGAATGCCATGTACTGTAACACCTGTTGCCATCCATCTCCTCAGCCTGTTCTCTGCAAGGACCATTTATGGCTGCCCCTGGCAGATGCCAGAATAGCACTATTTTTAGGCAGTAAAGCGCATTCTGTCTGAAAGAGTCAATGCAGAAAACTACTGCAAATAGCGAAATCGATAATTCAAAAATAATCGTCATAAAGTACAAAATGACAGACACTGACTTGATTGCAATAAGAGTAAAAGCTAATCCTGACTCTTAACCGTTTCTATTTTAAGCGATTAGTTCACGATTCCATTTTTGTTAATATGCACTTTGAACGTATATATAAATGACCACTAATTCAGTCTAAAAGTTGCAATGAAAATAAAAATACTATTCATATCACAGTGTAAAATGTACTTAACGAATGAAAAGCTATCATGTGCCTTGAAAACAAAGGTGGTAGCTGGTACTGTTTTATACACCGTTTGGTGGTCCTGTGAAATGCAGCGCTCTTCCATTTCACTTCCGTGTTTACACTCTTTCTGCTCTTTCCCTCCAGTTTCCTCTGCAGACGTTCTCGTAGCGCCCTGTCACTCAAACCCCACCCGACTTCTATTGGCCAGTTCATTTTTTCCGACCGCCCATCTTGGGGCGCCCGATTGGCTCAGCCACGGTTTTCGATCAGCCCCGTAAAACAATTGGCCAGACTCTGTGTCCATCACACATTCACCCACCCATGCTGCATCGCATCGCTTCCGCCATCAAGTTACCGTGCACACAAAATTAAAAAATTATCCAAAATAAGCACGATTTCGCTTTAATGGAAAAATGCAATTGTGTAAATATTGAGTTTTGCACTGGCAAGATTTCAAATAAACCTACCAAATCTCTTCTTTTACTACAAGTTAAATGAATAAGTTAACGTAAACGAAATAATCTTGTAATATAATTATCGGCATATCTGTATGCACCTGAAAGGCACGCAATCTGAAAAGTATATTTCGGAACTGGGTTAAAATTATATTGATAAAAAAAAGGGTATATTGTGTGAGAACTAAGGGAAAATTAGTAACAACGTGTAAATCAAGTTATTTCAAAATAAAAACAAAAATCTATATTATTATTTAAATGTAAATTGTTCAATGTAAATCAAAGAAACATCAACGAAGATATCTAAAACACCTCATCTACAAACCCAGACAGCGTGGCAAAGACACAACAACCCAAATACACTTCCTGGTTTCCCCGAGCAACTCGCATCATCCGTTATTTTGCATCAACAAAAAAGTGCAGCTTTGTCAAAACGCATCTGCAGCTGATTTGCTGACGCACATTGAGATCTTCACATCGCCATCACATCATATCACGCAAAAATGCCACAGTTCTAAACAGAGTTTTAAAAACAGGAATATTAGAAACGGGAAAGTCAGGGACGCAATGCAGGTTGCTACCCAAGGTGATCACTTCCTGGACTTGCCCTCTAACTTCATAAAATAACTTTAGGAAATTCAAGAGGCGCTCACGCGCGCAACGCGCACAAAACGGTACCGAGCGCAAATGCACCGGAAGCCGCGCGCTCGCGAGACATTACCGGCCCTGATTAGAAGATCGAGCTGGTTTGAGGGTCCATCCTGCACCGAGGTCGCCATGTTTTCCCGGAGCTGCAGATTCACATTGACTCGCATCGAGTCGCGTCGGGGGTGGGGACGCCGAAATGAGATCACTCCGCTGCCGCCGGAAATAGTCTGAAATTCGGCCGAAAGCCGGCAACGTGCCCCCCGCCCACCCCGACAGATCGGATCCCTCCGCGCAGGACGCCGGAACTGAGCAGCGGCAACGTGACAGACGGGGAAGCGAAGCTGGTACCGTGCAGGAGCTGACATGTGGGCGGGTAGCAGATCACTGCAGAAGACTAAGGTCCTGGCCTCAAACAAGCAACTTAAAACTGCTGTTGCAAAAAGCAAAGCACTCCAATCGATTGACGATATTATAAAGGTGGTTAATTAGCTTTGCTTTTCTGGACCAAATACAATTCATAAAAAGATTTCTGAATATAAAGGTTTTATGAATCGTTCACACTTGTTGTCATGATCTCCCAAAAACACGATTTAAAAAATATATACAATCAGCATTTACTAAACATGAAGACGTCTCTTTTGTCACTCTCTGAAATGCATTTGTTTTAATGAGGAAAATACTGTATTAATACTGATTATTTTAATCCCGGGAAATCCAACAAAGATTTCTTGTTATTGATCTTTATTTTATATAAAATAAATATATTTAATATATCAAGCAACAAATTATATTTGTTTTATTGTGCTGAATTATTCCTTTGGTTTGTCAGTTTCAGCTTTTGCTTAGGTTTCAACCTATGTAATATATTACTGCTGTTTATATTAAGACATTTATTGTATAACTGAGTTTAACGTAAGTGGCATCATGTCAATACAGCCTATGGATCTAACGTTCGTACACCGCATTGATGTAGAAATTCAACAAGAAAGCAATTCCACATGTGAACACTAGGTGTCTCGCTTCAACCAAAATCCATCGATTTTCCATAATAATTATTCAAAGAAAGTCAGGGCATGAGACAGGGCACACCCTGAACCGAATGCCAGTGTATTGCAGGGCAGGCATGCGCATACACACGCACAGTCTATGGGCAATTTAGAGATAATTCACTTAATTACACATTTTTAAAACTACAGGGAGGAACTGGCTGCAGAAAACCTGCACAAACACAGGGAGAGCATGCAAAATCCATCCAAGAGCCAGAAGGGTATCTGAGCCACTGTGCCACCTCCGTCACAGCACCACTACAGGTGCAGTTTAACTCCAACAGGAAATACAGAAGAACTCTCACTCGGGATGAATAGATCAGCTTGTGTTTTGTTGTTGATTTAATGCATTTTGTTGCTGCTTTATGAATAATGTGATGGTTTATTTATTTAATATCATTAAAATCTAAAGTGTAATTTCTTGTCCTTTGCTTAGGAAATGAACAACAGTGATAATTGTTTTTTTCTTATATTAATTTGAAACCAAACAATTTACTCCTACTGTATGAACATTTTATTTTGTACTTGTATTAAAAACATGCTTAAATAATAAAAAAAAGTCATCCTTTGAATTTACTTGAATATTACTATAGGGGCTGGTAAAATGGAATGAGAACTGGCTGTATATGCCTCTAGATATATTTGGTTTAAAATATTAGAGGAGATCTAGATCTACCTCTGAATAGAATAGGTGATATTTTGCTGATCCCCACTCTCCCTTCACTCACTCCATCTTGCTCTCCATGAGACAAGCAAACTAATATACAGGTGAGAGCAAGCGGGGGTGGTTTGTCAAAGCGCACAGCAAACGTGCAGCAAAGCAATGGGGGTTAAGGGTCTTGCCCCTTCGAAACAAGGCTATGAATACAGCTACTCTAGTTAACGCTAGATCTACGTAAATAAGGTTTGACGAACGTCACTGAAGCCACTGGGCAGGATGCTGATCTTGTTAATCTAGTTACTGCAGACTTACAGTCAAAAGGGTAACGGCAGACAAAATGGCAGTTAGTTCACGTTCTCTTTTGCCGTATTTATTACATTAAGAGTGAGAGAATTCCCAGAGCTTATCTGTGCGGCAGGTAGAGACCTGAATTTCCCGCTAACGCTGATTAGCGCGTATCTTTTTGGGCACGTGGGAGGGGGGAGGTCTCACCCGCAGTCACCACCTCCGTCTCCACCTCCTGCTCCTCGGCCACGCCCTGCATCAGGTAGGTCTCGTCGTCGTACACCAGCACCTGCGCGGTGTAGCACTGCTCCAACTGCCCCCCAGGCACGGGCTCCACGACCACGGCGGGGAAGCCGTCCTCCTTGCAGTACACCCCGGCCTGCTCCCCCCCCTGCAGAAAGATGAGCCGTCATTTAGTCGCACTCCTGCTTCCTGCCACTAGGGGCAACCGGGGAGGGAGCAATTAACACCTTCAGCAAAAGCCAGATGGATACAATCCCTATGGGGGAATGGAGAATCGGTCCCCTGTTTATAAAGATGTTCTCCATGTTATTTGGTACATGGATGAATCGCCACAACTAAACCGCTTTTGCCTGGAGTGGCAGGGACTTCTTACACATTTATGTTACTATTGACAAGGATTCAGGATAAAAGAATTAAGCAAAAATTACATTTCTGCACACAAAAATGACACATAAGAGGTTAAAAGGCAGGTTAAAGACAACTTCTGTGGTATTTTGATATTCAATTTGTAAACAGACCTGTAGACTCTACCGGAGGTCCTTACTACAGAAAGTAATTTTAACATGATTATTTTAATGAACTGCATAATCTTCCAGCCTGCTCCACCATTAGCTGTGCAGTCTCTCCCGTTTCCCTGAGTGAAACCCTGCATTACCAGTTGTGTCCTGCTGTCTTGGGCCAGGATTCAGAGAAGCCTCTGATCCAGAGACTGAACTGTACAGGGCGCCACAAGCACCTCTGCCTGCCCTGGCTTCTAAATGTGCAGCCGGCTCTCCAGAGCAAACATGCGTGAACATCCAAACAGAACAAAACGTTAAATATTCCAAACATTAAATATGAGCAGATGGGCTCTTCAGAAGAGGATTTATTTGCATTTATACGCATGATAACAGAAATGTCATGAACTAACAAGGTGGGAAAGAACTATTCTAATTTGACAGCAAGTATCACAGGATGATTATTAAATATTCATACTTTTGTGCAGCCGATCTGTGTCTGGAAAATGTTCCGGGTTGTGTTTGCTGTGACTTGCATGTGATGTTAAGGTGCAGAGCTTTTCCAGTATACATCATATTTATATCAGCAACAGATTCCAAATAGAATTACACATTATTAATGAGAAACATACCAGTTCTTAGTCTTTTCAAAGGAGAAATTTAACCGTGCTCTTCCGGAGAAAATAGGGCTTTTAGGCTGGGAAGTGGACATTCCCAGAATGCAATGTCTTTACGCATTCTTACCGGCTGCGGGTTCTCCACGGTGCCGATGTACTCTACGACGGTCCCTCCGCCGTCGACAACCACCACAGAGGTCATGGTGCATTCCCCCAGGTGTGGATGGCGCTCTCAGAACAGGTGGGGGCCCCACAGGTCTGCTCCGCCCTCCCCAACCACAACCCACCCCCTCAGCCCCAACCAGCTGACCTGCTGAAAGAGAGAGAGAGAGAGAGAGAGAGAGAGAGAGAGAGATAAGCACGTGCTGATGTGTGTCTGAAGGTGTCTAACATCCTATAGTTAGTGGTGATTTTGAAAATTAGTACATTGGTTTTTTTCACTTTGTAATAGACAATAAAGTTTTGAATCTTGAATCTGGCTTGGGAGAAAGAGATTTGATCAGAAATGGTATCGATCCGATACCCAATATCAGTATCGGGTTGATATGGATATGATAGAGAATCACTGATATCAGGGATAGCCTGAAAGGTTGCAGAACTGCTTGCAGCCTTAACACGACTTTTTGTAAGCAGGTCATGTGATGGTTACGTTGCACTGGAGACTTAGGAGTACTTTATGTCTAGGTGTGGTTAGTTGGGGTGTACAGTGATGTTTATGACCGATTCCTTAATTAGATTTAATTTGGCAACAGATTGCACAATTTCTACTTTATGAAATATTTCTGTTGATTTCTGTGAAAGTTGTTACTCAATAAAACAAGGCAGCGGACGTGTAGATCCGGTCGGCCCTGGATTTCTTCATGTGCTGCACTGGCAGAGCTTTCGTTTGAGCAACATGACCGTTATATTTTCCTGTTCCTAGCAAACTCAAACAGTGCAGCTGCAGCACTAAAAATTTAATATCGGACCCGAAACAAATATTGGGCCACGTCTAGACTTCATATGAAATGTTTAAACATTCAGTTAAATGTACAATAATCTGAAGCCACATAAGTAGTGAGTAATTTCCGGATTTTGGAGATGTGGGGAAAAAGGAATGCAAAGAACACACCAAAGACAGGCCTAAGGAATTTACCACGAGCGAAAGCAGCATTTACAAGGAATGAAAGAGCCGACATGCCGTGGAAGATGTAAAGGCTTCCGAAAGACCACAAAACAAGACCTCAGACAAGCGCATCATGGGGAAAAACTCAGACAAGGGTTTGCCTCTCGAATCACCCAGACTCTCTGTAGGTGTGAGAAGAGCACAAGACTTCTGTCTGCTTGCTGCCGTTACGGCAGACCTGATAACAGACACTTATTTTTGGAATTTTTATTATTGACGGCACAGCTGCGCGAGCCCCTCCGACGGCAGAGTGCTCTCCTGACGGCCAGCGACTCGGCTAAACGGCGCAGCTAACACATCCCAAGGGCTCGCCTTTGATTGGACAGCAGCTGGTCGCTGACGGGATGCGCAGGTATCCTGGGGGGAAAAAACGATAATGCGGAAGCCTCCTGCCAGCCCTCCTGGGCCGCCGCTCCTCCAGGAAAGCCCCAGGCCCGTCTTGGCCTACCTACTGCTCCTCCAGCCCCTCTGGACTGAGACAGACATCCTCCTTCCCCACGGAGCAGGGAAATCGAGAAGCAAAACAGGAAGCACCTCAATTACTCTCCCTGCATGACCGCCGCCCATCTGTCGTCACGGAAACGGCCAGCCAGAACAGCACGGCACGCCCCCCCCCGGTGACAGGCGAGCAGAAAATGGGTGTCGAGGGGATTGTCCCAGTCACCAGCCTGTGGCTACATCGCCCTGCAGATCACGGACAGCAGCCACACCGCCTCAGCGATTCGCAAAATGGATCTCGTCAGTCAGAACAAGAGTCTATCGTACTTTGTGTGTTTCAAGGTGATTTAGACACAAACGCCACTAACTGTCAGAGAAAACACCATCAGAAATCTATTAAGTAGGTCTTCGGGCCACTGTGATTCGCTTCATTACCCTTTCATGTAGTACTTACATATAGCAATCTTATTAAAAACAGCAAACTCCGGAAAGAGAGTTAATCCATGGGAGAACACAGACTTGTTCACAAATTCCAGTTGTTTACGCTCAAGCGAGCTACGACGATCCTTCCGGATTACGTTACAGTAAGGATGAGGAATTCTGACGTGGTAGGAAACCCAAGGGAGAAATGCAGGCATGGCAGGCAGTCAGGAAAAAGGCCTGAGTCACACTGCCCTCCCCCCCCCCTCCATATTAGCCAGACAGCCTACGGAGGTAGGTGAGGGAGTGCGGCAGCCCCTTCTGTGCCACAAACCCACAAGCCAAACCGGAAGATGGGAGAGAGCAGCTATGGCCGGGAATTCTGCGTGCGGCTCCCTCGACCTTAGTGCCCACATAAAATGGGCGTTTGGGTCTTAAAAATCCAAATGTGTGTAAATTATAGCTGCAGAATCAGCAGGGGAACTAAAGGACGGGAGGGGGGGGGCTGGTGGATTACACTCAACCTCATTTTCTAATTGGCCTCGTAGTGAGGTCATTATTCGGATAGGGAGTTCTCTGCTAAGTGCTAGCTTAATGAAAAACAACAGCGTATACCAAACACAGGGTACGACAGGGTTAAAATGAGCGAGTACGTGCTACAGGATACAGGGCAGAGCTGGGATTAGAAAACAGGAGGACGCAACTTGACTGAATCAGAACATAGTGCCCCCCCACCCCTCCTTACAACACAAATCGAGAAATACGGACATCTTGAAGGCAAAAAGAAACACGGGCGAGGTGCAAAGCGTCACTCGCCGGTAACATTGTCAGCAGCTCGTTCTGAAGAATCGTACACCGGGGGTTAGACGCTGTAGGAAAATCCTCTGCCAGTCCATCTGACCAATGGTCTCTCTGCAACAACGGCCGCAGCTTTAATTTTGCACTCACTCAGTAGGAAAACACCGGCGTTTTTGATCTCGGTCGCTCTCCCGTTAGGCTCTCACAAGGCTTTGTAATTTACTCTATAGCTTTTGCACCAATGCTGATGTGTACTTGTTACCACTCTCTCGCTGGCTGCGGCTGAACTTACACCAAGTTGGCTCCTTGACAGCTGCCTGCTCGTTACGCATCTTCTGCCTCCCTTGTACGTCGCATCTGCTAAACGACGGTCAAAGCTGCCTCACAGATGGGCTGGACTTCTCCGATACATCATGCAGCGCTCAATTTAGATTATGTGATGCTGCATATATAAAACACACAGTGCCCACAAGTGTGACTACAGCGGTCCACAAAACACGGGCATCCGAAGGTCTAGAAGATTCTTACCCGCATCCAGAAGCGAGACGTGGCTTCATTTCACATTAGCGCTGGGACAGTATAGAACTTCCACAGCAGGCAAAAATATGTAAAACCCAGTCACCCATGAACCCACTGGGTCATTGTACAACCTTCAGTTGGGCTGCTTCTTCAGAATCAGGGCAAGGGATCCAGCAACGGCACGGTGGACTTCTCAAGTTCAGGGAGAGCTCTGTTACGGCGCTAATGTCTTCAGCCACACGATAGCTGCAGGGTCCATGCAGAAACGTCCTGCACGAGCTCGGGGTAGAGAAACCTTGACAGCATCTTCCTACAATAACAGGCACCCTGCCTAATGCAGACCAATAAACAGCTTAAAGCTGCGCTGTTGACTCAGTTCAGTGCTTCATATCTTCTGAAACGTGACGCTTAAAGGTTCCACGGTGATTATAAATAGGGCTCCGTCTGGAGAAATGCCGGGTATCTACTGTCAAAGATATTTATACAGCTTAGATCAAATTCCATGTTTTTTACTACTGAAGCTGATCACGGTATAAATAAGGTACTCACTATATCAGGTTGAGTATAAACATTACTGCCATACTTAATCACTGTTATACTTTCTAATATTACATACTTCTCCAGGCAAAACCTCCATCCAGGCCCAAGATCCACTTCACAAGATCAACTGTGGCTAAACTGCTGTAGAATAATGGTTCTCCATCTGTACCATCTCACCAGATGGTGGCGCCAAGGCGCGTGAAAGAAAAGCTCCACCCAGAGATCGGGCCGGCAGGAGACTGCAGCCCAGCTTCCCATGTGGGAAAACACTGTTCTTCGGTGATCCACCGACCTCTCCTGCCTCGAGATTCCCTCATCCGAATTATCTAGACCCAGGAATTCGATAACCAGCAGCCGATGGTGTGAAGGGACCCCAAGAGCCTCTGAAACGGTCCCACTAATGTGACCCTTCAAACCGCAGCAGGACGAGTCTTTTGCATGTCAAACACTGTGCCAACAGGGAAGTCCTATCCTGAGCAAAAACTCATCTCCCGCACTCCCTGAGAAGTGGCAGGCAGAATTTAAACAGCTCTGCAACATATCTTACTGCTGCAAAACGTCTCAATCAGGCCAAAGGGAAACCCGACCAAAAGACTGCAGTATAGAGAATAGAGTAATGCTGTAGTATAGAGCAGTGTATCTCAAACCAGTCCTCAGGGATCCCCAGATGGTCCATGATTTGGCTCCCTCCCAACTCTCAGGGAATTCGTGGACTGTCTGGGTGGTCCCCGAGGACTGGTTTGAAAAACACTGATATAGAGAAGAGTAATGTTGTAGTATAGAGAAGAGAGTAATGCTGTAGTAGAGAAAGTAATAGAAGAAAAGGCTAAATGGACCACGAATATGACTGCAGGCATGAGCTGGTGAAGCATTAAAGATAAATGTAAAACAAACACCACACAGTGCTTAACTGCCATGCCAGTGATGGAATATTAACAAAGTCTGAAGCGCCCTCACAACATCTCAGCCTTTATTAGGCTCTGTGCATATCAGCCTCATAAAACACACCACTAATATGAGGCAGGAGGACCTAACTGAGAGCAGCTCTGCAGCACAGGGGCCAGCACACTGAACTCATTATGGCGGTGTCACGATCCGGCTCGCCAACTGATGAAAACAGTCCAGCTACCCCCAATACCACCCCCTCCCCCCTGGAGACGTGGGAGGCTCCCATGACCGTCTACATAAGCGGGACCGAGTCGGTACCGGGGAATCCGGCCGAGCTCTCTGGCGGAGAGTGCCACATGGCGTCATACAACGGGCCTTTTGTTCTGTCTGGGGAAAGACAGATACAAGACCCCCCCCCTCCATGGCTCAGGACCATTACAGCCCAGTTTCCAGTCCCAGAGATTTTGAAAGCAAAACAAAACATAGTGAAATGGAGCAACTGGCCCTAAGCAGTTGTACCGTCATCGGAGGGGGGTCAGTTTACGGCCCTAAAGAATTTGGAACAGAATCCAAAATCTCCAGCAGCATCCATGCCTTTAATAGCAGGGAGAAAAAACATTTCTAAGAAGACCTCTGTCAAGATCCAATACCATCCTGGCACCATTGTGATCTGCAACCTAATTGGCTACAGCTCCAGTGACTGAAACAAAGTATCAACTTCGGAATGTTTACAGCTAACCTTAAACACAGGAGTGGGGAGGAGGCTGGTCCACATTCGTGTGGCTTTTCAGGACTAATCCAGGCTGACTTTCATGTCGACCGTTTACTGTTTAGCCGTGATCCCTAGAAAAGTTCAGCTTTTTTCCCCCACAACATTTACACCAAACACCAAATATTATGAACACATTGACCGGGGTGCTCTTAGGGCTAAGGGGGTCAGGCCAGGAACTGTCACACATGACAACATAACGAGGTCACCGCTGGGACTGTCCCGGAGTGACCTAAACGGAAAGCCCAGCCATGTGGATTTAGGACTATAAATCATAATGAGTATAACCAATGACAATGTTGCACAGGAAGTATTTAATTTGATGTCTAACAGTCAGGGATGTCATTAGGGCTGTTTAGCTTACAGTAAGGACAAGGAATTCTGATGTGGTAGGAAACCCCCCAATCTCCCAAAATGTTGTTTATTTGGGGGGCTAATGTCCAACAATTAGTTTAAAACTGTGTTCTCATTCATTTCCATCAGCCCAGCCCCAGTAAAACACCCCACTCCTCCCATTCATAAATCTCCTGCTAACTGGTATATTTTAATCCACAGAGAAGCCCATCAAACATTTCGCACCGGTGGTCAGTGAGCTGACCATCAGGCCGACCCCTGCGACGCGTCACGGAGACCCCGAACACCGGCGGGATGCCCCTATTGCTGCGGCATTAGCTGCATCAGCTTCAGGCCGGCGACGCCAGACAAGGCAAGTCGATTTGTTTCCATAGTGCTTTGGGTCACCTGACAATCCCTGAACTGCATCGGCGGCAGACGACAGTGACATCACTGCAGTCACGTGACCCTCCCTCACATCAGACTGGACTGAAAGTTATTTCGACTTTTAACGCCATTCCAGAAACTAGGGTTATTAAAATGGATATTAAAACAGACTGAATATCCAAAAGGTAAAAACTTCACAAATTACTATAAAATATTACAAACAGTAAAAATTATCTAAATAAAATGCTTAAGATGAGCTTTTCATTAAAGAAGAAAAAAAATAAAATAAATAAATAAATAAAAAAATAATAATAATAATAATAATAATAAAAAAATAAAAAAGATTCTGGCTTGACTTTGCTAAAAACCACCTGAAGACTGAGTAAAATGAAACATGATACAATAAAACGTCTTTAACAGATACAGGAGTTTGGTACGTATGACATACAGGTGGATCTTCACCTGGAAGCAAAACCACGTCCGTCAGTCTGGTTTCCCATACACCACCATGTACAGACCACCTGAGGGACTGCCCTGGAAACCCAAGTTAATGATGACCATCCCCTCACCTTCTATGTTTAAGGTGGCAGTAAGTTAGCAACAAACTCGACTGTCACACTGAAACGATTGAGACCAACTGGCAACAGTAATAACAGTCAATATTTCACAAATAGGAAATTGCTTGACAGTGTAGCCCTATAGCAGGGCAGCTACCCTGCAGTAAAAAAGAAACATTTTGCATGCTCCGATTCACACACTGCACTGAAAAATACCGTATTCCAGGAAAGGCGACGGGGCACCTGCCTCCGCATCCAGTAACGGCTGCCGTTTCTCACTCAGCTGGCTATGCGGGCTCTCCAGCTCACACATGGGTTGGAAAACAAAAATTTTAGCGCAATTGTGAAACCATCGAAGTGGCTTCTTCTGTAAACCAGAACCTCACTTACAATGTTAGGATACAGTCAAAGTAAAAAGTTTGTGAACCCGTTGGAATTTACTATATTCATGTGCAATTCCCATATAAAACATGGTCGTATTTCCATGTAAGTCACAATAATGAACAAACACAATAAAGATACACATATTTTCAGAGAATTTTTGACCATATTGAATAATTCATTCAAACTGAAACTGAAGGTTGGAAAAAGTAAGTGAACCTTAAGCTAATGACTTTTAAAAATTCAGAATTGAGCAAACCTGGAGTCCATTTAATGAAAAGAGGTCAGAGGTGTGGCCTAGAATTACTGTGATTGATGAAAAACACTGAAAAGTTTGAGTCTGAGCTTTTGAAAAGAAGCATATCCAGATGGGAATCATGCCTCACACAAAAGAGCTACGATCAAGAATTGTTCATTTGCATAAAGCTGAAAAGGGATACAAAGTCATCTCAGACATTTTAGATATTCATCAGTCTACTGTTAGGCAAGCTGTGTATAAATGGAGACAGTTTGGTACTGTGGTTACTCTGCCTAGACGTGGGTGCCCTACCAAGACGACCCCAAGAGCACAATGCAAAGTCATCAATGAGGTAAAGTGACAGCGAATGACATGAGGAAGTCATTAGAACCGGGTAACATCTCTGTTCATGATTCAACGATACGCAACACACTGAACAAGAAAGGAGTCCATGGCAGGACACCAAGGAGGAAGCCACTGCGGTCAAAGAGAACATTGCTGCATACCTGAAGTTTGCAATAGAGCACTTGGACACTCCACAATGGTCCTGGGGAAATGTTTTCTGGAGTGATGAAACCAAAATTGAACTATTTGGGAGGAACAAGCAGAACTTCATTTGGCGTAAAAAGGGCACTGCATATCAACATCAAAACATCATCCCTACAGTAAAGTACGGTGAAGGGAACATCATGATTTGGGCCTGCTTTGCTGTGTCAGGACCTGGGCGGCTTGCCATCACTGAGGGGAAAATGAATTCCCAAGTTTATCAACAAATTATCCAGGATAACGTGAAGGTGTCTGTCCATCAACTGAAGCTTAGAAGAGGCTGGGTGATAGAACAGGACAATGACCACAAACGTCACAGCAAATCCACAGCAAAATGGTTTCAGAAGAACAAAATCTGCCTTTGGAGTGGCCCAGTCAGAGCCCAGATCTCAGTCCTATTGAGATGCTGTGGAATGACTTGCAGAGAGCCATACACAGAAGACAACCAAAGAATATGGAAGAGTTAGGCCGTCCTGCAGGGAGGAATGGGTTAAAATTCCCCCGGCATGATGTGCAGGTCTGATCTGCAGCTACAGGAAGCGTCTGGTTGAGATCATTGCTGCCAAAGGAAGGTCAACCAGTTATTACATCCAAAGGTTCACTTACTCTTTCCACTACCACTGTGAACGTTGAATGCGTTTGTATCATAAAGACATGAAAGAGTAGAATATTTTGTGTATTACCGGCTTAAGCTCATTGTGTATATCAGTATCTGTGACTCGGATGAAGATCAGATCACTTTATATGACCAATTCATGCAGAAAACCAGATAAGGCCAAATGGTCCACATGCTTTTTACTTTGACTGTAATGTCTATGCAGGCAGGGCTGCAGTGAAATAATTTTACCCCTGAGAAATAGCATTGGGAACATGAAAAGTGGGTGAATTAAAGGATTTATAAACCATTCTAATTGAAACCATCAGAAGGAGATATTTTAAAGAACTGCACTATTACATAACAACAAGTGATCCTCTGTTCCCCAGGCCACACTACAGTACTCAGATTTCCTATTGATCGCTGCTTGCCTCATTACCATGGTAACCAGGCCAGGTCGATGCTTTCCGGCATGCCCCCCTACCCCAACCCGACCCGTCCAAACAGGGGTCCCCTGCCATGGCGTGCCAGGGGGGCAAATAAGGTGAGAGGAGAGAATCTGCTGTCTGTCTGTCCTCAGCAGGAAATGTGTGTGAATTTGGAGGAAAAGATTACGGCAAAAGCAGGAAAACATTCCATATCCTTTAAAAGAAAAAAAAAGTATTTAAAGACACGCCTTTCCTCTGCCTCAAATATAGGCCAAGTATCTACACTTCTAATAAATACGAGAAGAGTTTCACCTGCAGGCTTGTCAACTTTGGTCAGCTGGCTGGTGGCGATTTTCATTTCGAGGCAAGTCTGCACGCGGGTTTACATGTATGTATCAGATTTATTACTTTGCAAATAGTCTGTACGGCAGAGTTATTCAACTCACGGTCCTCGAGGGCCGAGCACTGCTGGTGCTCCAGCCTTCCTTTACCTGTCAGTCAGGTGTGAAGCCTCTGACCAATCAGAATCAGTAATTATTAAACTAACTACCT
>JAOYFF010000015.1:2361118-2382603 GCA_025773925.1 Cryptomyrus ogoouensis | reverse complement strand
ATCAGAATCAGTAATTATTAAACTAACTACCTGGGAGAACTGAAAACAAGGCCTGGATTTGGAATCGAGGTCCAGATCTGAAGAACCCTGCTGTAGGATTTTCAAACTACCCCAAATGCTTTTTATGTAGCTACTTTTAGGTTTATAATGGAATAATACAGTGAGTGTCAGGCCAGACGCATGTCAGTTGGCAGCTCTGCAAATATCTGCACTTTTCACAAATACAAGAAGAGTCTCACCTGTATACACCACAATAAACACGGCCATATTCTGCTCATTGTTAAAAACTGCTTTAACTATTAGCAGTTCTGGGAGGAAGGCCTATATTATATCTCGGTAATGGAGCATAAGCGGCCCCTCGGTGTAATGAAGCTGCAGACTACCTCTTTCCAATCTTTCATACAGCACGATTATTCCATGTCTAAGAGGGACTCTGCCAAACAACTCGTTTGCACAAACGACCCTGGAATCCACACCGATACGGGAGCTGCAGCAAAACAGGAATCGGAGCTTTTTTCGTGTTTGTGTCGCGCTAAGCTTTGCTGTGCAATTAATGGCAGGGGAGTATGGCTGGGAGCCATGGACACCGACGCCCCCCCATTACCAGTATACAGCGACGTCTCTCTCCTTTCTTCCTTTTAAAGCTCCCATCTCTCTTTACAGTGTCAGCCTTTCAGAGCTGCTCCGCTGATGGAGCTGAACTTTCCCCATTAAGGTTTAGAGTTAAACTAGCAGTTCGCTCTTCCCTGAAGAAAGGAGCCACTAATGTGACCGAAAGGCTAAATGACATTTTAAGAGTCCCTGGGGTTCTGCGCCTTACAAATAAGCGGGCAGGTGGGGTGGGGCGGCGCGCAGCGGCGAACGCGCATCTGGCAGCCCGGCCCCCGCTGGACTCGCCGATTCGTACCGCGGGTCATGCCGGAGACGCGGCTCAGTAAAGCAGTTACCGCCAGTCCTGGTTTCTTAGGTAATGGTGCCCTCCAGTATCTCTCCACCCATTTAGAAGTACTGTTTATTAAGTGAATACGGAGCGCTATGTGTGCGCTTTAAATAGTAGCTGGGATTGATCATAAAACGTATATAATAAATACGTAGCCTATATATTACTAATATAGAGATCATTTTAAAAGTTTATGATTACACTGCGCAAAATGTTTTTAGGAGTCTGCAATAGTTAAAAATCGCCGTTCATGAAGTTTGCTGGTTATGTGAAGAGAGGAAGTTTATTATTTATTGCTTATTTATTTATTCATTTGTTTACCAGCTTAAATAAATTAATTCGACGAGACACTAGAAACAAACAATCAGGCTAAATGCTCCGGTTTATCTGTAAATAGCGTATCACCTAAAGACACCTCGTTTGCTCGGGATTAATAAAGTATCTGTTTTCTTTAACACTAAATAAAGGCACAAACTGTATTTCAATGGCTGAATATTAAAAAGAGCCGATGGGGCCCCGATTTCATACTTCACATTGGGTCCACCTTCTGAGTCTGCTCTGCGGGAAGGTAACGCTGTAAATCTGCTGAAACGCGCTCCGACCGGGCAGAGGATTAGCCCCGTCTCTCCTAAACCCCAGCGGGTAAAGGTCCGGGGAGACAGCCTTAGCTACGACGCTAGATCATATAAGCTATTAAATTAAATGGTCCAACACAGAAGTCACCACCCAAGCTGACTGCCGGGAAACAGACACGGACTTTTTACAGACTTACACAATCACACCCAATTTTATTCACAGATAAAAGTCAATGCATGCGTTAAAGGATTGATAAACGCTGAACTAAAGCGGTTTTCTATTTGCCCAACCTTACAAACAGCGAAATACAACCTCCTAATAAGAAGTTAATACACATAACGGGCATAGGGAAAATTTCTAAACAGACATCGCGATTACCACGCTTTTGGGATTCTGCCCACATTCCCGCTTCCAGGTTAACACTGTTAATAGGGTTTCTTTTGCTATAGTTAACTGAATTATCTGGAAGACTGCAATGAATCGCTGCTTCTGAATCAGTTGTGCGGCTGCTGACAGTACTGCATCTGGCCTTAATTATTAAGATGAATTGGCCGCTCATGTGAATAACATAATGCGAAGATGTGAAGCTGCGCTGTTATAAACGGAACCTGCATTGCGATCGGTGTACCTTCCTGTGTACCGAGCGGAGGACGTGTCACCCGCCGGCGATCGGGAGGCGGCCCCGCAGGAGCTGCTGATCGGGCTGATAAAGCTCCTTTCCGTCAGTCTCCTTACCTCGGCGCTGCTTTGCGCTTAATGAGCCCGGCTGTACTCTAGTCCCAATCACCCCGCTGCTGTTGCTGCCATATTTCCCCGGTGACGGCTTTAAAGAGGCGGGTGGAGCAGGCGGGGGCCACGTCCGGGACCGCGATCGGCGTCTAAAAACACGAGGAGGCCCGGGTTCGAGCTGCGGGGGATCCGGCAGCTCGCAGGACTGCGTTTTACTACGAGCTGCGTCTTGGCTGATGGTGGGAGGGGAGGGGGATCCGGGTTGGGAGGAGGGGACCCGGATCGGTGGGAGGGAAGACACGGGTCAGCCTCTCGCGGCGCGTCGGAGTGACACGCAGCCGTGACGTCACAGAGATTGGCGACTGCCACCCATTTTTTCCCAGATATGACATCGGGACAGTTTGAATTGTGTTTTATCTTGACCTCCTTGGCTGCCGCATGCATATGCATATAGGTTGGTTAAATGGGTCTCGTGCAATTATTAAATAAACTGAGGTAATTGACGGGGAGAAAAAAAGTGAAATTACTTAAGGGAATTAAAGAGATTTTATATAGACTGGTATGTTAATGCAACACTGGAAGCAAGACTCTCTGCATGGAGCGAAACACATTCGTCTTTGTTTCCCAGGGTCGTGCATGTTTGTATGGACTCCAGATCCTCCAGGCTCCCCCTCAGGTCAAAGTCATGCTGTTGTACTTTATTGTAGTTTCTAAATTGCGTGTCCTGCGATGGACTACCATCCCTTCCAGGCGCACCACCCCACCCATCCGTGTCCAGGACAGAATAATAAAATACATTCATTGAAAAACCAAGGCCTATAAGAAAATCCTGGAAGGATAAAATATTGCAACTCTGTGGAGAACGACCGGTAGATTAATATATGCCGTGAAAACAGTACATCGTTTGATGGTAAACGTACTAATAAAAAATGTATATTATTTTGTCCACTTATGTCTAATTTCCACACGCTTCTACCAGGCGCATATTATGAAAGTTGAATATTTGTCCGTTTAGCATACCTATGCATATATGTGTCCGTTCTTGCTAAAATCTATGTTAAGCATTCAGAGGCAGTTACATAGCAAAAGATTGTGTGTTGAACTAGGTTAATGAGTTTGATTGTGGACTTGCTCCCTCTAGTTTGCATGTCACACACGTTGTTTCATAGATAATCCTTATAAAAAATAAGCAAAGACCAGTCAACACGTTTGATCCCCGCTTTATTTTCCTGAGGACGAAAGTCTAAATTCACCGTTTACGACTATTTCTAAACCCGTTCTATTGCAGAAAAACAAAACACCCTTTAAAACTAAACATGATGAAAACGGAACTTCGTATGAAATGCAGTGGCATGCATAATATGGAATACGGGGGGACTGAAGAATGGTCACATGTAAACAACAGGGAACCAATACATTAAACATAGAATTGGTTTTCCTCACATTCCAACTTTTCCTAAAATTTTAAGACTCATTAAATGAAAACATTTTATCAATGACACTGAATAATATCAGAGTCAACATTGTGGTCCAAACAGAGGATGCATATCAGTATGCTGTGATGACTATGTAAACAGACTGATTGGCTGGCTTACAGTAAGAAAAACACACTTTACAGTGAACTGTACACCTATGCTTCATGTTCTTTGTCAGATAGACAGCAAGAATGCAGAAGGGGCGGGGGAGATCTCACTGTGTAAACGGGGGCAGATACACCAAGTAAACACAGGTAAGTAAGATTCAGGCATGGATATACAATGGGAATTATTTCACAGTTTAAATGTCTGCGCAAACGTCTGTTCTATGTAAACATTATTATAAAAATCCAGTTCCAAACGAAACCTACAGCATAGGAATTATAGGATTATTATCCATGCGATGTAACATTATAAATCATAATAAACAAGAGCACATCAGAACAGAATGCTGCTTAGGAAGAAGTATTCTTGTGTTCTTGCATTATTTCCTGCAGTTTATGTTCCCATTAGATTAAGTGAGCCAAGGTTTCTTTGCCTTTAAGTACTATTGGAAGTTGGAATACTCAGTGGAGTATCTTGGAAAAGTTTTTAAATTCGTGTAGGATTAAAAACTCAAGGTGGAGGTAGTATGTCACCAGGATGTGCTTCCCAGTGTATCTCCTTAAATACAGCTATATGTGTAGGGAAAAAGTACTGAATTTATAATTATAATAATAATACTGTACTTAAGAATAATACTGCACTGAATCCTCATGATCCAAATAATTGTCATAGTTGTTTGGGCACATGTAAAATCAAGAAAGACTTATCTGGGTGTGGAATTGTATACCAGGAATACTGCAGAAAATAGGTTTTCAAAAATTGGATTTCTGCTTAAAAGGCCTGAGACAGCCGTTCCCTGTCCCTAAAATGTCTGTGAAACACTTTTCGTTTGCAGCGTGAAGGGGATAGCCTGTACTTTCTTTTGTGGTTTAATCTTATGCGAACGTGTTCACTCTAGCTTCTTCTTTTTGATGAGAAATTAACTGATTCAGACCATTGCCTGTATATGTAATCAAACCCAGAAATAAGCAAGAAAACTGCACCTTTGGTCCCGTCAGGCTGTGGTCTTGTCATTACAGGAGAGGAATGGAATGGCGAGAGTCGGGGAAATGGAGACTCATAAGGGAGACATTATCCCGGAGAAAAATGATTGTCGTCGTCCAATGGGAAAAGCGGGTTGGTACTCTCTTCCCAGCATGCCAGTGTTATCGGCGCAGAGCTTCTAATCACCACTAGGGGCAAAATAAAAATTGTTTGCTTGCAGTTTACAGTGAAAAACTTTGTAGAATGAGCTTAAAATGGAAATATGGCATTCATTACAGAAAACTCCTGCAGTGGTTTTGATAAAATCACATCATATTTGTTAGGATATTTCTGGGACAGCAGAAATATTTACAGCTAAGCATTAGCACCATACACATGTGCAACAGCAGAGTTGATAAGCATGCTTTTTGGGTGACGTACCTTTGAGCTGGAGCTAGAAACATTCGCATCCTCAGCTGATGCCTAAGGGTCTGTGGCCAAGACAAAAACAACAGGAAATGAGATCTGGGGTTAAAAGGGAAACAAATAAACATTCATTTTCAATTCTTCAAACATTTCATCTTTAGTTCTTACCTCATCGACAACAGAATTGTGATGCTTTTTTCTGCTTTCAGTTTTATGGTTATTTAACCACTTATGTACCACAAATACCATGAAATGTCCACGTCCGTTGTTTTTCCACAGAATGCATAACAATTCTGAATTTACAAGCTCACATTTTTTACATGGAATGACTAAGAAATGAACACTGAACGTGTCGATTTACCTTTAACTTTTGGGGAAGGGACACTTGCGGTCATCGGAGCAATCGCCAGGACCTTTGGTTTCTTCGGTTCCTTAGGTGCGCCCTCTAGAACAACCACTATGTACTCCTTCGCAGGGGTCCGTTTGGGCTCCGCTGTCTCCGTTCCCATAAGATGTGCCTGGACCTTCTCTGTGGCTTTCTGGGCCACCTCTTCTGCCAGCACTGTTGTGTTCAGGACAGGTTCAGAATTCTCCACGATGGGACAATCTTCATCTTTAGTTTCCGCTGCCTCCATTATTAGGTTGGCCTCAATCTTCATGGCTTCAAGACTACTCTGCACCTCCACATCTGGAGATATTTCAGCTTCCACAACTTGAGAAAACTCATCTTTTGATGATAAAGTTTCTTCTGTCAGATTGATTGGACTTGCTGCTGCTGGTTTATTCTCTGGAATATTCTCTGGTGGATGTATAGAAGAATCTAGAGTCTCTGTTTTTACTTTGTTCAATGTAATGGATTCTGTAGGAGCTTCTGCTGGTTCTTCCTCAAGAGAGGCTACTAGTACTTCAGCTGCTGAGTCTGGCGCTGGTTCTTCCTCCTCAGAAGATAGCGCTTCTTCAGTGGAGGAGAACATTTTTAACTCTGCAACAACAGCAGCTGCAGAATCTTTGACTTCTGTTCCATCTCCTGCTTCCTCCTCCAAAGTTGCTACTGCTCCTTCAGCTGATGAGTCAGGTGCTGGTTCCACCTTATATGCGAAAACTACTGGTTCCTCAGTCACAATGACTATAGATTCTTTGGCTTCTGATGTATCTACCATCTCATAATCCACACTGACTTCTGATCCTTCAGCTGTTGAGTCTGATGCTGGTCCTTCCTCAGAAGTTGATGCAGGCTCTTCAGCAGATGAGAAAACTTCTGGTTCTTCAACAACAGTGGCTGCAGAATCTTTGGCTTCTGTTGCATCTCCTGCTTCCTCCTCCACAGTTGCAACTGGTTCTTCAGCTGTTGAGTCAGTTGGTGGTTCCTCCTTAGAAGTAGATATAGGTTCCACATTGGATATGAAAACTTCTGGGTCTTCAACAGTAGTGGCGGTAGATTCTTTGGCTTCTGTGGTATCTACTGCCTCCTTCACATTGACTTCAGATCCTTTGGCTGTTGTGTCAGCTGCCGGTTCCTCAGAAGGTACAGGTTCTCCAACCACTGATTCCTCCTCTGTAGCTGCAGTACTGGCCGTTTCCTCCACCAAGGACATCTCTGCTACTGACTCTGTTGACATTTCCTTAGCCTCTGGTACCAGCTGGACCACCACAGACCTCTCTTCGTCTGCTTCTGTAGACGCTGTGGGTGTATCATCAGCTAACACAACGCTCTCTCGTTCTGATACAACCCCCATTACGGCTTGCGTCTCCATTAAATCCTTGTGATTAGCATCCGGCCCAGTAACTGTTCCCAGCTGATTCTGCTTCGGTTCCTCAGCCTTCTCCTCCATGATCTCTCCAGCCACACCCTCCAACATTTCTGCCGCCTCACCCACACAGGAAACTGGCATCCCAACACTCTCAGCTGCCTCCACCTCTGACACGGTTTCAATGGCACTGAGCACGGCCGGTGTACGCGCTGAAACAGACAGTTAATACCCTAGAAATCAGTAATCTTCCATTAGCACAAATAGTCTGACAATATAAATTTATCGTTTGGGGTTTGGATTTTTTTAGCAATGTATTTATCATCATGAGAGATAAAATAACCATTTCTAGTACCAGTTAAGAAGGAATGCACTATTTACATGACAGCCAGTTTGAGAAATGGCAGTAATTCATAATTATTTTTTTTCTATGTGTGCAACATTTAATGTCCAATATAAAGTGGCTGATAACATGCAGAGATACTTTAACATGACTACATTTAGGGGGAATGTTTCCTGATTAAAAATGAGTAAGTAAATAAGTCATTAAGTAAAAAAAAAATGAAAGGATGAAATGACTGGAATGGACAAGATCAATAGCTCCATAATTAAAGTGAGTCATATCCCAAGCCATTAATGTAAAATACAAATTACAAAAACCCTTTCAGAATGAAGACCCACTTAATCACAAATATTTTTTTTTTTTTCAGTCCAGTTCTAATGATGATGAAAGTGCTGGGGTGCCCGTTTAGCCAAATAGTGCTGAGCCATGACCTTCTGTCTGTCTGTCTCTCAAGGCTGGAGCACTCTAGGAGGTATATTCACCATGTGACACACATCCAGCTACTCAGGAGTTCCTTACACCTGGCTTCATGTAGGATAAACATCACCTACACCTTGAAGACAGGATCTTATAAACACGCACCAACGGATTATGTCACTGGGGATAAGATGGTCCGTCGAAGAACTCAGAACATAAAATGGAGATATTCCAAAGATACTAAACTTGCCAGGAACAGCACAAACCCAATAAATTGTTCTCTTACACTCGTGCTTTGTTGATAAAGCTTTTTCAGGAGGAAGTCCTGTACATTTCAGGTGGAACGGTCCAACTTTGACCTGAGCTGCGTGACATATGTGATGCAATGAGGTGGGGAGGATAGTTTTTCAGGCAGGAGATGAGGTTCTATTAAAGGCAGACATGACAGCTGTGAAGTGGTGAAGGTTTTGGAGGAAAAGAATGAAAAGTGGAGGTCATGGCTATGTAGCAGCCGAAGAGAACAAACATCAACAGCCACTTTCATAACCGCAGCAGTGATTCAGACCGACGACTCAGGGTGGCGATACCAGCCTGTACCAACGGCAAGAACCCAAAACAGATGAGAAGACAGATGGTGTAAATTTGGTTAAACAAGTTGTGTTTAAAGCTCTAACGTCACTCGATGCCAAGCAAATGCCTGCAGCCATGTAACACATGTTGAAGCTGCTTCAATAGAACCATTCCACATTCTAGCATGTTCCAATGTCATGCCCTTTGGAACAGAAAACCTAATAGTCAGACCTGCATTCAGATCCACTTTTGGAATATGGGATTGTGTTTAATAAAGCAAAGCATAAAATAAAAACTTGAATTATACCAAAGGACACCAAGAAGGAAGAACTGTTAATTCCAACAAAGGTAAAAAGACAAGTGTTACACAGATGTAATTGTGTAACTGAACACATAATATGAAATCAATTCAGTGGAGACAACTCACCATTAGAGGTCCTTAGTTTGCATAAGCAACAGAATACACAAAATGCTGTATATAATACAGTTAGAGAAAGATGCTGAATAGGATCTTTTGTGACCGAACTAGAACCATAGGCCCAGAGCATTTTTAGCTGGAACAGATGAAAGTTAAAACGCAGCTCCAACCCCTAATAACATGCAAGAACATTAAACGGAACAAACCTCTTGCCAAATATCACAAGAAATTACAAACACTCAAAAAACAATAATTTAAGATTTTTCATACCATTTGGAGAGATTAAGCCCAATATTAAGAAACTTACTTTTTTTCCATAAAATAGAAAACGAATTTCCACCGGTTATATCGTGATTATGCCAAAAAAAATTAGTATACCAAATTGGATGCCACACCCCTTAAAATCTGGAATGTACCACTTTCAGAGGCAGACCAAACTAGAAGCAATTAAACACAGAAGATTTTGTTGCCAATTCCTTTATTGCATGGTTGGAAGAAATGTAACAGTTTTTTTTTTTTAAATCCTTTTCCCGGTTATGATTTATGCTATAAATTCCATGTCCAATGTTGTGGTTTTAATGGTATCTTCCAGTACTCGCACACACAATCCCCATCGATCTCTACAAACACTTTTTACAATTCATGTGAAATGAAGGACAGAACGGACATGGAAGTTACTCAGCACACTTTCAGAGTTTTACATAATGCAGAGTAATTGCTTAGCGATATCTGGCAGAGGAGTGAACGGAAGCTGGCCCAGGCATGCCCATTAGTGACCATCAGCATACTGCTATACCCATGGTTACAGAGGCACTATGTTTGGTTTCAAGGGAGGTAGAGAGAGTCGCGTGAATCGTCAACAGGTTTCATAATATGAGCCACGTATGAGGATTTATAAAAAAAAAAAAAAAAAAAAAAAAAATTGGTCAGATTTTACAATGACACACAGAAATATATCCCTACTCATACTGCAGATGTAGGTCTGATGTGGAGAGGAGATCCATGTTGGCCTGTAATGGACCTACAGCTTATTCTAGGTGGCTGGTAAATCATCTGTGAGGAACCCCAGAGCTAAAATACACAACACTTCTGTAATGCTACGGTTCAATACAGGTGACGACTACAGAGCCATCGTATGTTTTCCTTGCAAAACGGATCAATTCACTTGCTGCACGGCCTTCAGAGAGAAAAACAGCAATCGCCTTTACATCCTGCATACCTTTCCAACCTGCCTGTGACCTAATAAAGGGTATAATAGATAGAATTCTAATTTTTAAATGATAGTCGTTTTATGGTGTACAACATGGTTTAGTGAAAACAGGAAGTGCCTTTCTGTTGTGTGCTGTTAGCCCTCTTCCTCAGAGGACCCGGTGTCCTCCGGCACTGCCCGAGCGTGTGGGGCCATACCATCGCTCTCAGCAGAGGCTGGTGCCCCCTCCACAAGGGCCTCCTCCATGGCCTCTGCTAGTGCCGCCTCCAGATCTGCCCCTGAAGGCTCGTTGACAGTTTCCACAGAGACTGGCTCCGCCTCTACCAATGCTGGCTCCGCCTCCACCACTTCTGAGCCATCTGCAGCCTCTAGAGGAGCCTCGACAGCTGCAGCCTCCTCAGCAGGTGTTTCTTCTCCTTCATCTCCTCCTGCCTCTTCTGCCTCAGATTCTTAAAAGGCAAAATTTTAAAAAAGCAGAGACTCAGCAACACCTCTCAGCTCTCCTGTCAGCAGGCACCCACACGCATGCCCATTCCAAGGACTTAACACGCGGTAAGACCCGAGCATAGCTGCCATGATGCTAAGTTACGTTAGCATCATGCTAAGAGTCAAGATTAATTTTAAGCTGCTAAATCGAAATACATTTGCAGAGCAATACTTTTTCATAACAGCTTCACAATGCCAGATATACACCTTTAGCACCACATGCTCAACAACAATTCTCACTTTCGAAACTAGATGATGCCATTTCTACAAGCGCAAACACAAGTGGGACGTCTGTGCCGGATAGCCGAGACCAGTCAGGCATGCAGGGTGTTTTATCTGGACACTTATTCTCCTCCGGGGGGGGGTCGTTGGCTGGTGGGGGCAACACTTAAGTGACACGAGCAAAAAAAAAAGTAGGTCTTATAAAGCGCATGCAAACGCAAAGGATGCAAGTGATTCTGAGCGAGGGATGGAGTGAACAAGGACAGAAAGGACGAGAGCAGAGGTTGTGACCAGTATGATCAGTCTGAAAACAGCGCAACTCTACACAATCAACATAAACACCAATAACCAGCTGGTTTAAGTACTATTTCATGCCAAAAAAAATACCAAGGTCCACAGTGCCAAGCTCGTCAATGTCAGGACACAATAAATAAACTATAAAATGATGGATTGAATCATACAGTCCAAATGAAATTAACTATAACTTACACTGGACTAAAAAGAAGTTTAAATTTAAAGGCAGAATCTTTCGTTCAAATAGAGATGCCCCTTTCATCCGAAAGGGCAGTTAAAAATCGCTGATGGCTTAGCAACCGCGGCGTCTTATTCTGAAAAGAACAAAGAGGAAATTCAGTCAGCAGAAGAAACCCTGTTTGGCCGACCTGCCGATTGCAGAGCACCCAGGTCTGTGACGCTTGAAAGCAACAGTAACAGACAGCGTCCGATCAATGTAGATCTTTAGGGTTACGTCTCCAGCGGACCCATCGGTGTCAGGGATTCTCAGCTTTTTGAGAGGGGCAGGTCAAAGGGGAAGGAAAGGAGGAATGCTGATTAAAAGAAGGCATGTCTAATTACCCCCATCTGCTATACTAATATATTTTTACATTGGAAAACTAACATTAAAATACCTTAAATCTCATATGTTTAGAGGTAGAAAAAAAAAAAAGAATAGGAACATGCACTGATTGCAGTGCGTTGCCACACGACAAAACCATCTGAGTGCAGCCGTGTGGCGGGCGATACCTAAGCACCACACCCGTCCAAATGTACCAGTGTGAGTTTTTTTTTCGGTGCCTGGGGTGCCGATCCTGCCACCAACCCCCAAATTTCCCTGTAAGTTGGAGGACCTCCTTAGAGGATGTAGATTGACGTCATACCCAGGACAAAGAAATTGCAGGTTAAGGGTCTTGCTCAAGGGCCCAACGGAGTAGGATTACTCATGGCATTCAGAGGATTTGAACCAGCAATCTTCCGATTGCTGGGACAGATCCTGAGCCAATCCCCCCTATAGAAAGATGGTTCACAATTTAAAAATGTACTACAACACTATTCCATATAATACACTGGGTACATTTAGAACTGTACAATACACACACATATATACACGCTTCAGCAGAATTTAATAAAAACTTACAGAATTTGATCATCCTCCTCATAATCAATCCCCGCCCCCCACCCAGAGTGTGCAAGCATGAGCACAGTGTAACTGGCCAGAGGTTTCATCAGCGATGAGAGAGAAGTGCAGAGTCATTCAGAAAACCATACACCCCCCCCCCCCAGTCCCACAACAGGCTGCATTTGGACGCTTATAAGTTCAAAAGGAAACCGCAAAAGTACACCAGCACTCGCCAGCATCGTCTCCTCCTGAAACAAAGGGAAGACAGAGAATACACACCTTAACCCAGAAACACAATCACAGCCTGGATGAACAGATTCTCTTGTCTTGCACGGTTACAATTTGTCAGTCAACTACGCTTTAAAAAAATAACACACACACACACACACACACACACACACATCTGGTCATTAATAGCCAGACATCATTTAAAATCTGCTTGGCAGAGCACAGCATAGACAGACATACACAATAGCTATTTGGCAGCTAATTGCAAGATGAAGGCAAGGGGGGGGGGGGGGCGGTCCTGCTTTAATAAGGCCTTTACAAATTGGCCACCAAGATGCATTACTGTGGGGGGAGTTGAGGGAATCTCTTACAGACTTGGGCGCATGATCAGTTGAACCATTTTTACCCAATCACAATTTCCCAGGTAGGGGCAGAAATTTTCCCCAAGGAGCCAGCTGAGAAACACTGTCTTAGCGTACCCAAGACGACACTACAGCACCCCCATTGTTCACAACTGCTGCTAGCTATGCGGTACATCAGCGAGGTCTGTCTAATCGTTTCTCACAGAGCAACTTAATCTCTGCTTACTGGACCTGGAAGTCCTAAATCTGTGGAACAAGTGTTTTGTCCCTCGTGCAAAGTGACGTTTGCTTTCTGTATACAGAGTCAATGGGTCTGACACAATATGCATAGCTGGCTGCAGTATGTGGTATAAATTAGCATCTATCTTTTAGCATTATCAGTGTCGACACCAAATGCTCATTACGCAAATTAAAACAGGCAATCTGTCACATCAGCTTAAGATAATGTGACCTTAGCCGACAACAGGGTTCCCTCTGCCGTGAGTAAATTATGCATATGAATACTGTAATTAAAAATGTGAGCACAGTAAGGCATCTCTGTACAGTCATACATTATGTTATAGCTGAAATTCTGGTTAAAATAAAAGAGGAGAGATGATTATTCAGAAAATTACCTATAAAAAGTCAAGTTTACATCACAAATAAGCCCAGAGGTTCACGTCAGCCAATAAAAACCAATCTTACTAGATGAGCCAATAATGGACCAGTCAGCTACCATGCATCATTTACCTTTGGGCGGCCACAGTTTTGGCTGCCATTCATGCTTCGGCCTCGCTTGGAGTTCAGTGACCCGGTCGTTATACCGAGTGCGGTCTTCGGTCACGGTCCGGTATGCCTGTCGTGGGGCGGAGGGATGCCATCAGAGAGGAGAACCATCAGCGGTCCCGTCCACAAGAAGAACGGCCATCGCGACTCGCCGCCCGCGAGTTCATGTGGAAAAGGGCAGCCACACTGCAGACCGAGACCAGCCAGCGAGGAGGCGGCCATTACTCACATAGGCCAGGCCCGCAGTGAGGGAGACGCCACACAGCGCGAGGTACACAAAGTTCTCACCGCTGCCCCCTGGCACGCCGGAGGACATGGGTCTTCGGGGAACAACTGTGAGGAGAGGAAGAGGGGTTCAGCAGAGCAATACCTTTACATTCAGTGTCTTGGCAGACTTAAGGAGAACATTTCCTGAATAAGATCATTGCTTACATTTATGATAAAGGTACATTTATGCTGAAATCTGCCAGCAATGACTTTCCAGCTCATTCTAGGTGGGTGGAAAAACGTCTGTGAGAAACACCAGAGATAAATACCTAACAAACAGCTCAGAAATGCTACGATTCCCTGCAGGCGACGACTACAGTTCATATGTTGTCCTTGCAAAGTTAATCGACTCACACGTGCTGCACGTTTTCGTGAACGAACTCACTGGCAAAGTTAATCCTGCCCAATAAAGACAACAAATCTGTCAGAGCAGCCTTAATTCATCCTGATGGACGCGGTGGGCTGTACAGGCCCTGGCCAGACAATGAGAAAGCAGAGGGCATACTGGGATTATTTCATTTTGCCTTTTGTGTTACATGCTACATTTGATAGGCACATAGAGGTTGACACAAAAAGTTATGAAAGTTGAGGACATAGATATTTTGTCCTGTTACAGGTGGAGGCATAATCACTCTTCAAAATTAGCACTAATGCCCATAAGTTTAACCCTGACCATTTAAAACAGAAGAACGTTAAAATATTTAACAAAAGATTGCTTGTTGCTTTTTGTTTATCTGACGATTACTCGGCGAAATTAATGGACTTTGGAAAATATGACTAGACATGCAGAAAATGCAGCCGTCAAAGTAGATCAGTTTCAGACCAGTAAAGTTAAATCGGTGCCATAATAGCGGTAAAAACAAAAGCAAGGAATCGGGCAGAAATGAAGACACCAAGCACTTTGGCACGTGAATGCAGTCAGACCAGCGCAACGACTTCATTAGCAAACCCATGTTTCAGTCTTTCTGGCTTTGACGAGGGAATCATAATCAATAATGACAAGCTAACGAACTGGAAGAGAATGAGAAAAAAAGCACAAACAGGTTCACTTCCCAAATTAAGTCCTCCAGCACAAGTTACACAACGTCCAGAGTACCTGGATTTTACCAGATGGACAAGACATTTCGACACAGTTTAAGAACAAAAACAGACATTTAATTTTTTCATACTTTTAAAAAAATAATTTGTTGACAATAAATTGAAATATTAATTTTAAGGGAACATTACTCTGCTTACAAATAGCATAACTACATCCAAAATGTCAGTCATCACTGCATTTCTTAACCAAAGTTACAAGCACAGGTTTCAGCTGCACCTATTCCACTGGATATTTTAACGGCAAGTCAATTCAAGTGTTCGCCAACACAGTGAATAGGGCATCTGTTTATAATCACTGCCTGCTGTCCTTCTTCAGGAAAATGACAATTTTAAAAATACTCTGCCTAAAAACCACACAATCAATCAGTGATATGGGTAGGGAACAGCCCAGGATGGGGCGCCAACTCAAATCAGAGATACCCGAGTATGAAATTAAATTATTCATTTCCCTCTCAAGAATTAATCTCTCATTCTGCTGAAATGTTTCAGACTAATTTCAGCTGATAAGCAAGTATGTGCTGTATTTAGGATACATGCGTTTCATTTTAAGTCCAGAAATACAGGGTGTTGCTAAAATCGTTACAATCCCTCTACTTTAGGAGCTCAGAGCCGCAGCAGGTCTAACCATCAGATTAATTAAGATGGTAAACATGGGATAATGCAGAGCCATGCAGAATTAGCAACAAGCCATCAAAACCAGGCCTTTAGCAACACGACGCAGAAGCAAGGGCGACCTTGCAAATTATCCTGCATCAAATGATCGTCAGGTTAGGTGAGCTCCTCAATGTCATAAACATTTAATGTTAACCTACTTTCTGATGTAAAGAGTCCCGTATTTCCTGGGGATTGAGCCCCCCTAAAGGTCAAATACTAGAATCTCCCCTCCTCCGGAAAAAGGGAAGAAACCAATGTGCAGTGCCTTGCCTTTTTATGAATTAAACCTTGAAGATACACAACCCGTTCCTCACATTAACATTTAACACTTATCCACAGTGCAGAAAATATTAGATAAGCATGAGTCACCCTCAAATCCATGGGTCCCCAAAATTCCAGCCCGTTAAAACAACTGTGCCAAAAATTGTAGATTTCCACAAGTGAAGCTTGGGGTCCCCCTCGGTGGACGTATCGCGACATACCGGTTGCGGTTACGATTGAAATGGAATATTCTTTCACGTTTTACTAGTTTATAAATTCTTCTGGAACTCATCTGGCGACCCCCCGTTGGGAATCCCTGCTGTTATCTACACCCAGAGACCACCACACATCAGCCAATTCAGGCACATCTCATTCATGCCATCTCTGACGTGTAAGGACAAGCAAAGACTTCATATCATTTTTGTTTGATTATTACAAATTATGTAATCACCTTTAAGTGCATCCAAGTGAAACAATTTACCACAAAAAAAAGTTAAAAATTCAATTATTATACTGAGGAGTACAACAAGTAATGCCATTCGGAGATCTGCGAGTTAATCTGTAACAGTCAAGGGGAAAAAAAACGAGTTATAGACTGGCAAACATACGTTTATTCTGGTCAGCATTAAAATATGCGCGTATGGTCACTTTTGAACGCCGAATTTGACTGTCAATATAATAGATAAAATTGAAAGAAAAAAATCATTTCAGAAAAAGTTACTCAGGCTTTGAAAGGGGTTATGTGACAAATTCCCGTACAGATCCTAAGCACTACCAAAAACTATGCGAGTGCAAGCGACTCACAACTTGACCTTCACGTCTCCTTTACTAAACAAAACGCGTCATGTTACTATAACATTATACTTTGTGTAATAAAGTGTAACAACAGCGAATAACACTGTTACCATGCATTTTTTAAAGCATGCATTTACACTGCATTCGCACGTATGCTTTATGGAACTAAAAAATGGTTGATCGTTAAAAAAAAATGCGTCGCCAACAAAAAAACCAGACATTTACCATTTCTACAGAAACCCGCGGGGGACTTGCGTGCCAAAGGAAGCAGGGTCAGGCGAGCCGATCTGCAGAGGAACATCGCGGCCGGCTTGCTGGAGGCTCTCTGCGGCGTGGAGCTGCGCAAAGGACGCCGATCAGGGGCTTAAATGAATTACCGTCTGCCAAGCTGGGAATAGAGGGAGGAGGTGATTTCTTTAACGTCACACTGCAGGGAAAAGGTCGAACAAACACGTGGTGAACGTGTACCATCGTGACTATCTACTGAAAACCTACAGGTCATTACAGGTATAGATGTGTTCATGCCACCCGCCGCCTTGTAAAGGTACCTGTTGTAACAAGAAAGATGCTCAAAAATGGCCTTCAAAAATAAACACGAGTCGAATTATGTAATTATTGGTTAAATCAGTTAATCATTCGAATTAACTGTGGAATTACTCTATTTGATAGCACAAGAAAATTGAAGCAATACGTTATAATAGCATCAGATAAGTTACTTTTTATGTCGTTTACATGCAGTCATTTACATGCAGGATCAAAAGTTTGAAGTTGTAGATGAATAAAAGCACTATATTATGTACACTCCTGGGCGAAAATGTTGTGCAATCCGGGACTGGCCCATTTTTTTCCCATGCAGGAGAGTATATTATACTATATATTTTCACTGTGTATTTTATATAGGCGATCATTACTACTTGATGAATTGTGGACGTCAGTTCATCTGGCAAAATAACCTCATCATAGCCAGTCTGAAAGATAACATAAGATAAAATTATATTGGTCCCAGGAGAATTTTCGTGGAAACAGCAGTAAAGTGCTCATGAATAAAGTACAGAGCAAAACAAGAGAAAAAGGTTCAAAGACTGCAAATAGTGCGAGCAAACAGTAAAAATGTTTTTGTACACAGTACAAACAAAAAATCCTAAAATTGAGCAAGAACATAAAATGGAATTAAAATAAATTAACGGATGGCGTATGTGCAAAAAGGTAGCATCAGACTTTTATTATTCCAGAGAAGCTAAGCTGTCAGCTGAATCCCTTCGACAATCAAGCCAACTGAAGCAGAAGTTCGGTGCATTTTAATTTTTAAATGCCCATTTATAAGAGTGGGGGACCCTGAGAAATCTCACGTCATCAACTACCTGACCGCGTCTCTATGATTCAGTCCCGAAATGTCATCGGCGAACACGCGGCGCCCCTTGGCGTGCCGGAGGCTTTCGGCCTCTTTCGTGACGCGAAGGCCGGCGCGTGCGCAGACGCCAGCTTGACCCGGAGGAGAAGCGCATCGGCCATTTTGGGCAGAAGGGGGCTTTCTCTCACCACGTGAAAAAGGATAGCCCAAAAGGGTGTTTTTTTTAAGAAATAGCGACAAGACAAGGGGCTCGAACAAAGGAATAGAGATACACACCGGTCTTATTCACATGTGCTGAGAGGAAGGGAACGCTGGTAATAGGAACAAAATGCCAACTCTGCCGCCTAAGGAGAACGCTCTCTTTAAGAGGATCCTGGTGAGTCGTTAGCTAGCCGCTAGCTTGGCGGCGCGGCTCCCGACAGCTTCCCTCCGCAGTTCTCGCTCCTCCACCCGGCCCCGGTCCAGGCGGCGCAAAATGCTGACAGCAGCAGCGCCGAATCTCGGCGTCCGGGCCTCTCGCCGGCCGCCGCTGGAGCCCATCCCCGCGGTGCTGCGGGCTGGCCTAACGTGGGGACGCCGTTGGCCCCGTTGAGTCGGGTCCCGTGGCGGCGTTGCTTCCTATCCCCTCTCCCCCTTCGAGGATGATAGCCTTGCGTAAACCCGGCCGGTGCAAGAAGCGCCGTGGTGGGGGGCCACCCTAAGTCACGCTTTGAGGCCGGCAGACGTCCTGTCAAGGCGCCAGGCGCTCCGTAGCTCTGGGCCACGTACTGACGCCCGGTGCTTTCCGTCCTGACCCGCAGCCGGGCTCCCCCACCGTTCTGGCTGGAGTCGCTCTTGAGCGGCGGGTTCCGGGCGCCTGGCCTGCCGGTTAGAGCTTACCGGTACCGGGCGGTGACCGAGTGGAGAACAGGCTAATCCGACCTTCGGCGAGCCCACAGCGGGCACGGTAAAGCGGCCGGCGCGCGCTGCGCTCGTGTGACTGGACCGCACTGTTACTTTGCAAGTCACTTAGCTCTATTTTTATTAGCTGCTGTTTTAGCATTTGTTTGGGTAATTTGGTGCTGCCTCCCGGGCCTGCTTTTTTGCATGCTAAATCATGCCGTTTTTAAGATTGATTGCTTGTAAGTGTCGGGCGGACCAAAGTCGAGTCTTGTCGATTAAACAGCCTGCAACTGAACTGGATGATGAGGATTCTTATTAATAATGAAAATACTGCGCCCGACAGTGATGACCCTTGTAAATCTGACTCATTTTATTAATTCTATCACTGAAACAATTTCCTAGCATAAATGCATGATTTATTCCCGCATGGTCGTAATGAACGCTGTAACAACAGACACACAGCGCAGTGTAATGTCGTTTTGTTGTACCAGGATGGTACGGTTTTATAGCTATTTAATCGGGCTCCTGTTTGGGGGCGCGTGTAAATGCACTGATCTGCTTGCGTATTACTCTTTTCCCATTGGTAGTGTTGGAAACGCACTTAAGCGCTTCTGTTTAGGAGACTTTCCTTAGGGCAGGACCCCTCTGAATTAAAAATGGCAACAGCCTGGTCACAAGTCCAGTTCCTGAAACTCTACACCTCGGAGCTGCTCTGACAGTGATGAGGTGCAGTGCTGTTAACCAGTCCCACCCCATAACTGTCCCCTTCTTAAACTCGGTGACACAGCTGGTCCGATCACCAGGCCCAGCGCAGTTGTGTGGGACCGACAGCGCCGCTCACCTTGTTTCTGTTTATGACTGAAACCCATGTGTGCTGTCATTTTCTAACATTCAGACCAGCTGTTCATTAGAAGCTGTGCATTTTGTTTACGGAGTAGAAATAAATTGAATTATGCATTTTGGTGTTTTATTTGTCCTGAAGAAGTAGTCTAGCAGTGGGGATTTGAGACATTCTACCACAGTGCGCTTTCAAACTGCTTAGTAAGGCAGAGTATATCGGAGACTCCTAGTTTAGTTGCTGTAGAGTGGGATAAAGCAGAGAAGGCATCCTCTTGTTCCTGTTGCTTTTTGGACCATTTTGCGGTCTATTAAATGGCAGCACTAAATGTCAGTCTAGTGGGCCTCCAAGTGAATTGTGCCTGATCAGATGTCCCCAGGTACTAGCAGTAATGTGATGCCACAGAAAAGTGTGGCTTGTGACTCATTTACAACTCATACTCCTAAGCAAATGGGTCTGTATAAGTTACTGTGTGGAGTAGAGCAGAACTGGGTTCTAGGGCCGCGTTCCAGGTGCATTCTGGGATGCAGGACATTATTTTCTGTTTAATCGATTCATCTTTCTGCTTTGGAGATGGATGGGCTTAGTAATGTGGAGTACTAGGGTGGTGGTTGTTTAATCGGTTTGTATACTGAGCTTGTATTCAGTTATGAAGGGCGATTGAGATATTGCAGAAACTTGAAATATCGGGTAAAAAGATGCTCATTTATGTAAGCTTTGCTGTTTGGGGTAGTATTGGCTTGTGTGATATTGGTAACCGTTACTGGGGCCTCAAGCGTCAAAATAAAATGTCACCCGTAGCTGCCTTGCATTCAAAACGATCGCTCGTCATGTAAATAAGAAGGAACATGAAGCTAGACTAACAGCTTCTGAGGAATATGATTGGAAATCAATCTGAGTGTTTCAGTCCTGCTAACTTGGATGCTTTTAATGCAAGAATTTCGATTTGCAGCTGGCAGGGTTGTCTTAAAAAAAAAAAAAAAATCCAGATAGAGAAGGTTTAATGGCAGCATGTAATTAATGGGATGTTTGGCTGGTATCATGGCAACCGCCATTCTGTAATTAACCTAAGGGTTTAATTTTAAATAAGTGTTGGGTTTCTGATCTGTCGCTACAGGTTGTTAATGGATTGGAAATACAATGAAAACCTGATGAATCCTCTGCCCCCTCCCCCAGATATGCTTAATTTGCATTGTTCCCAAAGCTGTTTTGGTAATTTGATGAACTGTGCTTTTGCAGAGATGCTACGAACACAAGCAGTACAGAAATGGCCTGAAATTCTGCAAACAGATCCTCTCTAATCCTAAGTTCGCCGAACATGGAGGTAAGACGAGTCCTGATAGCGGTTTTAATTTGTGGTTCTGTTTAGCTTTCTGCCTGCTGGTTGATAGCCTCATCTCCACTTTTTAAGGGAAATGGTCTTCCTGTCTCAGATTTATCAGGGAGTCCCATATGCCGGCGGTGGTTTTTGCTGCCTCTGCACAAGCGTTTCCTCACACACACTCTCTGTCTCTCTAACCAGAAACATTAGCGATGAAGGGACTGACGCTCAACTGCTTGGGAAAGAAGGACGAAGCGTACGACCTGGTCCGGCGGGGTCTGCGCAACGACCTCAAGAGTCATGTCTGTATCCTTTTGCGGTCTTTTGCCCCACGGGCGGGGAGGGGATTGAGGATCTGGCAGCCCAGCAGGTTAGGCCCTCGTGGATTTATCCCGGGAATGTCGACTCCCATAAATTCAGGAGGAACAATTGCGCAAATGTTACAAGTACCTGCTGAGCCAGTTCCAGGGTAACAGCAAGTCCAATATGGCTGATATAGTGAGCTGTGAGGCCTCGGCAGCCCTTATTTCCATGACCCCCCCCCCCCGCCCCCCCCCCCCCCCTCGCCCCCCCCCCCCCCGTCCTCCCCCCCCCCCCATCCCCCCCCGCCGCCCTTCCCGGTGCCGTCGTGCGCGCGCG
>JAOYFF010000015.1:2349527-2359746 GCA_025773925.1 Cryptomyrus ogoouensis | reverse complement strand
GTGGGGGGGTGCGTGGGGGGGGGGGCGGGGGGGGGGGGGGGGGGGGGGGGGGGGGGGGGGGGGGGGGGGGGTCATGTCTGCTTGTAATCATCGTGAAACGAAGATGCTGTCTGGCGTTAACTACACTGTCCGCTCCACAGGGGAACTGCTGATCCAACTGGACCGTCTGGATGAGGCTACTGAGGTATACCGACAGCTGCTGGAGAGGAACCCCGAGAACTGGTCCTACTATCGCGGCTTGGAGAAGGCACTAAAACCGGGTACGTCTGGAACGGTCTGCTCGCCGGAGACACTGGGAAATGGGTCACGTTATCGGTCCTCTCAGGTCAGGTGTCAGGAAAAGCTCTCCTTAAGAGCTTGGTCATTGTCCCCGACCCCCGTGACAGCTGTGACCACACAGCAGGAGGCTCTAATAGATGCCACCTGGATGCACAGGTGTTTGGGTTCAGAAATGGAGTCTTGCCTCCTAGCCTGTTTGGGGAAAATTTGCTGAATATGTACATCATCGAATCGGCTGTTATGTTGGAGAAATGTAGGAGTGTCTGGGTCTGTTTGGCAACATGTAGTAACGGCACATATAGGCAGTTCTTGAGTGGCGTAAGTATTCCGTTCCACAAACCTTTACGTAAGTCAAACTTTCAAGGCACCTCATAGCAAAAAAAAAAACACGTAAGCCAAAAATATACTTGTAATGCGTACTAATGGGCACATTGAAAGGATTAAATGCATCTTAGATGTATATTGCCTTTTTGCGGTAGCGTTTCTGTTAGGTCGGTTTAACGTAAATCCCAAGCGGCCCGTACGTACATCACATCCTTTCGCCAGGCGTCACGGTGGGGAGATACATGCCTGTCTGTGTCTGTCTGGCGACAGCTGGGATGGAGAGCACATATGGCCATATCCCATAATGCCTCATCCGTGCAGCCTACAGGGCATGAGGCCCCAGATTTAGCTTTCAGTGTATATGTTCTGCATGGTGATGGCCGTGTGAAAATGACACCCCCCCCCGCCTTTGCAGCCAGTGTCGAGGAGAAACAAAAAATCTATGAAGACACGTGGGATAAATACCCCAAAGCGCTAGTGCCAAGAAGACTTCCGCTCAACTTTCTAGCGGGTAGGTGTGGTTTCTCATTCGGCTGGGCTGGTTCTGCTCGTAGCTCATTTGTGGCCTCGTAATATGTGGATGGTTGTAACTTCAATTAGCAGTAAAGTATCATATCCCTTTAAACTAATCTGTTGGACTTGCCGGTTCTGTATGTCTGTGCATTTTAAATTGCCAGTGTGCATTGTCTGTAAAGGTGTGACCTTATTTTTGATTCGACTGCTGCTGTTCTTAATTGCGCTGTAAGCAATGTTGCATAATGTCAGTTGTTGTGTAATGGTGGTAACTGTATTTTCAGTGGTATTAGTCACAGATGTTTGGGATATACACTAGTTATCAACATATTTGTTTTTTTTCCTTCTTAGGTGAAAAGTTTAGGGAATGTTTGGACCGATATCTAAGAATGAACTTCAGTAAGGGCTGTCCTCCTGTTTTCACCACACTGAAGTCCCTTTACAAAGACAAGGATAAGGTTAGAGGCTCTCATGTTCTCATAATGAAGATTCCGGAACTGTCTTCCTCGCTCCTCCGTAGGGGCTTCTGTCATATTAATAGGCCACTGGTTGTGTTAATATTCTGTTGTAACGTGGACACTTGACACTAAATCTCTCCAATAATGTTTGGTTCATTTAAGCAAAGATTGGATATCTTTGGATGCGTATTTAACTTAACTGCCCAGGTAACCGACGTCTCCTTTGTTCCTGCAGGTGTCAATAATCGAAGAATTAGTTGTTGGTTATGAAACATCTTTAAATAGCTGCCGTATGTTCAGTCAGGATGGTAAGTGTTTCCACGCAGTCTAAACCAGTCTTTCCCAACCTGGTCCTCGGGACCCCTGGACAAGTCGGCCTGTTTCTGCTAGGAGGGAGCAAAAATGTGGACCGTCTGGAGATCCCCAAGGACCGGGATGGGAAACACTGACTGTAGCACTGTCTAGACCAGTGCTGATTATGAGACTCCATGAAAGTACGTCACTGTGTCCAGTGGGTTTTAAGTGGATGTAATAAACGTGAATTCATTCCGCTGTCGGGTTCAGCTCTCCATTATAGCAGTATCTGTGAACGTCTTGAGATGAGTCTCTCTGCTCCTCTCCCCTTTCAGACGACGGGAAGGAGGAGCCTCCCACCACGCTGCTTTGGGTGCAGTACTTTCTGGCTCAGCACTACGACCAGATCGGCCAGCAGAGTTCGGCCCTGGAGTATATCAACACCGCCATCGATAGCACGCCCACGCTCATTGAGCTCTTCCTCATCAAAGCCAAAATCTACAAGGTAGGAGCGCCTGCACAGGCCTCGTGCTCCTGCTTAACGCCCCCGTTACTGTCAGGATGGGCACCGTGAGTGCTTGTGTCTACGTGCTATGGGGGGTAAGCTCATGGCGATTCTCTTACTGGTTCGTAGAGGGCAGAGTGTAACAGCTCTTCAAGGAATTCAGCTAGGCATTGACACGTAGAAGCTGTGAGTTACTTCTGGGTCAGGGCTAAGTAGCTGGACGTCTAGGTCCCGCCCCGAGCCACATCGGTACTGTGAAGACAACATCCCGCTCTCTCTCTCTCTCGCTTTGATCACAGCACGCCGGCAACATCCGTGAGGCCGTGCGGTGGATGGACGAGGCCCAGGCTCTGGACACGGCTGACCGCTTCATCAACTCCAAGTGCGCCAAGTACATGCTGAAGGCGGGCATGGTGAAGGAGGCAGAGGAAATGTGCTCCAAGTTCACGCGGGTGAGGGGCCCTCACTCAGGGGGGAGAGGCAGGTCCTCGTAGAGGAGGTCCTGTGTTGGGTCTCTTCAGCGATTATTAAGGCAGAGAACTTTTAATCTCTTCTACCAGTTTTCTGGTATTTTGTGACTGTCTTAGGAAAAATAATCCATATTAGCCAGTATTAAATGTCAACCTAGTCCTGAAATGACAAACGAGCGGCACTCAATTTCAGGTCCGGGAAGTAAAAATCCAGACCAAGATTTTGTTTCAGCCAACCAGTTGAGTATAAAGAGTCAGTCAGAGTACTCCACTGGTTGGTTGAAACAAAATCTTGGTCTGGATTTTTGCTTCCTGGACTTGAAATTTCTACCTCCGCAAAGGAACCGTCCTGTCTGAAAGGGCGAGTTAAATGCTGTAATTGAACATTTCCCCGCAGGAGGGCGCATCTGCCGTGGAGAACCTGAATGAGATGCAGTGCATGTGGTTCCAGACTGAGTGTGCGCTGGCCTACAAGGCCATGAACAAGTACGGCGAGGCGCTCAAGAAGTGCCATGAGATCGAGAGGGTAGGCAGTCTCCATACAGTCCAGACCAGTGTCTCCCAACCCGGGCCTCGGGGACCGCCGAGGACCCGCCATCACACGGACCTTTCCCAAACTCTCTAATTCTGCCCGCCCAGCACTTCGTGGAGATCACGGATGACCAGTTTGACTTCCACACATACTGCATGAGGAAGATGACCCTACGCTCCTATGTGGACCTGCTGAAGCTGGAGGACGTGCTGCGCATGCACCCATTTTACTACAAGGCCTCGCGGTCGGCCATCGAGATTTACATCGCCCTGCACGACCACCCGCTGACCGACGAGAACAAGGAGCTGGCAGCCGACACAGGTGTGTGTCTGCGGAGGTCGGGGAACGGGGCTGGATCGGGTCTTGTGTTACCTGATGGACTAACCAGTGTCTCTCCTATCTCTCTAGCGAACCTTTCGGACAAGGAGCTCAAGAAGATGCGGAACAAGCAGAGGCGAGCGCAGAAGAAGGCACAGCTGGAGGAGGAGAAGAAGAACGCGGAGAAGGAGAAACAGCTGAAGAACCAGAAGAAGAAGAAGGAGGACGACGATGAGGAGATCGGCGGCCCCAAGGAGGAGCTCATCCCTGAGAAACTGGCTAGGGTGTGCTTGGGGACACTGGCCGAGTGCTGGGGGGGGGACACTGGTTAAGCTGCAGAGCTTTGCTGAAGTTGTGTGTTCTCTGACAAAACAGGTAGACAATCCACTGGAGGAAGCAGTGAAGTTCCTGACTCCGCTGAAAACTCTGGTGAAGAATAAAATAGAGACTCATCTCCTGGCATTTGAGATCTACTTCAGAAAAGGTGAGCGGCTAGCATTTGGGGGGTAAGGCGGTTGTCACCAAAACAATACGAGTCTTAGACCAAAGTGGGAGGGAGTTTCACAGACTAAAGTAACTGATTATGATCTCCACTGGGTTGAAGGAACAATCCGATAGGGACAAGGTGTGAACTTGAGCATGGTATCAATTTGTGCCCGGCAGAGAAGTTCCTGTTGATGTTGCAGTCCGTGAAAAGAGCTTTCTCCATCGATAAGGACCATCCGTGGCTCCACCAGTGTGTCGTCCGCTTCTTCAAAGCAGGTAGGCCTTGGTACCGCCACCCCCCCCCCCCCGCGGCTCTGGGTCCGCACGGCGGTCGGCTGGCTCACCTCTGCTCTCCGCTTGCAGTTTCTGAGAGCAAGGGTCTGGTCGTGCCAGTGAGCACCGTGCTGAAGCGGGAGATCTCCCAGCTGTTCGGCGAGAGCAACCCCAAGCGTTTCAACGAGGCGTTCCTCAACAAGCACTCTGGCTCCATCTCACACAGGCTGGCAGGTCTTTGGCTCGTCTTCCACACTTTTCTGGTCTTTCTTGTCAGCCAGTCAAGAGCCTTGGCTCTAAAACGGCGAATTCTCCCACACAGCTGCCAAAATGATGTTCTACCTGGACTCGTCGACGGAGAAGAAGGCCATCGAGCTGGCCATCGCCCTGGACGAGTCGCTCAGCAACCGGACAATTCAGGTACAGCATCCATACCTTGTATAGATGGACCCTCAACACCACTCGAACTATACTTAAGGCAGGAGGTGTATCAGTGGGGTAGCGTGTGGGTCAGTGGGGTAGCATGTGTGATGTCACCATTAGGTCCCTGAACATGGCCCTTGACCTCCAGTTGATCCAGGGATTGGCTGACTCTGCCTTATCTGTAAGCCACAAGGATGTGCAATAAATGATGCCGAAACAAACGCAGGGGTATCGGAATCCTGTGTGGAGACTCTGTAGCACGTGAACTCGCCCTTGTGGTTTTTAGGTTGTGGCCCCTGCTTCTTCTTCGCCTCCGAGGTACTTTTGCTTCCCGGCCTGCCCCCACTTCCTGTCCGTCTCCCCTCCCCTTGCAGATTTGCACGGACGTGCTGGCGAACCTCCGCGATGGCAGTCTGGGTGACGGCAAGCAGGTGGCAGAGGCCTACAGGACGGACTGTCACAAGATCTTCCCTTACGCCCTGGCCTTCATGCCGCCCGGCTACGAGGAGAACATGAAGATCGCCGTGAATGGCGACGCGTGCGGCGAGCCGGAGGAGCTGGCCAATGATATGTGAGGGGGGGGTCGGGGAGGGGGCGGAGCAGAGCGCCGGTGGTGGTGGTGAGAGGGGGAGTGTCTGGGGAGGGGTCATTGTCACATCCTCTGCGAGGCTGCGATCTGGACTGGACGCGATGGCATTGTATTCGAGAAGAGAGAGACAATAAAATGGCCATTTTACTTTTTTTTTTAAAAAGGAGAAAAAAAAACTCAATGACTACTCTCTAAGTAAAAATAAACTGTGTAAACAGAAGGATCAGGTGTGCAGGCAATGAGCAGGTTTTTCTGATGGAGTCGACCCAGGTTTCTTTTGTCAAGCATGGTAGTACATATATGCTTCCCATATTTTTAATGTTATTTAATTTATAAAAGAGTTGTATAAAAAAGAAAAAAAAAAAAAGAGGTAATGGTTCTGACAGCGTGGGTGCGTGCCAAAAAAGGAGAAACTGAACTCAGGGCATAGCATTGAAATGGAGATATGGATTGTACCTTTGGGAAGGAGATTCACACAACACAGCACTGGATCCGTGGTGCGAGTCGGCGTGATACGGACACCTTGAAGAGAAGGACGTCTCCCGGGAGACTGAGGTCAAAGGTTACCTGGAGTGCAGCAAGGTTGACAACTGTGTGCGCTTGAATTTTTTTTTTTCTTTCCACCCCCCCACACCCCCTTTCCTTCGAAATGTGAAGGGGGGGGGGACACTGTAAAACAAAGCTGCATCTTTGTAAAGAAATAAATTTTTTTTTTTGTGGCCGTATGGTGAGGTTCTACCCTCTCGGTACCCTAAGGCCCATGCGGATCGCTGCCGTTTCCAGATGGAAGCATGACTAGGTCGCCCTGGACTGTAAATACACAGACCTGTACACACCAACAGAGAAAATAATGCATCATTTGCATCAATGATCAGCTCTTCATTTTCACGGTAGTTCCACCACCCACCTCTCCCACCCCCAAAAGGCTCAAAAATATAGCGTTTGCTGCCTTACCCAGTTACATAAAGATGTCTGCACATTAACTCATTGATAGCTGTCCTGCACTCATCTGTGGGATTCCCCCCTTCAGTTTGTAAATTCTCTACTTTGTACCTTTTCATGAAAAGCAGTCTAAATCCTCCCGATCAGTTAATTTCCTTTTTATTTGTTTTAAAAAAAATAAAAACAATTGCCTTTGTTTCCAAACACAAGGTACCAAATAAACAATGCAATAAACTGTTTTGGAAAAAAAATGTACGTGGCTATTCTGACATGTTCTGCCTGTTTCCATCGTAAGGGTCTGATGAGCTTGTGTGCTACTCACTGTACACGGTTTTGCTTATAAATTCCGCATTAATCTGCTGCTGGCAGCAATATGGTCGGGCTGTTCCTGCTCTTGAGCTGGGCGTGTACATGTTCATGTTGCTCTGACATGCGGACTAGCCCATCCCTCCGGCTGTAGATCATTACGGTTTGTTGGTGTTTCCCCACAGGTAGGCTGTCAAAGTTCGTACGGTTTTATGTGAGCAGATCCTACTCAAGGCAAGCAACATCGCACATTAATCTCCAGGACGGTGGAGATGAGGAATGACTCCGGACCTGTATGTCTGATTGTGGGGATTTTCTGCCTCAATGTTCCCTTTCCCCAGAGGAAATTCTGCAGATGTAGAGGAACACAGATTCTTAAGACCACATAACCTCCCCGTTTTACCTGAACGGGGAAACAAATTCCACAATCTTAATAAATGGCGTTTCTGGCACTTAATATTTTTGACAACCACTGCTTTCCATGGATGTCCACTAGGTGGCACTGCTGGACTTAAAAAAAATCAAGAGCTTTGGAGGTAACAGAAAATACTTTCGTGTGTAGATTTTGTTGTGGGACTCCGTAATCTGCTTTCACCACTACAAGCTTACACTATCAGAAGAAAAGGGTGCGGCCCTGGTTCAGTTTTGTTCTCCAAGGTACAATTACCAGTAATGTACCGATGGTACAAAAATGTTCCTCAGAGTCCATTTCTGTACCTTAAAACATCCTTGAGGGAACAGCCCCAGTGACAAGTAACTGTGCCTTCAAATGTACAAATTGGTGCTTTTTTTCCTGACAGTCTGGTACACTGGAAAAAAAGTATTTAGTAAGAATCGCCCACTGAAGAAAACGCAATGAGCCCCAAGGTAAGGTTACTGTTGACAAATCTGAGATATGAAGGTCATGTAAGAGCATGCTTTAATGCTTTTGCTGGTCAGAGTCATGGTTTACAGCTTGTGTTTCAGGCGGTCCGTCTCCTCCAGCTGTGGACGTGCGTTCTGTGAGCTAAGGAACGTGTGGTCCAGGTTAAGGTAAGTGGTGAGAAACTCGGGAAACTGGCTCTTCTCAACCACCTCCAGGAACATGTGTACAGCAGTGAGTAACGTTTCCGTGCCTCTGCAGGGGGAGAAGCCACAACCGTAGAACCTAAACACCATTTTGTTTTTGTTTTTTTTTACTAGAATGATGGCAGTTTGTTGTGGAATGTATATAAAATGACATGAGATGATCATTAGTCTGATCTCCTCATCCTGAGTCATCCCCAGCCAGATGGGTTTACCTGACATCACGTCTTTGGTGGACCTTCAGTTCCCCGAGCACCTCTTGGGCCAGGCTCCTCACCAAAGCCCTGGTGACCACCCTCTCGTCATCCTCCAGTCTGGCCCGGTGCCTGATCCACTGCCACACCTGAAACGGCAACAGCGAGATGAGCTTGGCGGCCTTACAGAGAGATCGTCAGTGAGGGTGACAGGGCCCACAGCCACACCCAAGGCTACCGGCCGGTTAGTATCCAGATTCCTGGAGGTGTGATACTAAACCCAGCCAGTGAATGACAGGGTTCAAGAGGACAAGGCAGTGCAACCATAATGTGCTTCTTCCTCATTTCCTCATCTTCTATCGGTTAGTTACGTTAGTGAGATGCAAGGAGGACTTTCTGCTCTTAATAGCAAGAAGACCATGGATTACTTTTCACCTTCGGTACCACTTGGTTTAATGGGGCGTCACTAGGCTGGGACATTCAGGACTCGCTCCAAAGGAATCCAAACAAGTCCCGCAAGAACTGTTTAGCTCAGATGTTTTAACAGCCATGCTCTGTTTGGTAACCAGGTCTAAGCCCCAGATGTCTTAAGATCCTAGCAACACTCCTGCTGTTTAATTCTGTTCTTTTTCTTGCCTGGGATCTAGAGATTTCCGCAGTGGCTGAATCTTCCACTTGACCCTGGTAGAAGAAATGCCCTCGGCCTACGAAGAGAAACGACGAAATGGTGACGAGGGAAACCTGCATCCATCATTCAGTACATTTTCGGTGCAAATAGGTCCTTGATTTAAAGCTATTACTAAGACAATGTATCTGCAAGTCAAGATGATCTATTAAAATTATTTTGTAGTTTTCTAATATCTATCCTTCAACCCTAAATTACCCAGAAAAGGGTCACAATTATCTTGCAACCTGCACCAGGAATCATGAGCCAACAGGTAGCGCAGTGTTTCTCAATCCGGTCCTTGGGGACTGACAGCCAGTCCACGTTTTTGCTCTCACCCAGATTCCAGGCTGGGAAGGAGCAGAAATGTGGATTGTCAGGCAGGGAGCTTGGAGGGAGCAAAAACATGGGCCGGCTGTAGGTCCCTGAGGACTGGATTGGGAAACACCCTGAATAGGACTGCTAGTTCGAGGGCAGTTCTGAGACAGCAATTCACCTAATGGTATGTGTGGGAGGAAACGAAAATACCCAGAGGAAGCACTTACTGTGCCACTCACTGCCACCACAAAGCCCAAACGCGTGCTCAAGGTACAACGGCGATGATTCGTGTTGAACTGGAACCGACAACCTTCTCATCATGACCAATGCATCAACTGCAACATTTCCCAACGCTCTTACCTGTTAGCCAAGCCTCAATAAACAGGATTCCTACAGAAATGTTGTATTTCAGTCCGTGGAGGGTAACCCCACCCTAGAAGAAGCCATGATTTCCATCAGTGAATGACTCTTTGATACTAAGAATTTATACATTGCATGACTAACATACCTACATGGACAGTGGTAGAAGGATAGAAAATGTATTTTTTTTAGGATTTAGGATTTACCTCGGTGTAGTTTGTGCCTTTAAGTGTTACTTGAATCTTCCATTGCTGCATGAGTTGCACGCCATAACAAGTCAGTGCCTGACTTAATGCTCAAGCAAAATGGCTCCCGACCTACCGCCGGCATGGTGAGTAGATCAGCAGAGGTCACTGAGAGGTCATCCCGGAGCTCCAGTAACTGATTCTCCCCGCTGGTGTGCATCTGGAACAGCTGGGGAGATGGATGCTGCTAATCACAAACCCAGCTAACGGCAGCACTACGCCAACTGGAGGGCAATAGCGGTATTGCACCTACTCTTTGCATTGGTTCAATCAAATCCAGGTCATAGACCATAAAACCATCCACTCCAGCTCGGATTTCCAGTAACTTTAATCTAAAAAGGAAGGAAGATGCCGGTAATTAATAAACAAAGCATTGTATGTCAACATGTTATGTAATTATCCATTCATCTTCTGGAACCGCTCGTCCTATTCAGGGTCGCAGGGGGTCCGGAGCCCATCCTGGGGGTTACGGGCACAAGGTAGAGAACAACCCAGGATGGGGCGCCGACCCAACACAAGGCACACTCACACACCAGTCACTCACACACCAGTCACTCACACACGCACACCTACGGAGAATTTATTAGCTCTGGTTAGCCTCAGCATGTTTCTGGACTGTGTGGGGGGCGGGGGGGGGGGGTCGGGGACCAAAGTACCCGGG
>JAOYFF010000015.1:2334562-2349517 GCA_025773925.1 Cryptomyrus ogoouensis | reverse complement strand
CCACCCCCCACGCGCCCCCACACAGGCGCCGCAAAAGTAGTGGTTTTCGAGAGAGGGGTGGGAGGGAGGGGTTGTGGGGGGGGGTGGGGGGGGGGGGGGGGGGGGGGCGGGGGGACCAGAGTACTCGGAGGAAACCCTACAAAGACATGCAAACTCCGCATATGTGGAGGCATGGCAGAGACTTGAACCCGGTCCCTGGGGTGTGAGGCGACAGTGCCCTTGTGGATGAACGTGTTGGCCTTCAGCAGCCCCGGCTGCCTACCTGGTGACAGTGGCCAGGACCCTCCTATAGAGGGCACTGTCTTTCCCTTGTGGTGGCAGCAGCTGCGCCGCCATGCCCCCGGTGGCCAAAGCCCCCCGCCGGTGGCACGTCTGAACCAGCAGGTCCATGTAGCTCTTCAGGAACCGCTTTTCCATGTTCACGTATTTGCTGCGGTCCGGAAGCAGGAAGGCTGGTCTGTGACCTAAACATACGAGAGTGACCACCTCAAGAATAAGGACAAGTCCTGGTTCCTCGTGACCCCATCGACGTGTCCTTGAGCAAGACACTGAACCCCAAATTGCTCCCGGTGAGCAGGTTGGCACCTTGCATGGCAGCCTCCGCCACCGGTGTATGAATGTGTGTATGGATGGGTGAATGTGAGGCATAAATTGTAAAGCGCTTTGAGTACTCGTAGGAGTAGAAAAGCGCTATATAAATGCAGTCCATTTACCATTTACCATTCAGGAGGTCAGGATGGTAGTTCAGTCGTGGTCAACTGAACTCAAAAATGAAGGCTTTAAAAGGTCATTTTGGAGAAGTGATTAAGTGGCAGCTCTGAGCTTCAAAAGAGGAACCCAAGTTCAAAGCCCCTTAGCCAAAACTTCCTTAGTCAACTTTAATTCTTTAAATTTGAGGCTGGTATGTACTATGGTGTCCTGTGCTAAGGCTGAACAAGACCTGCGCACCAGAACTGAGGATCCTGGCTTTGAAAGGATTTTATGTTGAGTTCACCTCCGTAACCCAGCAGAGTCAATAGCCAGCTGGTGTGAGAAGATTAAGATCTCCCTAAATGATAGTTGCTTTCTCACCAAACTTGCTGACAAATGACGCTGAGTAATCCCAGATCCCACAATTGAGGCCCGCGGAGTGCTCCCGCAGTTCATACAGGATCTCCTCCATCTCAAATGTGGCCAGGATGTTCTCTATCAAGACGGTGGCCTTGATGCAGCCAAACGGCAGGCCCAGCTGAAATGGGACACCTTCAGGTCAAGGTGAGAGGGGCTTTCGTTCTGTCACGCATTAGGGGGCGGACTACTGTCACCAGGCAACAGAAACAGTCTTAGGTCATCCTAAAAAGCATAGCCATGAAACTCATTTTGGCTCAGTGTTGCGTCATCTCGCTAAGTCTGCTAAACAAACAAACATGATCAAATATTGACAAATTCCAACAAGTGGCCTGTTTTCAGCTAGGAAAAATGCTCTTGGCAGTTTTGACATGGTTTTAAAAAAGGCTAATGATCAAAAACATCGGCCTTAGCATGACTTCCCAGCAAAGATGTTTTCCCAGTAAGAAACCAACGCCTCTTCCCCACCTTCTCTTCTGCCCAGAGGAATATTTTGTTCCAAAGTCGTGCCTCTTTGTAGCATTCAATCTGTAGGGAAAATTTGTAAATAAGACCTAGCTTGCTGCTTAGGAGTGATTTAAGATGAACACCGATTTTCTAGAACAGTGGTTCCCAATCCGGTCCTCGGGGACCCGCAGGCTGTCCATGTTTTTGCTCCCTCCCAGGTAAGGAGTTAGGAGGGAGCAAAAACATGGACCATCTGTGGGTCCCCAAGGACCGGAATGGGAACCACTGTTCTAGAAACCATTATATCATATAATTCTCAATATGGAGACATAAAAAACATTGTGAGATCCGTGCTCCAGTTGTGAGACGTCGCAAAGTTATAGGCTGTGAATGAAGTTTCATGGCTTGTCAAGACGAAAATGTTTTGTTGCCTTCCAAAGTCAAACTCCCCTCCTTTTCAAAACACAGCACGAAACATCAAGCACAAAAAATTCTATTGTTTTTCCACCCAAGTCGTGAATACATTTTAAGTCTAAATATCTCTTGGGATATCTGAGCCTGGTGATAATTCATGAGAAATTCAGTATCTCAGATAAAGTTCTGGGTGAAAATGGGCTCATTTTAGTAGAAATGGACCTCAAACAATAAACCAATAGAACTGCACGACAGAACTGTAAAAATCAAACAAAATCTGCCTTTTGGTTGCATCTGAACCTAAATAAGAATCATAAATAATAATCACTTACTATAGCAAATTTACACCTGAAATTCACCACACAGATTTTTGAATAATACAACATGGAGTAAACTTTAGCGTGTGAGAACAAACTTAGGCACGTTACCTTCGACAGGTAAAAAAATGGCCCGCTGTTATTCTGGAAGAGCAGCTTCCCGTTGTGGAACATCAAGAGGCCAAAATCAAACAGCGGCCCGGGAACCTCCTTCCCATTGACCTGTACAGGAGGCACATCTGGGTTAGGATGGTGTACAAGACTTCCACACTTCAGGATGGTTTGTCCTGGGCCTGCAAGCATCTATTCAGTACCATCATGTTGTGCTCCACCATGTTCCAGGCACGTGGTCGGAGCATGAGCAGCGGGGCCTGAGATATAGGAGGAACATCTGGGAAGGTGATGAAGACACATCTGGTTACTATAGCAACAGCATTTCAGCTCAGATCATAACGCAACAGAATGCCGCAATTCAGTTTAGTTTCCGACCATCATGCTGAAATTCCACAAGCATTTCAGCTTCTCCCTGAATCCCTGAACGGTGAAATTAATAAGCTGGAAAACTCACCAGCAAACTGATTGTGCACTACCTTGTATACATTGCAAAGGCCTTTGATCTGATTGTAGTATGTGGGACAATTTCCATCATCAAAGTCAACCTCGAGGAAAAGAACCACAACAGAAGGAGGAATGAACAATAAAAATAATAGCCAGCTGAAAAAAAAACAAAAAGACAGCCTGCTATATACAGCAAGAGCAGGCTTGTTTCCAGTAGTTTAACCAACGTGTTTGTTACAATGTTTATGGGAAATAATTACATGTTAGTTCTAGACTGTGTCCAGGAAGCCACAGTGAAATGCATTACGGAAACTGCCTCTCTTATTACTTAATGAGATCTGGCAGGAATCACAGAGGATCCCAATAACAGCTGAATGAGACAGAAGGCAAGTAAATATGTCTATTTACTGACTGTCTACAAGTGTCATTTCCTGCTTCAGGGAGGCTACGTCAGGAAGCAAACTTTCACTGCCTTTTTGAGGGAGATGGGGGTGAGGTTAGAAAAAGGTTCTAAGTTCTTATTTCCTCTTTCAACTTTAAAACTACAGAAAGATTGAGGTACTCATTTTACAGCTAGTTTGCTCATTAACTAGTAGTTAATGCTGCCCGTTGGCTATACCTGGATTCCTTGTGCCGGGGAGCTCAGGCCCTGTTTGAAACGTTCTGTGTCACACGGTGCCAAGTCCCCTATGTCCACGTGTCTCCTTTGCAGGCGCCTGGGTACGGGATGGACCCTCCACGACTTGTCACTATGGATGTGAGCAGTGTCCTCAGAGAACTTTGGCAACTCCCCCGTCAAGTTGAGGTGGACCTTTCTCGCGATTCTTTGATTGAATATCTGAAGGTCACCAAAGAAGCAGCCATTTTAAGAGCCTCTTTCAGAATTCGTTTCCTAATTTCAGGATGGAGAAGGATATATTCATCTTATGGCTGCTCACCTGCTCAGCCTCCTCCTCGAAAGTGGAAACCAGCTCTGCCATGAAGAGCAGTGACTGGGCATTGAAGAGGATGTCAAACTCCTCTTTTAGTTCTTGAGGTGGAAGTTCCAATTCCACTGCCCTAAGTGCCTGACACATTAAAGAAAGTAACATTCCACGTGCATTGCCGTATTACTGTATAGTCATAGCGATCTGCCCACGCAGCACGAGAGCATTCCAAAGTGGGACAGACGTTTTTCCGTCACGGTGTGTGCAATGCACGGTTACCAATTCATGCAAACGACGTGTCATTAGGAGAACACGAGCAGTTCGTCCCGAACTCAAACACACGAGACCTGATGATTTCCCAGCTGAATACTGGAAATGATACTGGTTATGGCTTTTGGAGACAGAGAACATCGAAGTCCCATGTTCTGCTGGGATATTCTGCTTCCAGTGACGTCAGCAAATTAGGCTCAGCTGGAGCATTTTAAAACATCCACTTTTAATTATTAATCTGTGATCCAGACAAGTATCAACATGTTTACATCTGTAGCGTGATTGTTCTTTGTTGTACTTTTTGTTAAATAATACATTTCTACAATTGAAAATAATTTTGTTTAGGCAAAGATACGCAGTACTTACAGCCATTCCACTGGACGACTCGGTGGAGCAGGTACAGGACTTTGGAAATGACCAGAGCTTATGTTTAACCATGTATTTAACCAGGATGTTTACCGTGAGTCTGGAGGTTCAACGTACGGTGCTGACAGGCAGCCAGTTCCTACAAATTGACAGCTTATATAATATAAAATATAATATAATATAAAAAAAATATATAATATAAAAATAATAGGCGTTCAGGCTGTTTACATTACCTCTATGGGATGATTTGAGATACTCTACAATTCAACACTATTTGTCTCTAAATTGATATTGATAGTAAATGGCAATAGTAATCCTGAATGAGTTATAGGGAAAGTTGGCCGATTCTTGAGGTGACTCAGGATACGATACTTTCGGGAATACGCCTCCTCAACCCTGATAGGGATACTGGATAATCGGTTATAGCCTATTGAATGGGAACCGATCAGGGTAAAGATCGTGTGTAATTAGGGTAATTCTGTGTATGACAAGTTCACGCCTCGTTTACTCTAGAATTTGTGCACTTCACAGTTTATTTGTAGCTCCATTGCTTTTGATCGTAGCTCGGTTCTCTTTACTTTTAGCGAATCACATTGGAAGTTTAGCAACTTCCGTCAGCCGTTGCCATTTAGTAAAGCCCCTTGAACCCAACCGCCCATCGGTCCTTTTAACGACGGCAGAGAAGCGCTGCGGGTCCATCTTCCTCATTCTCGCGATACACAGACACAGAAGGGCTACAGCCGGATTGCGCGACACCCGCACGGCGCGCACCATCTAGGGGAGCGGGTTTGGTTCATGTTTGAATGGCCGAGTGCTTCGTGGTAGATTGACTTCTACCGGCCCTGAAGTTTCAGAGGAAGGAGCAGTTTTCCTGATCGGCATGTCAGAGACGGAGTCATCCCTCGATCTGACCACATCGCTGTCCGGAACGTTTCCGCAGCACCGATCTCGGATCTTCAAAATCATAGTGATTGGGGACTCCGGGGTGGGAAAGACTTGCCTCACCTACAGGCTGTGGACCGGTAGGTTCCCGGAGAAAACCGAAGCCACCATCGGGGTCGATTTTCGGGAGAAAGTGCTCGAAATTGAAGGAGAGAAAATCAAGGTAAGTAACACGCAGATTCCCCCCTTTTCTATCGTTTTGTGATTACATGATGTTGGATTGGGAACACGTGTGGATTTGTTGAATTGTGATGAATGAAACTACAACTGTTTAATCCGACATTTTATATGGTTTATCTTGCGTGCCTTGAAGTAGGCTGTTTGCAAATTGTACACTTCGTAATATACAAAGTGTCGGCTGTTGCATTTGGCAGACGATGTATTAAAACATACATTCAGTTTAATAAGTATACCAAGTCTCAGACTAAGCATTGTGAACAGTATAGTTCAGACAACATCTGATGCTTTCAAAATCATACTGCACTTTCAGTAAAACAATGCGCTACTGCCAACGCATCAGATACATTTCACATATTTTCACCTGGAAATACTTTCCCGGTATGCAGGCGAAGCCAGAGTTTTCTTGGCAGATATAAAACAACTGCACTCATTTAAAAGTCTTCTTTAAAGGCAATTTATTTTTTCCAGATATGAGGCTACCGTAATTGTCGCGTCGAGTACTAAAACTTTAGGACCGTGTGAATTATCCCCTGCACATTATTGCTAGCCTATGTAAAATGTTCTTGGCGAAGTAATTAGTTCACCACACCACTGGATATGTCACGACTTCTAGGGGTCCATCATTTCAGTGGAAAATATTCTCTCTGCCCTTAAATGAGCGCGTCACGCATGGGTCTGTTTAATTTTACGGTTGTTTAATTGACGTTTTATTTGGTGGTAATGTTATCTTATTCATTTGTGGTTCAGCTGCAGTTCACGAAGCTGATGTGAGCTGGTTTGAAAATGGATTTTGATCCCCGTGTACGTGTTATGAATGCAGATTCCCTTTTTAAATGTACTTATACTTTTTAAATTAAATTTACCTCTCCAGTGCTACCTCCCTAAAACGTTTATTGGAAACATGATGTAGGGGGGGGGGGAAGTAACCGGCGCCATACCTAACCAACTTTACGGTACATGAATGGAAATTATATGAGCATTGAACAGCCAGCAGACAGACGGGCATCAGAGGAGATGGCAGACGCAGACGACAGTGTATGCTTGTTTGATCAATACCAATTACTCAGTTGCCATACTACTGTTACACAACACTGTGTTCCTCTTTACACCCAAACGCATTGTGTTCATCCATGCATTTTTTCCACCCCCAAAACGCATTTAAATAAAAATCATAATATTCCATAAGCTGTGACTTGCACTACAGGAGCTAAAAGCAAGTTATATCTTGTTTTTTTTTTTGTAGCCAGAATGTAAGAGTAGCTGAACAAGTGATTTTTTTTTGATGAATCACTGTCAAACAGCGTCGCTCGAATAGCGGAACTAGGCGGCGTGCACTGACTGGGCGGGGCTTTGCGTGACTCATCTGCTTGCTCAAAAGTACGTGGAAACTTTTAAGAAACACGCACATGCATGAAAACACATGCTTGACCATGGAAAATATCAGCAGTACTCCACTTCAATTTCAATGATGTTATCGGTCTTTGTTATATTTTTACATATATCTATAAACGAAATACACCAGTCAAAAGTTTGGACACACCAAGCTGCTTACAAAGGAGAGCGATAGTGTCACATCACATGACCTGGTCAGCTGACCTAAACACAGTAGAGATGGTTTTGGAGGAGTCTGACCTGAGAGTGAAGGAAAAGCGGCCAATGAGAGCTCAGCATATATGTGGGAGCTCCTTCAGGACAGCTGGAGAAGCATCTCAGGAGGCCACCTCATGGACCTGCTGTAGAGGAGACAGTAGGGTTAGCCAGTCCCTGGGGCAACTGGGCTTAAGGGCCTTACTCAAGGGACCAATGGTGGGATCACTCTGTCAACCCGGCAATGTTCCAATCCATAGATCCATAGCTGCCCCCCACCTAAACAAATGTTTGTTTGTTTGTTTGTTTGTTTGGGTCAGTGCATAATTCCATTTATGTCATTTTTATAGCTTTGGTGTTTTTAATTATTCAGTGCTCAAAGAAAGTCTTGGGGCACTTGCTTAAATCTGTAAAAATGTTGCATATTTATTGATTTCATAACAGAAGTCCCTTGACAAGCAATGTTTAACATATCTGCGCATATCCTCCTCACAGACATTTTCTTTTTATTAAGTATCATAATTTTTTTTGACTGACTCATTCGGTTCTCTTCTCGCTATTTTGCTGTTGATTATAATTGTAGTCACTGGCTCCCAAAGGGATACTAAACACAAATGTTTCCTTTTTTATGTCATTGTAAAGATGTTACTAATTAAAAAGCCCTCAATGAGGCTGCTTGTCAATGAACTTAACTAAGAATGGCTCCTTCAGAACTATAATTTGAGTTTCTGTTTATTGTTTTACTTACATTAGAAACAACCAGTAATTTTAATATTTTTTGTAAAACGAATGAATAAACTAATTTGTTATAAAAAACCATACATTTTTTATATTTTTGCTGAATTAAACAAGTGTCCCAAGACCTTTTGTGAGCTCTCTATATATAAAATCTATATTTGAAGAAGTGAAATGCCCTGTGGCTTCCTGTTTTTGTCTGTCTTTACTGCCATGTCCTGACTGCTTTCCCTAGTTTTGGGGTTGATCTACCATTTCACCCAGACGTCGTTTCACCTGCGATCCGCTTCCTCAGATCCAGCTGTGGGACACGGCGGGCCAGGAGCGCTTCCGGAAGAGCATGGTGCAGCACTATTACCGCAACGCCCACGCCGTCTTCTTCGTTTATGACGTCACCAATGCCGCCAGCTTCCACAGCCTGCCCGTCTGGATGGAGGAGTGTCGACGGCACTCGCGGGGCCAGGAGGTGCCGCGCATCCTCATCGGCAACAAGCGGGACCTCCGCAGCTCCGCCCGCGTTAGTGCCGAGCTGGCCAGGAAGTTCGCGGAGGCTCACCGCATGCCCTTCTTCGAGACGTCGGCCAAGAGCCCTCAGGGCTGTGACCGCGTGGAGACCATCCTCATCACAGTAGCACAAGGACTCAAGAACCAGAAGCCATTGTTGCTAAGCCAACCATCTACCAAACAGAGCATCCCCTCACCAAAGAGAGGCTCCTGTAGTTGTTGAAAAGCATACCACTCTTCACCTTACCTTGAGAGCCCAGCTGTTGCTTGCTCTTTAACTTCTTCCAATCTGTTCTTCTTGGAAAAGCACCTCGGGGCTTTCCTAAGTGTTTACTTGTGTACCGAGCAGATTGTGTAAACAGGCTCACCCTTGGGCTAATGCCGATTCGTTTGATGGTTCCGACGACGCTGAGATGTCAGTGTGTCCCCCGGAGGAGTCAGCTACAGGTCACTGGCCTAGTAGGAGGTTTGTGAAACCAGGATGCACAAGTTCCTGGACTTAAGGAGGAAGCTGCATGTCTCTCGGTTCTGTCGCATGCGTTCAGGTAGCGATCTGTACCAGCAGAGGTGGAGAGTCCAGGTGCAGAAAGGACAAATCCCAACCATGATTTTGTTTCATCCAACCAGTTGAGCATAACGAGTTAGTCAGAGTACTCGACTAATTGGTTGAAACAAAATCTTGGTCTGGATTTGTACTTACTGGACCTGAACCACCTTTTTCTATCGGTATCTCCTCTGGGCTCAGAGTGATTGTTCCTTCTGCTCTAGGTCCAGTGCGAGAAGGTACCAGTCCTCAAGACAAAGCGTAAACAAGTGTAGGATCGTTTAAGATGGGGGGGGGGCATATGGCAGACTGTGATTGTGTGGAGGAGACATACTTAGGGAGCTCTGGTCATTCAGTGCAGGTAGTAAACAGGACTGTTACTCTGAGGCACAATGGCCTGGAAGACTGCATCTTAGACCAGAACTTGTGCTTGGGATGAGTGCCTTGTTCAGACTGGAGTCACTTTGAAGGTCTTTAGAGTCACACTTCTGTAACTGATTTAATTCACAGCTGGCACTGGGAATATTCCAGTAGATTCTGGCTGTAATTATGCTATTTATTTTTTTGTACATTAAGGCTGAGAATTTAATCATGAGGCTGGAGAAACAAATAATGCAGATAAAACTTCCAGACCAAAACAAACCAAACACATCTCAGGATTTTGTAAGTCTTTGGGGGAAAATTTTCATTTATGAAGGAGAAACTTCAGCAAAGGATTAGGATTTTTTTCCTTCACATGAGGACCAAAACGGTCAGATGTTTACATGGTGGCTCAGAAAAGCCTTTTTTTGTAAATGACTTTCTGCTGTAAAAGAAGTAATAAACTATCAACAACATGACATCTATCTGGAACTGATGCATCAAGATTGCATCGCCATGGTTATTGGTGTATATTTTAGGCTTTTTTTTGCCAAGTACAACACTGGTCTTTGAAAGTCAGCTAACACTTAAAACAGCTTTTTCCACAGTCATACACTAATAATCCATGCAGAAAATTCTTTGAAATAACGTCTCCAGGTGTGTGTTGTTACAGCCCAATGTAGGGCTGGGCTGCACAGCTCTATTGTAACTGAGTACAGAGGTGGAGGAGTGTGTATCAGAGGGACATGCACGCAGAAGGTATGAGGAGGATGAAGTTTATTATTATTGTCCATACACAGTATCTCATACTGTACAAAAGTCAACCGGTCTCAGCTTCTAACATATCTGGGGGTATTCAGTCACCACATATGGCAAAATAAGCTGGAGTGTTTGATGTGGCAGATTTTAAGCATTTGAGGGTTTAGGTAAAGATCTTCATTTGGTATTAACCCTATAACCTACCAAAGGTGGTGCGTGGGCAGAGGTGGATAGTTCAGGTCCAGCAAGTAAAAATCCAGACCAAGATTTTGTTTCAACCAACAAGTTGAGCATTAAGAGTCAAGTCACAGAGTACTCAGCGGGTTGGTTGAAACAAAATCTTGGTCTGGATTTTTACTTTCTGGACCTGAACTATCCACCTCTGTGCGTGGGGCAGGGTTCTTAAAACCAGGAGTGTAGTTTGTGGTTTCCTGTGTTCCTGATATCTGCGGAAAAACGTTCCCATATTCAATCAACGAAGAATGAGCTCATCTCCAGAAACACACAGGGGGAAAGTTTCCACATTTCATTCCACCGGTAGAGACCATTTCTCACAAAGTGCAACCATTCCAATAGAATAATCATTGTCAAGTTTAATGAAAATGTTCAACTTATAATTCGACCACAGGACAAATACATGCAGGGCCTCTGCCTCAAGCCAGAGACCAGGAGTGTGTTAGACGACACCAAGCTCTCAAACATTCCTTGGCACATTTTGCAATTAAAATTACAATATGTACATATTGCACTGCCATCAAAATATATTTAAAAAGTGCTTAAAATCCACATAAGAGCGACAGCCATGATTTCATACAAAAATATTTACATAACCACAAAACAAAAGGTAATTTACAAGTTTGAATGAAACAAGAAATGTAAGGAAGGGGGAAGATAAAGTGCTTAAACGTATTATTATTAAAGTGTTGAATTTTAGTAAATTCGGTTCTTGTTACGGTAAACACTTAAAAGCTGCACAGGAACTCCAGTGTCTTTAAAATGGGTATTAAAGTCAACAATTTCAACATAAAATACAGTGAAATGTTGAGGCTTCTGAGAAGCATAGACTGTTTAAAACTAGTGGGTGGGGCCTAAGATGAGTGCACCTATCAGGTCAATCTGATGTAGGGCGGGGCTTTGGCAGGCCCCGCCTCCTCTTCTGCATCCTTATCAGAGGGCTGCACAGGGGAATTAAACAGCCTGTCGTCTCCACCTGCTGAGGTGAGGCAGCGCTTCAGTTTTGGCAATTCAGAGGCCTCTCAAGGAGGACATAAAAACAGCAGGTTTGCCATTCGCCGGAAATACTGCATCATTATTATTGCATACAATTAAAGGTAAGAGATCAAGATTTTACCCTAAGGAATCAATTTAATAAATCTGAGACCTAGAGAAATGCATGATGGGTCAGGATGGGTGGTAATTATACACTTGTACCCACTTTTCCCTTCCCAGTTTGTATACTGGGAAACAGGCATCCTTGATCTTTCAGGCACGTGTGCAGTTAATGAGCTGATGGGTCACCTGTGGCTCAGGGTCACAGTACCACCCCCCCCCCCCCCTACCTTGCCAGGTGCAGATTAGCTCTGCCTGTGGGTTTGGCTCATCTTGGGGAACCAGTGTCTCCTGTCAATAAACAAAGAGCAAAGCCTCACTGCATGCTTTCAGCGGGGCATTTTATATTAAAAAGCTGTCCCTCCCAAAGCAGGAGCACTGAAAAGTGTCAAGACTTAAGGATTAAAGACATACCCCTCCCTTTAAACTTGATTTCAGAAAAATCATTAGCATTCAAATCCTACAAGACAGTAGCATCTGGAGTGAGACCAAGGGGGGGGGGGGGTTCTTTCTACAAGGCAAGATTTCTCAGCTGGGTTAACTTAAGCTAGAAGTTTTGATTGTCCAATTGGAATGCTCCTTACGTAAACTTTTTGGACAATCATGACTTCAAGCTTAAGTTAACCCAGCTAATTTAGAGAATCCTGCTTTGTGGAACAGCCCCCTGGTAAGCATTACATTCAAACGGACTCTGATTTATCCACTTAAGACACAAACACTACCGGCTCTTGTCAGTGAAACCAGGAACTCCCTGCCTCCAGGACAGTAACAGCAAGCACTCTTACTCAGAACATCCCCGTGGCTTTTGAGGTGGAGTTTGGCAACATTGTATTTATTTAGCAAGCTTTTATCCAGAGAGATATACAGTTGAGAATGTTATGGTCTGACAGTCCATGGAGCAATTGGGGGTTAAGGGCCTCGCTCAAGGGCCCAACAATGAAATCACTACCGAACCAGGGATTTGAACCAGCAACCTTCGAAACAAAGGCCGGGCCTCCTCACCCACCGAGCCACACACCACCCCCCAGATGTTTCAATGCCCTCTTGGGGGGGGCTTACCAGTCCTGTGCTGCTGTCATAGCAGCCACAGAAGGGGAGGCTGCGGCAGCCCACCAGGGAGATAAGCACAGACAGCAGGATGCTTCCACAGCAGGAGAGCAGCATCGTGCCGTTCGCTCCCTTCACCATCCGGCTCAGGATGAACTTCTGCGGAGACGGACGGGACCACGCTGAAGCTGGCCTGCCTCCCACCAGGAGGCGACATAGCCCATTTCCCTGCCCTTCCCAAGCTCTGCTATGCAAATATCCCAAATGACGCTGGATTACAGGCCACGCCCACAAGCGGTGGGAGAAACTGCCAATTCGGCCAAGCATGTCACTACTTACTGTATTTAGTATCTTAGCTTTGGAAAACTTACACTTGAAAGCCGTAATATGAACAGATTTAAAAAGTTAACAGCTGTAAAGAGATGAAACTGGAGTAGAAAGCAGGTGCAAATGGCAAGGGGCCACGGTATCTTTTAAAGTCTCAAAAACCAAACGATAAGAAAACCCGCAGCCTTGCTGCGCAGAGTGAGCAGCCGCATATTAACATCTGCGGCAAACGTGAGAAGTGCCGCAGCGGGACCGCACCGCTTTGGGGATGCCCACGTGGCTGGGGTGGAAGAGCTCGTCGTCGTCCTCCCCGTAGCTCAGGGTCAGCACGGCGTACACGGCCACGATGAGGGTGGTGAAGCAGGAGAAGACGGAGGCGGCGATCATGGCGTTCACCTGGACACATGGAGGCGGTTACGGCCGCAGCTCGTCAGCCGAGCAACTATGCAAACCACCACGTGCAAGGCGCGGGGAAAAAAAACACCGAAAATACCCAGTGTGCTGGAGAATGTCATAAATTCGTTTCTAAATAAGGCAAAAAAAATAACAATCACAACAAAGTCTGCCAATTTGTATAAGTTGCATTTAATTTCTTACCAATATGGGGTTCTTTTTCTGGGAGGAGAATAGTGCCAGAACTCCCGATACGGCCATTACCTGAAATGAGGGTTTCATTACAAGGTTGTCATTTAAGAGAGTTAAAGATCGGATTACCGGGGGTCTAGGGGAGCCAAATCCATAAGGCTATTTCATCCAGGTGGTGACTGCGGTGTCTCACCATGCCTGCCCACATCGGAGCCCGCGTGCTGCTCAGGGCTGTGCTTTTCCGGAAGGCGGCGTCGATGAACCCGCAGACCACACAGAGACCCGCACAGGCCACCTGCAGGATGCCCAGCACCACCATACTTCGCTGGTTGAACATGAAGTACCTGTACCGGTCCATGACTTCGCGTCCCTCCTTCAGACCGACACAGGATCGTAGCATCAATGTCAGACGCGTGTAGGACAAGCCAGCAGGGACTGTTCACACGTACAGTATCTCAAATTAACGCAATAGCTGGCATATCTTACCATTTAAGGGGGGTAAACCGAGCGAATACAAGTGGTGCGAGTTCATAGGCTAGTGTTAGATCAGGGTTTTGTGTAACTTTTCCTGCAGTATCTCCATTGCGATCTACCAAATAAGATCTTATTAAATAGTCAAGAGTGGCATATAACATAGCCTAATTAATAAGAATAGCAAGTCTCAACATGGAAAAGCGCTCAAACAGGGAGTCTCCTAAATCGGAATTCGGTAATGGAAGTCATTTAAACTTCGAAACAGTAACTTGATACCTACAAATCTAAATAAAACAAGTCATTTAGATAGCCTTATATTTTTACGACTGTAAATAGGCTAATTTAATTCTTTGCAATATTAGTCTCAAGCACACTTTTTGTAAGTATATAAGAATATATCATAAGAGAATATTCCATCGAAACATCTACAATGCAGCACAATGAAACTAGTCATGACTTTCCTGCGATGCATCCAAACGAGAAAAGTTCTTATTTTGCATTTGCCAACTAGAATACTATGCACTTTGTCGGAAATATATTTCGAGCAAGGCTGATTTCAAAATTCGCATCGTAATTTGGATTTGGATTAGAAGAGTATAGGCTGTTAATAATACATGATTAATGTGAATATTTTGTAAGGCGGGGAAACTATAGTCTAAGATGTAGAAACACTGAAACTAAACGAAAAACAGAACAAGCTACAATGGAAACGTACAGCGAGCCCGATCATCTCTGATTTTCGAATGAATGGACGTAATTAATCCTCGGTTAGAAAACAGCCGCAATCGCCAGCTAAGCTACTAGTCTATTTGAATGAAACGAAACTACGTTTTCATTAGCAAGTTAAGCCGTTCGGAGAACCAGGAAGAGGTGTAAAAACGGCAAATGTCATAAATCAAAACAAACACATCCTCAAAATTTTTTTTTTTTTAAATCATTATACAACTAACCTCTTTTTTCCCCGCGGTAAGCGCCGTCTTAGCTTCCTGCCTTTAAGCCGCACAGGTTAATATCAGCGCTCCATAACACATTAACTCGGCCACGCAGGTGCTCAGTTTAACACTTTCATTACCTTGCATTTTCACCTCGGATGTGGGAACAGACTGAACACCGGTGTGTGAACTTTACACCCCCAAAACATACCACAACTTTTACAAGTAATGCATAGGCGCATATA
>JAOYFF010000015.1:2283876-2312662 GCA_025773925.1 Cryptomyrus ogoouensis | reverse complement strand
GTAGATGCTGCATGAGGTCATGCCACACGCACTGAGGAAGCTGAGGAGGGACACCAAACGCGCTGGTGTGTGTGTGTCTGACAGGGAGCAGAATGGAAACTGTTTCTTTGCCACTTACGACTGCAGGTATTTCAGGTGTATTTGTTAGCTTGGGCCTGTACCTGCAGCTCTCCTTCTCATCTCGCCACCCTGGCACCGTGAGACTGGTTTTGGGGAGTTCACGCATTGACCCAGCCGTGCAAAATTCAGCCAGCAGGGCCGGTCTCGCTAAAGGCAGGAGAGGCAGCCTCTCAGGACCGGCCTCGCTAAAGGCAGAAGAGGAAGCCGCTCAGGGCCGGCCTCGTTAAAGGCAGAAAAGGCAGCCGCTCAGGGCCGGCCTCGTTAAAGGCAGAAGAGGCAGCCGCTCAGGGCCGGCCTCGTTAAAGGCAGAAGAGGCAGCCGCTCAGGGCCTGCAAATTGCTTGGATTGTGGTGGAAGTGAAATTATTGTTTATTTTCCTTGCAGCCACCCCCCCCCCAAGTAATGTTTTGCCTAGGGGACCTGAAAAGGTACAGCAGGCCCAACCTAAGAACCTTATTGTCATTATACATCAGCACAATGAAATTGTAAAACAATGACAACTGAAATGAAAAATAAAAAACACAAAATAAAGTAAAACAGATACTTCCATATAAAATGCAGACTATGGAGAAAGCGGTTACTATAGACAGAGTGGCATTATACACAATGTGAAGTAATTACTGTACCCACAAAAAGGGCTCCAAGGCCAACCGGTAGACTGGCAACGGGGTCCTGGGCGCCCAAGGCTCACTGATGTAGCATGGAGCTGAGGATAGCCCGTCTGGTCTAATCCCACAGGCTGTGACAGAAAGGTATCAGAACACACCATGCATCACAGCTTGTGTATCGGGCTGTGTAGCATCAGACTAGTCAGAGTGCCCATTGACCCCTGACCACCGGCCAAAGCACCTACAATGGGCATGTGAGTGTCAGGACTGGGCCATGGAGCAATGGAGGAAGGTGGCCTGGTCTGATGAGTCACTTTTTATGTTACATCATGTGGACGACCGGGTGTGTGTGTGTGTTGTTTACCTGGGGAAGAGGTGGCACCAGGATGCTCTATGGGAAGAAGGCAAGCCGGCAGAGGCAGTATGATGCTCTGGGCAAACCTTGGGTCCTGGCATGTGGATGTTACTCTTACACATACCACCTGCCTAAACATTGTTGCAGACCAAGTAAACACTGCAGACAGTCGTGCGTTTGGAAGGCTGTGTTCATGGTACATGGTACACAGATGGTCTTGGTCGGTGCATGCACACAGCAGTGATATTCCACCAGACCAGCAGAGGGCAGATGTATTGCAACAAACACAAATACAAGCATAGCAGTGAAACTGGTAAACTTTTTATGAACAGTTTTAAAGTTGTTTGTACAGGCTTGGGAGGTATTAAAGTAATACGGCATACCGTGGTATTTTGAAATTCTTCTGACTCAATTAGCTGGGACCCTCCACCACTCTTCAGTGAATTTTATCGCAAAAAAATTAAAATGCCTGAATAGTGTCGCTTTTGAAAATACCGTGTACTTCAGTATAATGTCTGGACAGGATGAAAAATTAGATATGCGGGTACCTCTGCTCCACCTCATACAGCTGCTCACTGTAACTACTATTACAAAAACTGTTCTTTCTCTACTCTTTCTTGGTTGGCCTCTGCTCTGTGAAAGTCAGTGCTGCCACCTACTGGAAATACCTAGTTTATTATCATGAACATGCGCAGTCAGTGTGCACAGAGGTGCATAATCTCTGCCATACAAAAAAATCAGGGCTACATGAGTATCGTCCGCAGTCGCCTGGCACAATTCCCAGATGTGGAAGTGTACATCACCCTGTGTACAAATAAAAGTGTGCGCGGGAAAATGAAATATGAAATGGCCTTAATGTACATTTCCACACTGCAGAAATTGTTCAGCGATGATTTGAGTAACGTGAGAAAGGTGTGGACTTGGCCTCCAGATTCCCCAGATCTCAATCCCATCCAGCATCTGTGGGATGTGCTGGACAAACAAGTTCAATCCATGGAGGCCCCGCCTTGCAACTTAGATAATTAAATGATCTGCTGTTAACGTCTTGGTGCCAGATACCACAGGACACCTTCAGAGCTCTTGTGGAGTCCATGCCTTAACGTGTCAGAGCTGTTTGGTGGCTCGAGGGGAACCTACACAATATTAGGCAGGTGGTGATAATGTTGTGGCTGATCGGTGTAAACAGGAAGTGGGATTTTGTCTCAGTTTACTGTGGATGACAAAAGGGTGTTTCTTTTGGTCCTCTTTCAATTATATGTTAGGGTTATATAGGTATTGTCTTTGCTTGGTGTAATACAGAGCTTGTTGAAAACAATCCATTTGGTTTCAATAATCTCTGCAGTAACCCTGAGCCCATTGTGGGGGCTTAAGATACGAAGCAGTTCGGACTCTAGGCGGGGAACAGTCTGTCACAGAACACACATACATTTATAGCTTAGCTCACACACAAAGGATAAATTAGAGACATCAGGCCCTGAGTTTTTGGGCTGCACGAGGACACCGAAAATGTCCAATCAGCTCGAGCAGGTAAGTAACATGGAACTCGGCCCAAAATTCGACCCAGCAACCGTGGGGATGCAAGGCTAAAGCGGGTCCTTTTACACCCAAGAGACTTGATGGCCAAATGTATGCTACACCAGTAGAACACAATGAGAGGAGAGGAGAGCAGGCTGTACTCTGCGAAGCTGATGTTACTCCAGTGCACAGTGAATAATTTCCAGTTTGATATCCTTGCACCATTTCCAGCTCCATCTGCAGAGGGCCATGTCAGCGAAAGGCATGCAGCACATGGCAGGGGGAGGCTTGTGACTGGAGTTTGTCGCTTGTTTATATTGGCTGCTTTTGCCAAGTGCTGAGGGCTTTTGTGCATGTAACCTATTCCAGGAGAACTTAAGGTTCAAGTGTTTCGCGGTCTTGGGCACGAACCTGCTTTATCTCCAGTTGCTAAGCAACGACGGCACCCTTTCATCCTTCAGGGAATAATGATGGTGTTGGGAAACATTACTCATTATTGTAAATCGCTTATTTATCCGTTGAAAATGTGGTATTTACTCGCTGAATGTGAGAACCATGAACAGTGAGTAGATGCCAGTAATGCACAGCCCATTCTTTCGTAAGCTGAGAAAATTACAGCGAGCAAATCAACTGAAAAGGGGCAAACATTAGGAGAGATCATTACAGTGAAAAATGACTGAATAAAACAGTCCAGCCATGCAACGGAGTATGAAAACACGACGGTTTTGCGTTTTATTTAAAACTGTTGAAAATGTGCATTAAGGAAAATGGGTTTTGCTTTGGCACCATAACAAAGACGCGCTTTGGGGACTCGAGAAGGAGCCGAGCGCTGCCAGTAGGAACCGAGGGCGGCCACGGTGCCTAGCATGCCGATCTGCGGGATGGGATCTCTGCACGCCTTCGGTACCGGACATATTGAAAATGCAAAGGCAAAACCGGGGCGGTGGGGCCGGTTCAGTGTGTGTGTGGAGGAGACAGCTCATTTATTACCGTGATTAAAATGCGGGAGCTGAGCTCGGCGCAGACAGTCCGAGTGCATTAACATCGAGCGCGTCCGATCACGCAGGCATGTATTAAAGGTTATTTAAGTTTGGGCGATCTGTAGCGGACAAACCCCCTTATTCACCCGCATCCCCAGGGATAAAGCGAATGCAAGCCCAGCGCCGGTCTAAAGAAAATGAGAAAAGCATCCTCCACCGGCGCCCCAATACTTAAGGCATGTCACAGACGACTGAATAATTACGTCGTCACTAATGCCTCTTGGTTCATCACAGCCAGGGCCGGCATCATGCAAAATAGAGGAGAGGGCATGATTCATTAGGGCGATGAATTAAGCGCTGCTCTTTTTACATACGTGCTCTTAATTATGGAAATAGGCTGTTGTCTCCCAGACGCAGCGTTGCGCTTTGCTGTTAATCACTGATGAGACCCAAACATAAGCTGTACTGGTGATTACCAGCTTTCCTCTCATTTCCTGGCAAATGAATATGATTATTGGATCCTTTACTCAGCAAAATAAAACATTACAGGCATAACGGGGGCGCTTAATTAAGAAATGAAATCGAACGCTACAGACAGGGAAAGTGGGTCCCGCTCCAAACATCATCAGTTCTCGATGTTTGTCTGAAAATGAGTCATTTTAACAACCTCCTGTTTACACCAAAGGTGCACTCGATTTATAAATAAAAAAAACTTTTTTTTTTTGTTATAAAACAAATCCTGCGCACCTGGCACCAGGCCTATTGTGCTGAATATTTCACTGAAGATGTTTTTGATTTTTCTCTAAATATGTTGTGTTTTGCTGATATATTTTATTGAATGTTTTCTTTTGCTTGATTTAACCCATAAGTCCTGGCACTGCATGTCATGCATGCCGATCCCTCTACCACGTGTCCGATAAACGTTACCTACCCATAAAGCGGTTAGTTTAATTTCTCTCTGACTGATCGTACATGTTCCCCCAGACAGGACTGCGTGGAGATCTACCCCCTCTTCCTGGTTGTGTTGTGGATCTCTGGAAGCTTCTTCCATGAAGGTAACTACCTGACATAGTTGAGGGCAAGAGGAGCCTCAAACATATAAAGGACATGGACGCAAACAGCGATTCATTGTACCACAAACTAAAAAATTCTCCCTCCCCTGTAAGGACTCTCTCCTCATTAACAAGTCATGGTGTTACGTATTAATTATTTTTGAGCATACATTCTATATTTCCAATGCACTGCGCAGCATGGAGCAAGCAGTGAAGAACTGATACCACTATCTGATATCGCATCAAAATTAACCCGAATCTAACATCCTTTTTATTCCTTTGTTTCCCAAACCTAACAGTCCCATTCCTGTTGTACTGCAATTCATGATTGCGGCAGTTGCCTAGGTGACTCTTGTATTAGTACAATGACATAGGCTCACCACACGTCCGCGTTTTCCTGGACACGCCTCTTTTTGGGCCCCCGTCCAGGTGTCCGGGCAGCTTTTCAAAAATCTGAGGTTTGTCTGGGTTTAGCGCTGCAACCCGTATGATCCAGTGTTGCGAGTTACACTGAAGTACCAAGTGAAGGACCAAGGCACCGATTTTCAATATACAGCAGCCACTCCGTAACACCACATGGCGTTTGCTTAAAAAATTCAATGATATACGTATCCCTACGTGTCGCGCTGCTCACGAGTGATATCAGCTCCTGGGAAGTTTCCGGGAGTGACATCGCCTAAACATTTTATAATTGAGACATTTTGCGAGCCACAGAACGTCCCCCTTTTTCGTCTCGCCAAATACGGTGACCCTACAATGACAGATTATCATTTAAATACTGCAAATTGAGGGACGGATTAAGGAGGGGGGGGCCTGGGTTAGAGAGAATTTTTGGGCCCAAACTACCTAACATATTTTGAAGTATACAAAATATTAAGTGGTTATACATATCAGCTTCAAGGGTAGAGAGTCAACCAGAGTAAAGAAAATGGCAACTAGCTTTAAAAATAAAAGCTTTTAGCTTTAAAATGAATGACTAACCTGCAGCACAGAAAAAATATAGGCCTACTAACTGAAATGACGAGAGACAAAGTATACTGTATCACAGCCTATATCTTTAATTAGCCGCTCGGACCACAAGCGGCCCTAAGATGGCAAACCATTGCAACGCTTAAAACATAGGCAGGGTATGTATGTTTTAAGCATGTAGTTTTGAAATGAAATGATAATGAGATGTCATCTGGCACAGACTATTTCAATGCTGTGCGGCTTACAGAATGACCAGGTACCATCACCAGCTGAGTATTGTATTGCAAAGGCCTGAGCAAGCAGGACCATCGAATACTGCATAGGTCACACTGTATACGAACCCATATATACATGGAATTTTCAGGAAACATTCTTACATACCTCTGGTATTTATATACAGCTGTGGAAAAAATTAAGAGACCACAGCAAGATTTTCAGTTTCTCTCATTTCTCAAGTCATGGCTATGCACCTGTGTAAAATGCACATTTTTTTTTGCAAACTCCAGCCTGGTTCTTCCCTGTTTCTCATTAATGAAGGGCTTCTTCCATGTTTTATGTGACTTCAGTCCTGCTTCCAGGAGCCTGATATGAACTGTCCTATCAGTGCGCTTCACACCTGCACTTAATGTTTCCCATTCTTTTTGAAGGTCACTTGAGGTCATCCTCCTATTTATGAGGCACTGCCGGATACGTTGATGGTCTTCTCTGGCATTAGAAAGTTGCTTCTGCCCTCTACCTGACTGGTTTCTGGTCATTCCCAGTGTCTCCTGCTTTACCTTATCCTTGTGTACTGCTGTCTTAGAAACTTTGAGCCTGGAAGTAGCCTTCTGCTGGCAGAACCAAGATTAAACCAGGATTTAACAATGCAGATTCCTAAAAAATAAAATAAAAAATTTCCAGAGCTGTATATGGAATATATATATCAAGCCACAAAGAAAAGTAACCGTGTAAACCTGTAACACATCTTGTTCTGAACACTAAGCACAGTTTCTAAACAAAATTAACTTTTTATAATGCCTGCTAGGCGAAATATGCCTTTTATATGTATAGCAAAGCAGCTACCTCTCAGAATATGCTGACGTCGGTGTTTGTACAATCGTAATGGTCCAGTGATCAAAACCTATCACCGTTCTTCGTCCACAAAACAAGCTAAATTGGGAAAATTTTACAGAAACTCCCAGTAGATAATGGCCCATTCGTACCTTGCAGTTCAGGGATGTAGTGGGATTGGGAGCAACACGAATAAAAAGAAAAGAGGTCAAAGTTAATTTAACATTTTTAATGTATTTCAGTGACGTTCTAAGTAATTCTGACTGAGGGAGATGAAATAAAGGGGGAAAGCCCTTCGAGTGCCGTTTACAAACGCAGCACTTGAGAAGCGCAGACAATAAACAGAGATGCTTTACCCATTTACCACATTTGGGTTGGTAACGACCCGATACTTTTTTGGCAAATAAATGACCATAAAACAATGATGAAGATATCTACTGACAACACTGAAGGCCCCCCCCCCCATGCACAGCCTAATTCTAACCTTCTCACTGGAAAACATTAAAACCAGTTAAATTATAAGCTGGTGTGAAAGACGTATATGTAACAAAAAAAAAACTGTCTGACAAAATCTACTTGTAAGTTTTAATCAACTAAGCCGTTTGCAGAGCAGCAAAGAAGATGAAATATTTACATACAGAAAAATGACCGTGATTATTTTGGGGGCCCCTGCCCCAGTAAGCCCGTCTAAATTCCAGGTACACCAAGATTACGTACTGCTAACTCTTCTGAGGACATTCTGGTCAATGAAGACCTTGGAAAGAGCATCCAAAGTCTCACACCAAAGCTCGTTTTTGATCTTCAGTAAAAATGCTCCTCACCTTCACCAAATGCTTTGTCATCCGCTTTCTTTCAGCGCTGGCAGCTGTTGGTGGTCTGCTGTTCATTTTTTCCCGCCAAATGTATTTTAACGGTTACGTCGACTCTACGAATAGCAGGTAAAACCATGACGCACTGCACCACAGAACAGTGATGAACGAGTCCTGCTGAAACTGCAGCGTGTGCCTCTGCCTGCAGGTTACCGGGGTTGCTGTCCCTGGGGGCTCTGGTCCTGCTGACAGCGACCGGGGCCGCTGGCCTTCTGCGTCAGTTTCTTGACGACTACCTTGACGTCAACATGCACAAGGTTTTCAAGAGTTAGCGAGTTTGCCTGAACACACATCGTCGCTTCGTCCAGGTAACACAGCTGCGGCTTTCGGCCAAAAACAAATACACTTGTTTGAAATGTTAAAACTGTATTAGGTATCGCTTTACATTAACTGCACCTTCATAATGCATTCATAACACGTTCATAAGCAGCATGTAAGTACGCCTTAACATCCTAACATACCCTAACAGCGATAATGTACATTAATAACAAACATAATACAATTATAATGTTTGTTATTAATGTATATTAAAACTGCTATGTTACGATGTTAAGGTGTACTTACATGCTGCTTATGAACGTTCTATGACTGCATAATGAATGCATTATGAAGGTGCAGCTGAAGTGTTACGCCATACCATAAGGCCAATACATCCATACCTTGCACTTTGAGAATGGCATATTTGCAATGTCTGTACAAATGATTAGGAGTGCTACGGTTCCTGACTGGTTTTACATCAAACCTGTTTCAATCAGTGTAGGTGAAGGAGAGGTGATGAGGTAAACAAAGATTTTCCGGGCTTGAGACATGGATTGTTTATCTGATAGAAGATGGGAATTTAATGACCTTTGAATGGGGTATGATAGTAGATTCCAGGCAACACAGCTGTGTTTTTCAAACTGAAAAGTGTTCAATCTACGTCCGTGATGATCAGGAATCGGCACGGGCGAGGGTCACTGTGGAAGACCTTCCGAACCTCGTTCAGCCCATGACCTGAGGGAGGCACGATGGCAAATGGAGATCTAACGGAATATTAGGGCGGCATCCCTGATGCTTTGTACGCTCAGTCTACGCAACATCTAAATAGAAATCAAATATCGAAATCAAAATGCTCAGTACTTTGTCAGTTCTCTGGCTGCAGATGAAACAAACAATGACAAAAAAAAAAAAAAAAAAAAAAATCACGGCTACAAATGCATGCATCCTGCTTGACGTCCATTTCATATGTTGAGCGGACGCGCCGATTCAATTTCCTGCTGAGTCGGACGAAACGTGAATTCGCTGTGTTTCGATAGCTTCCTTTAACGCATGTCACAGTCTGAGATTTTGGTGTGTGCGTTCTGGTGAGAAAGTCGACTGGTGATGTCTGGCACTTCTTGATCGATTCCTTTTGTCTGATTATATGTGACTTGTTTATATTTTTATTACTCCCCCCCCCCCACCTAGACAAAAAATATAAATAGTAAATTTCTTCAGTGTAATTAGCAACATTCTTTTTTTAGTTGAAAAAATTTGTGTAGGATTATAGACAGACAACCTTATCCTGCAGTCTCACGCAATCTCACAATCCCCTAAGCAAGTGTATAAGAGTTCATTTAATACAATAAGAGAACATTCTCCTTTATTTTTACTTTTTCTGCAAAAAAAGTTATAATTCTCTCGAATTGACATTTCATAATTCTATACAAGATAAAGAAATAAACACTGCTTAAGGTACAGAGTGAAATCTTACAACTGGAAAAAAAAATAGAATAGGTTTACAATACAAATTAGTAGTAAGACATTGTCTGAAGTGCAGTGCTGTAGCTCAGATGAGTTTAAACGTGAGGTTAAAAGAAAGGAAAAAAAGTAAAATATTAAAGAAATTACAATTTCTTTAAATTTTGTTGCCAGTTATCTGATGTTTTAGCCTGTAAAAACATATTTACAAATAACTTCAATCTTTTGTATATAATTTCTTTAACATCACATGTACTTCAGCACCAGTACAAAAAGACTGAGGGAGAGAAAAATGGAGAAAATAACAGTGTCTCTTTTTCTTGGTCCCAGATCCATAACTTTTGGGGGAAGCTTAAAGCGATCTTTTCTTCAAGTACTGAGCTGCGAGTCGGTTGCCTGCAACGCTACCAGATGCTGAAGTGTTTTTTTTTTTTCTCCTTTTATTTTTCTTTCAATTTTTTTTTTTTTATTTCATCTGTAGCTCTCCCACACATGAAACAGTGATGGAAATATTTCCAGAACGAGAGATGTCCAGCCCAGGAGAGAATGGAGCATATACTCGGGTACGCAGAGGCACAAATGGGTTAAAATTAAAAAACAAAAATCAGACTTCTGCTCTTTGGGAGGGAAGGGGAAAAGAAAATCACTGCTCCAACAAACAAAATATTTTAAATGGAAAAAAATCTGTCTTGTGACAACAAAATAAATAAAGAAGTTTGTCTTGACACTGATTTTCAGGTACAATGAACAAAGACTGCTCACAATGATGTACTGTATAAACAGACATTAAACTGTCAATAATGTAATAAAATTTTATATATGAAGGCCCACAGGGTCAGCGAAGGCTTTGTTCTATATGAGTTGAACTTCTAAACTTCATTTTACATTTGATTTTTTTTTTTCCAGAAAGCTATACCATTTTGACTCTATCATACGGCTGTATTTTAATTTTTTTTTAATCTGTGGGGTGATTCTGATCGGGATCCTGGCTTGAGGTTCCTGTAGCAGGTTGTGAGTCTATGTCCTTAAACCTTACACACACACACATAAAATCTCACACACAGTGATGCATGATGGGAAATTTAGAGATGCCAACTACCCAAACCCACATGATAAGGGGAGAATATGCCAACTCCACAAAAATATGTAAGTGGGACTCGAACCCACAACCTTGGAGGTGTGAGGCTACCCACTGAGCCACTGTGCCACCCAGGTATAAAAACCATAGATGTAATCTATAGCATTCTACGGCGTACAGAATTGACCTATTTCTCTATACATTTTTGGAGAGGGTGAAGGACAAAGGATAAATGCTGAAGAATAAGCACAGCTGTAGCAGCCTGAATGGGCATCCCTGGGACGACGTAGCCAGTATCTCTGTGGCTTAACAGAGCACCAGGCGGGAAGACAACAAGGTGACTGTTAGCCGGAACAACGCCACGACAGTGTGCGCCATTGTGGCGGGGGAGGGGCCTTAAAAACTGGGGCGTCGGCGCTCCGGTCCTCCTTTTCACGGCGGGAGGACAAGGACAGCATTCACGCACTGGGAGGACTCAAAATTCCAGCCAGGGCAGTCTGGAGTTCTTAAAGAAAACGGACAGACGGGACACGAAATGTTGCTGTTTATATGGCCGCCGTTACACACCAGCATGGTCATTGTCGTCGTCGCGTGGCTCACAATAATCAAGCGGGCCGAGTTTTATCAGTTGTGAGATTCTGTGTAGAGAAATGGTGGTGGAGGGTTTTATGAGGGATTTATCGAGAGTGTGGAGAGGAGGTTCACGCCTTCTCAGGTGAAACGAAAGCCATTCCTGCAAACAAACGCAAACACGGAAGTCGTTTATCAGTCGGGGGAGAGAGATCGCAAATGTGAGGGGTTATCTGAAGACTCACGTTTCAAGGACTATTTAGGCTTTTAAGGATAATGCAAAATCTTTAATTTTATAATAAAAAAAGACAAAGTCACTTGTGGTGGCTTATACATTCATCACCTACCATTTAAAACGTTACACTTTAAATATAAAGCTCTGTGATCACCCTCCCATAGCTGCCACTTAACCTTTGTTTATTCCACTCCAGCCCCGGTGCATTATGGGTAGCCGCCAGGTCCCTCACAGTAGGATGTACATGGAAACTCAGCCGAAGGCAAGGCCTCATGCCGGTTGCCTAGCAACAGCCCACACTGACAGGGGCTTGCTCCAGTTCCTCACAAAGAGACGAGATCGCTCCGTGGCCGTTTTCACAGTATAAACTTAACACAAGCCACTTACAAAACGACTGAATTAAAAAAAAATGAAAAAATGAATGAATGACAACAGTATTTTCTATCGCTCCCTCAGAGAGACCATTAAATCCATCTGTGATAATTCGAATTTGTTTACAGACACGTTATTTTGATGGCACAAAGACTTTTAGGTGTCATACCAAAAAAAATAAAATAAAAACAAATATAAAACAATCATAAAAGCTGAATGAATATACTCCCCCAGTGTTCTTTAAAATCTCCACTCTCACCTTTTCTAGGTCCTGGAAGTAATATAAGCAGTGTCTCTTAAAATATATAATTTTTCTTTAAATCCATTTAAGGAAGATACAGAGCTAAGAATTTTGAGGGATCGATTCAACTTTTTATGAAAAGGAAAAGATTTGCCATTATAAAAAATGGAAATAAAATCTCTTGCTCTCTTCGGACTATTCAGCTCCAGAACAATGACAAAATTGACCCAGTTCGCCTAGGAAAAAGGTCCTTTCCCAAATGCCTGCACTGCACACACAAGAGACCTGTTTCCTCCTCCAAAACCATAACATTTTCCAAAAACAAAACATATTGCCTTGTCTTTTTCTTTTTAAATCCCCTTTACGTTCAACTGCTACCATTGCCGTGAAAGGTGTCCCTTCATTATGGGCTAGGAGAAAAATTCATCCATCCAGCCGTCCGTAGAGTCCAGGTCTGCGCTGTCCGTCAGGTTGAAGGGGCCGGTGCCGGAGGGCTGACCGCCATACGTGCCGTACGATAAGTCCTGACCGGGCGTTCGCTGGTAGCTCTGCTGCTGGCCGCCTTGTACGTAGGAGCCTGCAGAGGGCGCCATAGGCTGCCCACCGCCCTGGCTGAAAGTAGTCATGTTGGGGATGGCCTGAGCCACCCCGGCCATTACCATGGGCCGCGGCTGATTGGTCCTCACCTGGCCCGCCATCTGGGGCATCATCTGCCCGCCCATGGCCGGGTTCATGGCCCGGGGGTCTACCACGGGCTGCGGAAAGTGCTGCTTGGGCATGCGCGGCTGCCCTGGCTGCATGGCGTACGGCGTACCACTGTTGAAGGCCACCATCTCCCCACTAGTCCGGCCGCCCATAGCCTGCAGCTTCTGCTGCTGCTGTTGCTGCTGCCAGTTCTGGGCCCCCTGATTTCCCCCTCCCATCATGCTTTGCAGTCTCTGCGCCTGGGCCTTGGCGACGGGCGGGGTGACCGAGGGCCCCTTCAAGGGCTGCTGGGACATGGCGGGGTTCATCAGCATGCCCTGCCCATAGCCGCCCCCCAGGGCCGTCCCCGGGGCCCCGCCTCCCGCCTGTCTCTGCGCGGGGGCCGGATTGTGGGCTACGCCCATTGCGCTTTGGTTTGGATGCTGCAACATTTGGTTCATGCCGGGGTTCAGGCCGTACATGCCCTGCTGGCCGCCAGGCTGGGTGCTGTAGGCCATGTTGAGGTCGGAGGAGGGGGCGCCCCCTGCTGGTGGAACGGGCATGGAGCTGGACATCTGCACCGTGGGCATCTGGAGCATGCCCTGACCCTGCTGCTGCTGCTGCTGCTGCTGCTGCTGCTGCTGTTGCTGCATCAGCTGGGCGTTCCGCATGGACGCCAGTGCCTGGTTCCTCGCCGCCATTTCCTGCGGCGTGCCTGCAAACGCATGCGGGAAGCAGGAAGTGAGACGCAGGAAGTGAGACGCAGGAGGTCACGTGACACCTCTCAGGGAATAAACTCCCCCCCCCCCCCCCCTGTTTTTCTCTGCTCATTTGCAACTCATTACATGCGAGATCTTGGCAGGCTGACTTGCATGGCAGCCAAATTAGAAGAACACGCTGGCCGACTGGATCCAGCCACCTCATTGTTTCTGCAGTTTGTTCTCCCTGCCCCAGTGACTCCAAGCAGGGAGAGCTCCTTTAAATGGCTACTACACCCGGCTGGGCGCTAAACATCATTTGAGAATGAGGCCAGGCTGCCAGACACGAAGCCGGGGGACTTCGATGCCGTCGTTGCTTCGAAATCCTGGCCCCAGTTTCGGAAGAATTATGTACATAACCTTTGCCTACTCCCTGGTGCTTTCTAGAAAGACACAGATGAGGCCCTACTTGACTGAATCTGATCTGGGGACGGATTTCCTTACTTATGAAAAGAGGTTCACGAGTTGGGAGAAAAAAAGGCAATGAAGATGCGGCAAAGGCGGCCGCCCCTTACTTCAGGGGGCCGATATCTAAGCTTCTTAGTCTCTTCTGGGGAACAAATGGATGACCCCCAGTAAAAAACGGGAAAAAAACATGGGGAGGTCCTCCCCTCCATTAGCCGAGTAAAGCTCAATTTCTCAGCGATTGGTGTCGACTCGACGGAACGCTCCAGAGGCCGGGGGCAGGTTGTCATGGCAACAGGCGCCGACCAAAAGTGATAAATTTCAGGCGGTCACATCAGCGCCTGGTAACCGTGCAGAAATGCTATCGATAGGCTCAAAAACGATCTCGCGCTATCCGTCAGGATGGCGTCAATATGATTTAAATGCGGCTGGCTGCTGATGGCCCGAACAAAAGCAGGACCCCATCCTCCCAGTCCCCCACAGATTGGATCTAAATATGGTTTCCATGGAAACGTGACAAGATAATCAATAGAGAGGGGCATATTTCGCCCTCCAGAGGGGCGGAACGAGAGATGAAAGGTGTCCCAGATGGGCCAGTGATAATTATCAGTGTCATGGACTCTCTTGATTTGCTGTGAAGTAAACAGGCATGTGCTTGGGGGGGGGAGGGGTGGCTTAAATCCCCAGGAAAAAAAACACACAGGCTGCTCAGAGACGTAATAAATTGTAGCTGCGCCCCCCCAGCCTGGACCAGCGCTCTCAGAAACATTTCACACTTGCTGAGATGCTCCACTAAAGAAGCAGCGACTTTCACAGCCTGTTCACTTCGTCTTAAAATCAGGCAGAGAGAAGAGCTGCAGATAACACAAGTCGCTAATTATGTTAATTTACGGCTAAGGTAATTACAGCGATTACGATGCCTTCTCGCAGAGCCCATCACGGAAATTTAAGGAGGCTTCCGGATCTTTTCGGTGGTTCTTTGAGGAATAGGAGAAGGGTTCTGGACCTGTGCTCCATCTGCCCCGGTGCCGACAGCTGGGCCAGCCTCGTGACACAGTGGGCGACAGGAATCCAAACGCAGAGGTGGACAGTTTAGGTCCACAAAGTAAAAATCCTGACCGAGATTTCGTTTCCACCAACCAGTCGAGTATGAGGAGTCACAGTCACAGAGGACTCGGAGAACTTGAAACGAAATCTTGGTCTGAATTTTACTTGGCAGACCTCCATGAAATGGGGGTGCGTGGCTGAGCAGTGCATCTTACCCTGGAACTGCTGCACGGGGTACGGATGTCTCTGCGGCTGGGACATCGGTCTGGGGAGGTGCTGCTGCTGCTGCTGCATCTGAGTGGGGGGGGGGCAGCTTTGCATGAGAGGCAGGAGGAACAAAACACGCTAGGCTAATGGAAGAAAGGTCAGTGTGTGCCGGGTGCAGACAGGGAGGACCTCCTTCAGTGAGGCTCAGGGACACACTCAGAGCTGCAAAGGCCGGCATGTGACTGTGTATGTGACGAGTAGGAAACAACATTTATAAAACATCTTTGGAGATTCAGCACGCCGGCAGCCATGCTACCATCCAGGGCCCCCTCCCTGAAACGCAGAGGATGTGGGAGGGATGTCACCAAGCTGAAATTTCATGTCGGTGTTGTAGAGTAACGTGAAGGAATAATTTAGGAGGAGTAACACACTCGGAATCCATTAACTCGGCGCTTAAACCCTACACAGCCTGATTAACTAAACTCACGAGACACCAGACTTAAAACGTGACGTCTGCCTGAAGCAGACGGACTGCCCATGATGGCCAGTTTCCCGCGTGGCGAAATGAAAAGACGTTGTTATTGTGTAGGATCCGAGCTCCCAGGTGGAGGAGGACCACAAGCTTGCTGCAGGGATCAGAGACCTGGATACATCTGCTGACCTCTGTGTGGACACCGCAGTCACGGGAAACATTAGATGATCTTCATGTCGGTACAAGACTGATATCTGACGAAGTGCGTCAGCTTAACCACTTCAAAACGTCTACTAAAGTCAGCCCAGCATTTGCAGCAACCGTCCAACACACCAACAATGTTTTCGACTCGACCAGTGGCACACCTAGTTTGACTAATCAATATCTCATCGAGTTATTTAAACAATTAAGTTAATTAAGTAAATGAGCTGGTGGAGAAATATAACAAATCCATGGAATGTCTGGGGTGGCCCTGAGGAGAGCTTTGGGAACCACAGCGACGTTCATCTGGCCGTCCAACAAGGTATCAGTAACTTTTTGGGGGAGGGAAGGAATTCTTCCTATTTATTATGTTAATGTTTACATACATATATTCTAATGTTAAATTGTGTTTTTTTTCTGAGCAACTACAGACTTACTACTCAGATGAATAGCTTTGGGCTGGTCAATCTTATCCAGAAAGGGCCATTGTGTATGCAGGCTTTCCTACATCTTTCTAACTAAATTATTAATCAGAGGACTGATTGGCTGAAGAGTCCTCACACCTGGGATTTAACAACTGACCTACAGGTTATCCCATAATCCTGCACACACACGCTGGACCTTTGCGGAGACAACTAGCCACCCCTGCCTTAAACATGTCCTTTTTACCACTTAACACTTATGCACAGCACTATAGGTATATGGATGAGGAGCGAGCAGGCATCTCCCCGGACGCCTCATCCAGGACCCCAAGTATCACCTGCTCCACCAGCAGCTGCTGCCTCTGCTCCCGCAGGATCTGCCGCTTTTGCTGCTCCAGCAGGTGCAGCTGGGTGCGTTTCTCCTGCTCCATCTGCATCTGCTTCATCATGGCCGCCTGCTGCACACTCCCCAGGTAGCTGGGAGCCCCAGGGTTGGCGCCGGGGCCCGGGGCCACGCCTCCGGGGCCCGGCATGGACTGCTGAGTGCCGCCGGGCTGCCGGGGAATGCCCACACCCAGGGTCTGCTCCTGCGAGAGAACGAGAACGTTTAGGAGGTGGTCGCTCTCCTCAGCTTAGCAAGCCTGGGTATGGAGCCCACAGCGTACTGGTAAAACCCAAAGTATTCAGAGGGGCTGCCAGCCAGGGCTAGTTCTCTTAGAAATATAATGACAGAGATAAAGTTGCATAACATTTACATTATTTATTTAGAAGATGCTTTGATCCAAAGCGGCATACACTTTTCTGAAAGGTGGGTTAGATGGATCCTAAAGCAATTAGGAGATAAGGCACTTGGTCAGGGGCCCTGACGGTGAAATCACTCTGCCGACCCTGGGATTCGAACTGACGACCTTCCGATCACAGACACAGTGCCCTAACCCACTGATAACATGCCACGGTAGTCAAGCGAGCACAGCGCACAGCTGTCTTCCCGTCATTGTTATATCTTGTAAACGTTTGCTGCTGAGAGCCGTGTCCCAATACAGATAAGCACAGAAGGACTCTTCGAAGTCCACTTAACACACGCTGCGTGGTGTAGGACTCAAACCCCTGCTGGTTCAGCTGCTGTGGTACCTGGCCACACCCTCTGGAAGATCAGGGCTCTAGACCCAAAGCGAGTTTTACAACTTCTAAAGAGGAAGGCAGGAGTGTATGGCCAAATCACCAAAGGCCTCTTAAAGGGATGTGAGACCAAGAGGCTCTTAAAGGGAGGTGTACCTCAAACTTATTCTCAGATCTCCTAAAGAACATGCTTATGCTGCTTTCATTACCATTGTCTTTGTTGTTCACCTTGAGCTATTTGATCAGTGACATGTGACACTGTGCAAAGGCTAAACATATTGAGCGTATGTCCATTATTGTTTCCCGCAGTTAGTGGTGGGAGAAGCAACAATAATAAATGGTTTCAGAGTTATTGCAAGAATCACTCCCGCCTGTATGCCTTTACTTATTTGTCAATTATCTGACCCAGGAGATCACTTCTTAGTAACTAGATCTTGAATTAAAAACTTAATTGATCTGTTCCAACCAGGTAGTTTGGTAACTTGGTAAAAAAAAAAAAAAGACAAACTTACATACCTGATTGGACTGTTAAAAATATTTCACTCTGTCACACAGTAAACAACACGTGGTCCGTAGAGGGGTCGACTACACTGCTGAATCAGAGTGTGCATCATTGCTGATGAGGAAGAACCGGGTCCAAAAAAGGTTACATGTGTTTGCACATCTCAAAATATGACATTTATTATTTAATTTCTTTATGCATCAATTGTTTGTATTTATTGCAGATTGGCAAATAACTGCACTTCTGAATTCAAAGTAACGAACATTCATTTGTTCTCAACTTTAGTATTAAAATAAATTAAAAAGCATATTTGTTATAAAGAGTCTCTTTTTCTTATATAATATCCTACATACCTTTAAAATTAAGCTTATGAATATAATGCTACAATCAGCGTTTCTTCTAAGGACAGAATTGCTGCTTCAGTAGTTAAATGGTTAAACATTACTATATACTTTCAAATTTTGTTGGTTTGGAAACAAACAAAAAATCAATATCTATATCTTGGTTTGTAATTCTAACTAAAAAAAAATCACACGAACATGATATGACATTTCTGCCATATCGCCCACCTCCACCTGTTCTGTGCAACACTGACCATCCATCCATCCATCCATCAGTCTTTGCTTCTAAGCTTTGTGTTTAATGTACTTATTTGCGCTGACATGGATGTTTGCTTAATAAATAAATGTAAATACATAACAGTTGATTTTATGTATCTTTTAATCAATAACCTATTTAGTAAATAATTAAGCAGCTACTTAGTAATTGTACACAATATCATAGTGGCTTATTCTACCAATCATACATAAGTAATGATGCAATTTTACTTATGAATATAAATATCTAGGAGTTATAAGGAAACACAGAAATAAACACAAAGGTGGCAATACTGTGTACTATAATAAAAGGTGGGAATACAATATACCATAATAACAGGTGGGAATACTGGGAATTCAGTATGCTGTAATGGGTGGGAATACAGTATACTATAATAAAAGGTGGGAATATGGTATACTATAACAACAGGTGGGAATACTGGGAATACAGTATACTGTAATAGGAGAGAATAGAGTATATTATAATAAAAGGTGGGAATATGGTATACTATAACAACAGGTGGGAATACTGTATTCTGTAATATGTGGGAATACAGTATACTATAACAACAGCTGGGAATACTGGGAATACAGTATACTGTAATAGGAGAGAATAGAGTATATTATAAATAAAAGGTGGGAATATGGTATACTATAACAACAGGTAGGAATACTGGGAATACTGTATTCTGTAATATGTGGGAATACAGTATAATATAACAACAGCTGGGAATAATGGGAATACAGTATACTGTAATAGGAGAGAATAGAGTATATTATAATAAAAGGTGGGAATATGGTATACTATAACAACAGGTGGGAATACTGGGAATACTGTATTCTGTAATATGTGGGAATACAGTATACTATAACAACAGGTGGGAATACTGGGAATACTGTATTCCGTAATATGTGGGAATACAGTATAATATAACAACAGCTGGGAATACTGGGAATACAGTATACTGTAATAGGAGAGAATAGAGTATATTATAAATAAAAGGTGGTAATATGGTATACTATAACAACAGGTGGGAATACTGTATTCTGTAATATGTGGGAATACAGTATACTATAACAACAGGTGGGAATACTGGGAATACAGTATACTGTAATAGAGAATAGAGTATATTATAATAAAAGGTGGGAATATAGTAGACTATAATAAAAATGTGGGACATTTACCATAATATACCATAACAAAATGACCCTGGCACAATACCATTCTTGTACAGGAAAATCCCATTATAATGGACTTTAAAGGACCTGGCAAAACAGTCCATTATATCCAAAGTCCGTTATATCCAGAGTTGCTGTTTGCCCAGAACACAACTACAGGACACCATTTACTCATGCCACACTCCAGCAGACACACTTGTGGTATAGATTATTATATTGTACATGTAGTAATCCAACTTTACCTGAGCAGATGCGTGACTATTAATAATCCCGACTATGTACGTAGCTACGCTGGATATCACCGGCACGCCACACGCTTTTTAGGCGGAGCTGCATGTCCGTTATAGCCGAACAGAACAGTTAAAAGTGGTCCAGGGGACCAAATTGTTTGTCCGTTATAAGCGAAATTCCGTTAAATGCGAGTCTGCTATATCCGATGCTTTTTCTGCATGTTCTTAAAGGCGCACGGCCGGGACCAGCGGACCTCGTCCTATATTGATGGTATTCTGTTATAAGCGAGTCCACTATAACCGGATTTTACTGTATGACCTAAAAACACGCACAGTTCAAGATCTGTCCAGCAGAGGCCACTCTTTCAATACCCCACCCCCACGTATCCTGAAAATGAGGAACTTTTGAAAAACATGACTGACATTAGTCAATGTCTTTATGAGGAGCTGTGCTCCTATCTGGTAAAGCTAGGCGAGCAATGTGGCAGCGAAACAAAGGCCCACACACAGAAAACCATCAGATGCTTCGGCAAAAGCAGGTCTAACGCCCGGAGGGGCAGGCGGTCCGGCGGCTTCGTTCCAGCTTTCGGGCCCCCTCGGGTCGGCACAGCGTGCACAGGGTTATCTCCACAGTGCTGTCGACACGGCGCTTCGGCGGGGGGGTTAGACTGGGGAACAAAAACATCCTGACAGCGTCAGCGACCTTGCAGCCCGCGGCCCTGCACTGCAGGATCCAACGCGCGGATAATCCTGGAGCGATCAGCACCCGCCTGCTCTCTCCTTAAGCGCGCGCCTTAAAGACAGACCGCTGCCATTATTCCGTTATTTTTCCCCGCTGTGACACTAATACAAAATCAATGAAGCGAGAACGGAGGTCATCATTCTTTCAGCTGCATTTCTAAAATGCAGATTTCACACAACACAGCACAAGAAAAATGCTATTTACAGCAAGATGAACAGTCTAGACGAGACATTCCTCAGCCCGGCGAGCAGTTGGAGCCCAGCCTGCAATAGCGACCATCTCCCAAGGGGTGGCGGTGTTGTTCCGCTCGGCCAGAAGCGGGAAGACTGCTTCATCACGAGCGGCGTAAGGCAGATAATGGGTCTGAGCCTCCGAGGTGGAGGATGCCAGTGAGGAGCAGGTAGCCTGGAAGCTGGCAAGCAGAGCCCAGAGCAGATGGCCCCCATGCTGCATGATGGACACCCAGGAAGCTTGGGGGGGGGGGGGAGCAAATCCCAGTCGGAATGAGCTCTTCTCCGTTCACCATTCACCACTCCCTGGATCATCGCGTGTATATATACACACACACTACTACCCAGCTACACACATCATCATCATCACCCCCTCCTTGAAAATGTGCTAACCAGAGTGCTGCAGAAAATGACCAGGTGGCTTCGTATTTAGCGCCCCCTACTGACCCGCTACACCTAAATCAACCCGCTCCAGTATGGACTGGGGAAGGGAGCTAAAGCTGACTAGGCTACCAGCCGATGGCACAGCAGGATCTACGCAGAGGGAGCCGCACTAAGACGATTCCTCTGGGCTGCATTTCAGTCCCGTGCCGAGCCGACATGGGACATATGTGGCTCGATGTGCTGAACGACACGGGCTTTGCTTGCACTTCATCTACACCGCATGTCTAACGCAGAGGCTGCCGTGAACTGGAGCATGGAGTCGCAGGAAACACGGGTACAAGGCAGGGGACACCTGGACGGGCTGCCGGTCCACTGCGAGGCGCGCAATCACACAGAGGCACCGCGAGGCGCGCAATCACAGAGAGGCACCGCGAGGTGCGCAATCACACAGGGGCACCGCGAGGCGCGCGCGCACAGGGGCACTGCGAGGCGCGCAATCACACAGAGGCACCGCGAGGCGCGCAATCACAGAGAGGCACCGCGAGGTGCGCAATCACACAGAGGCACCGCGAGGCGCGCGCGCACAGGGGCACTGCGAGACGCGCAATCACAGAGAGGCACCGCGAGGCGCGCAATCACACAGAAGCACCGCGAGGCACGCGCAATCACACAGAGGCACCGCGAGGCGCGCAATCACAGAGAGGCACCGCGAGGCGCGCAATCACAGAGAGGCACCGCGAGGCGCGCAATCACAGAGAGGCACCACAAGGCGCGCAATCACACAGAGGCACCGCGAGGCGCGCAATCACACAGAGGCACCGCGAGGCGCGCAATCAGAGGCACCAACTCACCTATGAGGAGGACATGTTATGTCTCACGGACATAACATGTAAAGGTCCACAAACACAAATTTTTATTCATATCTTTGTGAGGATCATCTATTCATTTCACTGGGGAAAACCCCTAATCCCAACATGACGACCTTACCGCCCACCCAGCCCTAACCTTAACCATAAGTAACCAAACAAAATACAAGACTTCTGGCATTTTGATTGCGAAAAAATGGTACCCACAATGTCAGAATTGTCAGATTTTTATCACACCAGTCCCCATAATGTAATATGTACAGTATATTACACACACACATGTCACTGGAGGAGTGAGGCTACTCCACCATACACTGATCCACCCAGTACAGGTTTCTGCTGATATCAAATAATTTGAATCGAAAATCAGCTTTTAAATTGTGGTGGAAAGCCGGTCGGGTTTAACTGGTGTGCAGCTTTCAGTAAACTTCCCAGTCCAGACCGGGTTCCTGGTCCTAAAAAGCAGTTATAGAAATGACCCTCCCCCCCCAACTCCACCAAATGGCATCACATTCCATGTAACATACCTCTGGTGGCCTCAGATATCTTAGGTTACGGAGCAGGAAGACAGTTGTGGGATTTTTTAGGAAAACCCAGCTTATGAAAATTTCGGCTTATCTACATCATTCCGAAGGCACAGAAATGTCAGGCCTCCGTATGTTTCCCTGTCTGAAGGGCAGAGTTACACTCCCTCCCCTGTCACTGACAGTCTCTGAGCTCCGCGGGACGTCAGCATGTTAGAAGTGGGTCAGCGAATCAACGGGAGCAGAAATCTACCCCCGAAATCTCCTCAAACGTGCAAGAGGATTTCAAATGAATATTTGAAGGGTGTGACCGACAGACCCCTGACAACCTCCCGGCCTCGGACTCAAACAAACAAGCCAGAAAACGTCGGCACCTTTCTGCAAGGGTGACCTGATCACGGATCAAAATGTTCACGGGCTGGGGACACCGTGCCGTCGAAGCCGAAGGTGACATGCTGTCCTGTACGTCTCCCAGAGATCATGATGTCACGCGTTGGCAGAGAATGGGGGCAAATCAATGAACAGACATCAAGCACCGGTGCAGCACGACAGGTGAGAGGAAACAAAAAACAGACAATGAGAATAATAATGCGGCAGAGTGGGGGCACAAGTGTAATTACTGTAACGGGGGGGGTGGTCTTTACAACCATCTAATCTGATTACAGGCCTGTGGTCAGGGCACCACTTCACCCCAACAGGAGATACGACTGTTTGAGGCTATTTGTGTGCAGCAGGTGTACAGAAACAAAATGTCAGGGTGAGAGACAGGGTGAGAGGAGGAGGGAAGGAGGGATGTGGCTTGGAAGAGGAAGGGTAGAGCACGCACTGCAGCTAACCTCTCTCTGTAACGTAAATGGATCAGCTTATCAGTTTAATTGATTAACGATATAGAAAGCACCAGCGCTAATCCGAGAGCCTCGCACCCGCTACCCAGCCATTCTGCTCTATCGGCTCCTCCGTGACCCACCCCTCTGGGGGGGGGGCACGTCTGTGTTTGTGTGTGGGGGGGGAAATACATACATACACACACATATACACACGCAGACACGTATTATATATGCACACACGCATACACACAAACACACACACTTCTGCAGATACTGACAGGCACAGAGCAGCTGAGTCGTGACTCGACTCGGGTCCCTCGGAAAAGCCCGTAAGCCGGAACAGGGGGTCATATGCCCCGGGAGATTAACTCAGCCGCTCCTGATGAAGTCCCACGTCCAGAGCATGGGGTCACGCGGAGAGGCTCGCCAGTGATCTAACAACTGGCCCCGGCCACCCTCCCCGCACCCCCCCCCGAATGAAAGCTCCATCTGCTGGGGGCTCCCGGCGAGGCGGCTCTAGGATTCTATCTGGCTTAGTCTAACTTGAAATCATACAATAAGTCATTTCGTAAGTCGCTTTCGCTTTAAGGACAGCAAACGACCGGGCGGTTCCAGTAAATAATACGGCATTCCGTGTCATGTGACCCCATTTATTTTACCCACGTCTACATAACTTGTCACGGCAAGGATGGTTTACAAACACGTGCTGGTGGTGAAAGTCGACAAGGCAGGATGGCACTCTGTTGACAGAATCCCTAAAACCCTAACAAGATAGAGACCCACGTGTCACAGACCCGACCCCAAGCCCCGCCCACTCAGCACACCCCAGCAAACGGCCGGTCGTGTTCAGTTGATGATCGTCTTGTGACGCCGAAGACAGGCCAAGCAGAGCAGAGTCATCTCTGCGTCACGGCTGTGGCCCCCCCACCCCCGCTCCTCTCTTCCTCACACTCCCCACATTCCCAGCCCCCCTCACTAGCTCCCAGAGTGGCATAGGTACTACACGCATTTCAGTTAGCGGGGGGACACGTATGCGATCACGCCACCTAGAGGCCAAATCGTATACACGCAGCGTTAGGCAATAATGGTCGATCAATGAACATATTTAGTCCAAGTACAGTGTCAAATGTCATTGATCAAATCGTTCAAACTGCACAAAATCATACTGTCCAACTCAAATGAGGAAAAAATAGAGATAACTAAATCTGTAATTACTTTAAGTCCAATTGCATAAATTCTGGGTAAAATCATCCTATACCAGCGCTGACTGGTCCGGCCTGAGCCCAAACATGCGGTGTGTAGATGGGACGGTGACTCCGAGGGGGGGCCTTTTCCCTTAAACCGCCCCCTCGCTCAGCACTGTCCTGACACCCCACCTGGGGCGACCCCCCCTGTCCGGATCGGGGCGACACCCGGTTTCCCGCCGCCGCGCCGCTGCCTCCATGCTGGGAAAAGAGCGGCTTTCGCTTCTTTCCGTTCCCCCGTTTTAACGCACGTTACAGCATTTACCAGCCTCTCCTGACAGGCGGCGAACGGCACGGCGCGTTTCCACGGATGAGGGGGGTGGTCTCGCACGCGTCCGCCTGACAGCCCGGCGGAGCGAGGCAGAAACCCACCCCCTGCCCCGCTGCCAGTAAACCAGCGCGAGAAACTAAACGTTTGTCTGCTACAGCTTTTGCGCTCTGTCTGCGGCTTGGGGCTTTCCCAGTCCAAGGTGAGAGTGTGTGTGTGTGTGTGTGTGTGAGAGAGAGAGAGAGAGAGAGAGAGAGAGAGAACAGAAATCTGGAAATGTTTCAATTTTGTATATTGCACTGAAATTCACTCCGGCTTTAATTGGCCATCCATCCATCCGTCCATCTCCAGTACAGGGCCTCAGTGAGGGTCACTTCAGACACAAATATGATGTACCCCAGAAACTCGCACACATGCACGCACCTCCCTCCTATGTTGCTATTTTTGTGGGGATTTTCTATGTGCATGACATTTGGTCCCCACAATGTGGTGAACACAAAGCCCCCCCCCCATACGCAGCCAAAAGAACAGCGGAGCTCCTTGCGTACCGGGAGGCAGGCCGGGGGGGGGCGGCGGGGGCATCCATGTCTGCATGGCGACAAAAGCACAGTCCCAGAAAGACCTTCTCCGTGACATGCCTAAACCCGTGTGGCGACAATCACGGACGCAATCAACACCCTGCTTCCCGTGGGCCGCGGCCCCCCCCACCCCAGCCCCCGCCCCCGCCCCCGGCTTCCGCCACGCTGGCAGATTTGCAGCTCGATTTCGGCGGCGAGTGCTCTGATTTGGTGCATTAGGGCCTCCGCGTCCCCCGGGACCCGCGGAGGTGATCTATGGAGCCCCCACATCCCGCGCATTCAGCAGAACAGATGGCGGCAGGCGGCCGGGACCCACGATGCCGAGGGGCGGCTGCGTTCTGCCGCAATAATGAAAGAGCGGCGGCCGCCGGCAGGGCTGGAGGTTCGCGCTGTAATCACGCCACGTTCCTGTCATCGCTCTATTACACTGTGCTAAACTATGAACTACACTACTAAACCAGCCCCTCCCCCGGCAGGATTCATGGTATGGCCTCCCACTCCCCTGCGGGGAAATCCATGGCATATACTGCTCATTTAGCTCCACCCATCCTCATCAATTACCCCCATTACTCCCAAGGGGGGGTCGTTTCCAGGAGAGGATGATACCTTAAGTGACTTCTGCAGTCCTTTTGTATATGGACACACATCGCTGTCCTCGCTAAGATTTCACCTTAAGCTTGTTTTATTTAATCAGGACCAGGAAAAGCACAGCACAAACGTTTTGTTTTGTTATTACTGTCAGGATTTTTGTGTTTCTTATATCTTCAATCCATCCTCCATCTTCTTCATTACATTCTCCATGTTAGCATGTTAGCATGCTTTTACCCACAGTGTGATACATTTGAGAAAGCAGAGGGTCACACAGACATTACAGCAATCAGGGCTTAAGGGCCGAACTGTGACGTCACTCTGCCGAACCTGGGATTTGAACCGTTATCTGCTGGTGCTTACCAGGTGTGACCCTGGGCTGGGAGATGCCAATGCTGACCAGAGATCCACATGGGTGGATCGTCAGCCAGCCAGCAGATGTGGGAACCCTGGCTGGGTCTACGTGTCCCTAGCTGGAAGGGTCCTTTCCGGGACTCCAACTCCTTCTAGCCCTCTGTGACACAGGAATGTAATCCCCCCCCCAAAAAAATGGCAAGCCAGAGCCCCGCCCCCTCCCAGATAAGGGCCTCCATCAGATAACAAGCGTATGCTGAAGGTTTCAAATGCACTGCCTGGTCAGGAGAGGGCACAGGGTCACCAGATAAGGCCGAGGAACACAACAGCGCCTTTTAACACGCCGTGATTCTCATCAGGAAGGGAAGGATCAGAAATCCCACCGGATCCCAGGGCTTGACCAAATACTGCGCGATTATATTCTTTATAATCAGCAAGGTTCACTACCTCAAAATCATTTGACAGTGCAATATGCTGATGGTCAGATGGTTGCCTGTTGTTTCAATTTAACTTATTGCCTAAGTAGATCTGGATTCTGGATTCAAACTTTTGCAGCGTGAGAGTAGAAGCTGGTGAGTCAGGAAGGAGAAATCTGGGGACAGCCACGTCATCAATACTGCCCAGTGCCAGTCAACGCCTTAGGTAACATAGGTGGCCGCCTAGGGCAGCATCTTCTGAGGGGGCGGTGACTTAGCAAGCGTAGGACTTGCCTGGGGCACCACATGGGCATCGACCGGCACTGATACTGCCAGTGGTGAGGCCGGTGGGGATGGCGCGGACCCGCTGACGGCTCCCTGTACCGCTGTCGCCACGGGAAATCGCCCAGACGAAGAACAAACTAATTAAGTGCCGGTATTTTTAATTACCTGAGTCTTTGTGATGGATGCGTGATTTACGCAGACCGCGGGGAGACTGTGGTCAGTGCTGAGCCTCGGCAAAGAGACCCCGAATCGCTCCCACCAGCCCAAGTCTGTTTACCGGGCCGGGCTCTATTTGCATATCTGAACTGGGTATTCTCTATGCCCGACACTGAGATCCGTGTTACTGTGCACTTCACTACAAAGACAGATATAAAAAGAAAAGAAAACATTAGATAATATGAAGTTTTGCATATTATTGGCTGCTAAGACGAGCTTTTTAAGAGCAGCGATGTCTCCGGAGAAAGCTCTGTCGTTTGCCTGTGAACAGCGCAGTTTAAGTAGCTACAAGAAAAGGATATTAATATTCGGAAAAAAAAAAATTAAATCTTGTTACATCCATCCACAAAAGAACCCAGCAAATGGGAGCCACTGAATCCCGCTAATTTGGGATGGGTTTGAGGGCGGACAGTGGCGTAGAGCTCCTTTGTATGTCTGTAGGATGAGACAAGCTCTGCTCTGCTCAACACAGCTCTCATTCACCAAGAGGCCGCGAGAGCTCCTGTTTACTCCCACCCCACCCCCACCACGCCGCACACAGGCACAAACACACAGTGCAGCTATAAGCCCCCCCACTCCCAGACCATCCCCAACCACCGTGGCGTGTGGCGACAGCTCCGAGGACGAGGGGGGGGGCTCTTAAGAGGAACAGGTCTAAAATAAAGGGGGAGCTGGTTCCGAAACACAAAGGCGAGGCAGCCGCAGCATGGAGACCGGCAGAATGGACGTTTTATTTATGTAGCTGACACTTATAGCCAAAACGACAATTTTTGAACAAGCAGGGTCAGACAATGGCTCAGCAGTGACATCACTCTGCTGACCCTGGGATTTGAACTGACGACCTTCTAATCACAGGCTGACATCAAAATCCCACACTGAAGACTCTGATGAATGTGGAAGAGTGGACACTTACTTTGAGCGAGTTATGGATCTGTGTCCATGTCCAGGTTGAATCTTTTGCCCAGTGGATGAACAAGGCCCCTCGATCCGAAACTACTCCAGCAAAATGGCCAACACAGGCTCATACGGCAGCAAGACGGGATATGCGATGATTACGTTTCGTGATTGTTGCTGCTGGTACCATGGCATTAAAGTTTCTTTCCTTTATTCTTCGTCATTATTAAAGTTCCTCTGAGAAGTCAGTCACGCGACACACGTTCATCCGCTGAGCTGTGAACTTCCTCAGATAGGGGGACGCCAGCCCCCACCCCCCCGGCCCCCATCCCGGGCCACACGGGCACGGGGTCGCCACAGATACAGCAGCCTCCGAACTCCCGCCGAGTCATGGGGGCAGTGCCAGCCAATCAGAATCGGCACCCCCCACATGGGTAAAAGCTCTGGCGTCCAAGTGACCGCAGAGCGCTAATTAGAACCACGGCGCGGGACGAGGAAATGAGAAAAGGGGGGAACAATCGGGGAGGGGGGGTTGGTGCAGGGGGTCGGCTCAAAAAGGAAGTTCTCACAAAGCTGGAAAAAAAAAACGCACAACGGGGCAGGTAGGCAGGTAGAGAAGCCGCGACAGAGGTAGGCAGGTAGAGAAGCCGCGACAGAGGTAGGACGGTAGAGAAGCCGCGACAGAGGTAGGCCGGTAGAGAAGCCGCGAGAGAGGTAGGCCGGTAGAGAAGCCGCGAGAGAGGTAGGCCGGTAGAGAAGCCGCGAGAGAGGTAGGCCGGTAGAGAAGCCGCGAGAGAGGTAGGCCGGTAGAGAAG
>JAOYFF010000015.1:2249776-2262860 GCA_025773925.1 Cryptomyrus ogoouensis | reverse complement strand
GCCCGGGGCCCCGGCAGGGGCAGGGAAACGCTTGTGGGGGGTGGGGGGGGGGGGGGGGGGATTAAGTCAAAACCACACACCCATCCCAAGCACCACGGGCCAGGTGCCGTAGCCGGGTTGGGGCAGAAGGCGTGATTGAGGCCGGTTTTAGGAACAGCTGTCTGCCCACATTTAGCTGAGCTCTGCCATCATGACACGACTTAGCCCAAGAGCTTCCGCCTGGGACTGCCCCGCGAGATGACAGCAGAACGAGAGCGTGTCCTCACTCCAGCGGCAGGCTGCCTCAAGTGAGAGATTAAGTCCCAGCTTACCTTCGCCAACCCTAAATTAACCCTCATCCTAAGAACCTAAGAGCTGGATCATACTATCTCTGGATGTCAGAACTTCCAAAAGCTCCAAAACATACCAGGCATACAACTCATTTAACATAAACCGGTCAGTTATTTGATGTAGCTGCTCCTTTACAATATTTCCATTATGTTTACATAGTACTATATGTTTACATATGTATTGTTGTCATCATATATATTTACTCTTTCTATTGTATTCACTTATTTGTATTTATTTTCTTATTGAAGCACCTTAATTTGTATTTGTGTTTTTGTGTTTAATTTGCATTTACAGGTGGTCAGAAGGACATGCAGGGTAAGATTTCAACTGACAGTTTGCTGGGCCTGTGCCAACAACCTGCTGGATGTTGAATCCAATGCCAAAACCGACGCCTCAAACCTGGACCACACAACACCAAAACGAGGGCTATTAAGATCAAATGCATTCAGACTTAAGGGATAAAAGCACAGGCGACAGATGATGTGTGGTTCAGGTTGCAGGTGGGCAGAATCACAGCTCTTGAGAGAGCAGACGCGCTCCGAATTTCAGGGACACCACACAGACTGGGGCTCCTAAGTACTCCAATTTAAACTGACGGGCAAATAAAACGGGGACATGGAGCCGGGATTTGGTTTAAGTTCTCCACGGGTAATTACAGTGATGCCCTCTTCACGAAACAAATTGGCACTTCAGTGAAACCTGCCACCTCATTGTAAAATAATTATCTGAGACCACATTAATAAAGGACTGCAGGAACATCTGTGCTGAGGAAGGGAGCTGATCCCTTTGATTTGTTTTTTCCACCCTTCCCACCTCCAGTATTTTCTGAAGCATCGAGGACCCACGGTACACATCAGGTCAGACATCTACTAAAATGGCCACCTCACACCCTCAAACACAAACACACACACCTCCCTTATTTAATGTCCCCCATCCCCATTCTCCACCACCACCTTCCCGTCTTAGAGCTGTCATCGCGTCAGGCAACAAGGCGCCGTGGATGAGGGTATCCATGGCAACGCAGAGCAGCCAAGAGAGGCCAAAGTTTTGCTGGCACAGTGTGCGCGAGTGTGTGTGCGTGTGTGTGTGTGCATCCACCTGCCTGACATGGGAGGGGTGGAGTGCAACTCCAGGATTGATCGTACTTATTCTTCGCTTCAGCAGGGCTAGCGTTAGCCAGTTAGCTAATCACATGACATCACATCCAATGCCACCAGTGGTGACATCACCCAACCAGATCTGGTTTGAACAGCGGCGGCGCCTCAGCCAGACAGGGTGACCTCCGGGCCTGTGACATTCCCCAGGGATGCCTCTGTCCCACCCAGCTTCTGCTTCCCAACATCGACGTCCTTCCACGAGACGTACAATCTCCATGCTTGCACTGGCTTGTTGATGTTTCTGTCCTCAAATCAATCTCCAGACATCACTACCATTAATGCAGGATTTAAGGAAACATCTTTGCCTCAGAAGTCTCTCCTTCAGAGGACAAGAGAACATTCGATTCGATGGCTTGCATGGGATTCAGCGGCCATGTTGGTTACTGTAAATGACAGCGGATGTAAAAGGGAGAGGAGCCACTGACCAGAACAACTGCTTCCTCACACGTCATCGCACTGGACTGTAACAATTTTGTAAACTTTCCTTTGTGTTAAAGCATTTTGCTTCTCTTGAAGGAAAAAAAAAAGAGTTAACTTAAAATATATGGATGTGGTGAGTGTGAGTGTGTGAGTGTGTGTGTGTGTGTATGGTCCAGACATACCTTACCTTGTGGTCCCCACAAGAGAAAACACGATTTTCAAAAAAATCTATGACTGCAATGTAAAAAAAAAAGAAAAAAAAGCAAGAAATCTTGTGTTTTGTTTAGTTACTTATGGTTAAGGTTGGGCTGGGTAGGAGGCTTGTCATAGTTAACAGCATTTTTCCCTACAAAAATATGATTACAGGTGTGTGTGTGTGTGTGTGTGTGTGTATATATATATATATGTAGATAAAATGAATAAATGTCTATTTCTCTTTTCAGTGCAATATTGTTGCACTATGTTGTGATTGTGTAGTGTGTTGTCTGTGACCTCAAACTATTTCCTCCAGTTTACTGAAGGTTTTCCGATTCTGATAAACACATATACAGGAATAATCCATATTCTGGTTTCTCAATTTTAAATATTTAAGTACATTTGCTTAAAAAATGACCCCTTGTGACACATAAGCTGAAATAATGGTTCCTATCTGGTGGATCGATCCCACGACCACGGCATGTGCAGGTCTGGTACCAATGACGAGCTCCATGACCGGAACAGGAAACCTATTTTACAGCTCGAGTGGTACACGGTGAGATGATTTTTTTGGGTGAACTGAGGGACGGGACACAAAATCAGGGCACGTTATCCAACATTAGCATCGCTGAAAAGGGTGCAAGTCAATGATCACCAGTCAGCAGCTACGACAGCGGAGGGACGAAGCAGAACAGTCTCTCAAGCTGGTCCCTGAGGACCCTCCAGACAGTCCACATTTCTGCTCCCTCCCAGCTCCCAGCACACCTGACCCAAAGAATCAAGAACAAGAAAAACGACTAAAAGCACAGAATACCTGGTACAGGTGTATCGGGAGCTGTAAGGGAGCAAAAATGTGAACTGCCTGGAGGTCCCCGTGGACTGGGCTGATGTAGAAGAATGAGGATGCTCCCTCCATCAGATGGGGATCAGGAAGCCTCCTTGCAGAAACATACTGTTACTCTGGTTACTCCTCTCAAGTATCACCCTCCCTCAACTCTGACACCCACCAGATAGACACACATACAGGTAAAGTATCCCGTCTGGAGGTCTCTAAGCAGCATAAGAGCTCGGGCCTTGACATGCGTGTTCAAGGACTTCGAGGAGGTGGGGGTTGGGGAGACCAGGAGGGGATCAAATTTGCTTCCTTTGGTCTAGTTCCAGCTACACACTTTAAGAGTCTGAAAGTCTTTTTCTTCTCCAGCCTGTAACAGGCCTCTAACTGAAGATACTGGCATCAATAATGCAAAGGAAAATGCAAGGTAGACGTAAGATTCCTTCATTAAAAAAAGAAATCATATGCACGCTTAACATCACAGTAGGGAAAGTATGCCCCCACCCCTACATCTCGGAGGTCTGAAACCTGTGGAATTAATTGTGGAACTAATTAGCTCGCAGATTTTCGTTGGCTAAGATGAAGCCAATAAACATCACTGCCAGTCAGCATAGAGAATTCGACTTCCCACCTGACCCAAAATTACTGTGTTGGATCTGCTTGCTCCCAAAACACAACATTGGACACAAAATACACAATCTAAATGCTTGAGATGAAAACATTACGGTTGCTAGTGGGGGAGGGGAAAAAAATAATTTACCATGATACAGGGTCACCTGGGAACAGTGAGGAATAAAGGAAATGGCACTCATTTCCGACAGGCAGCACGGAATCTTAAACGTTCATGTTTAATGTGGATGAAGAACAGCACGGCGCAAGTAAAAATGCCGCAGCAGCCGTGCAGCAACATCCCCATGCGACAGGGAGGCAGGAAGCATCGGGGCACTGAAGCCCGGCAGAGATACCAGCCATTTAGCTACAGCCCCGGTGCTTGGTTATGTTCCAACCTGTGAGCGGGCACGAGAAGGCCACATTCACCGAAGAACTGCGAGGCCCCCATTCGGTGGTGATGCACGCCGATAGGGCGGCCGGCATTCTGCCAGAGTTCGACGACCCACTGCCAGCTCATAGCCACAACATCCACCGTAATGCTTAAGAGCAGCATCGCCACCCCACCCCACCCCTGGATCTTCCCAAAAGGGCTGCTCTACTTCGACTGTGTACACTCCACTTTCCAATAAACATCCTCCCAGAAGCCGACAAATGAACCAACCTCTGCATTCTGAAACGGTAAATCATCTACCATCTCCATAGAAATGAGCTTCATTACTACGGACAATTGGAAGATATACGAAGAACGGAGCCGGGAGAAACCAAGGCGAAAACAGGTAAGGCTTTATTCATAACCCCGAGGAATATAACACAGCTTCCTCAGTGGGTCATTACAGAGCCCATCAAACCTTCATTCCCCAATCAGCTCTCCGAAAACCCTGCCTCCACAAAAATCCATTAGCCGGTGGGGTAGGGTGGGAAATCCAATCCACTGCAATGCCGCCTTATTGGCCGCCAGAGAATAAATTACTGCTACCATGAAATGCAAACTGAGAAGTAACAATTAAACCTCTACTAACAAGCTTTTAAAAAGCAGGCTGGAGTTTCATAATTGCACGCGAATAAGATTACGTAATGTGGCTCTACGTGGCGTGATGGGCCCCCACCCGCCAGGACAGAGGAGGGTACAAAGCACGTAAATAAGCACATAAATAATGCTAACCACGCCACCCCCAGTTCAGCCTGTTCAATAATCAATACACCTGAAGTCTAGACCACACACTTCCCAATCACACGCAGAGCACAAGAGGCCATTTGTACAGCTCTCAACAAAAAAATACCATTTGAGGTACTTTTTGTTGCTGTCGTTTCTCACCCCTCCTGCTCCCCACTGCCTCAACCACCAACCCCCACCTCCATGGCTCTCTAACCGCAGCAAAGTGAGAACTGTGACAATCTCAGGTCCTTCTACAAGACTGTTACGGAGTCGTAGGACTCCATCCCGCAGCCACAGCAATCCGGGAGTGACAGCGGCACTGCAGATCCGCCGATCACGACTCTGTCCCTCCTCCTCTTCCTCCTCCTCCCGCAGAAAAACAGACGAGAGAAGGGAACTCTCCATCAGAGAATCTGCCTCTTCCACCGTGGCTTCCTCCGCACCTGCCACATCTTAATAAATCTCTCCCTTTATTAATCTTTTCCAAGATTGGTCACTGCTGAACCGCTGGAGGGGAGTCAAATCTGCTGCACCTATAGCTTGAGAAATATAAACCTTCAAACTGCCACTCGGGCTTATGACTAATTTATAAGTCGTTATGATCTTATGCCAATCTCAAAATTTTCAACATTATTACAGTATCAGTGCTGTGCCATGACAATCGAGCCCAACAATATAATAAGTGAAATGCTGATTAGGACCTCGTAGAAGCAGCATGCACATGGAACTAGTAAACACTTCAAACTCGCACTGACTTCCCTGACAGACCACTTGGCATCCAGCTTATGACCAAGTTCTTTGAGTTCTTAGGAAAAGCGATCAGTAGCACCCTGCCCTTTCCGTATGCTGACAACACAAAAAGTTATAGGGTCAGCGTTTCGTTTCATTAGCGTTACTGATGTGAGGGCGTATTGAGGTCTCTTAATGTACCATCGCCAGCAGCTGGTCTCTGCACTTTGCCGTTTGAGGGGTGCTCGCTCTGTCAGGATGCGGACATTTCCCTACAGTTACTAAACACAGACGCTGCTGATGGAGTTAATTCTATCGACTTCTAAGTTATGTGCTCATCACCCCCCCCTAGAATGACACAACACCTAGGTCCCAGAAGACGTGAGATATTGGTTTTTTTTACCCAATTTGATTGAGAGACATGCTTGAGAATTTCAAGAGTCAAGTTTGCTTCATTAATGACCATTCAAAACAACTCTGGCTATGCAACGGCACACAGCAAGACATCTCGTATTATTATTTCCCTTTCAGATTTCACACCAGGCCACATGTGAAAATGTCAGGCACACTCCTACTGACCTTCCAAGGTACCCAGTGCAATCACCTCAGACATCCCAGTATCACTCAACATCTCGGAAAAAGGAGTCACAACCATACTCACCTGTCCATGAGGTGGCATGTTGCTGTAGGACAACCCCTGCTGCTTTTGATTCATGAGCAGAATTCGCTTCCTCTCCTCGCTCAGGTGGGCCGCTTGGCCAGGCATCTGGCCCTGGGCTTGAGCGGGCACCTGCGGCTGGCCCGCGCCTTGCCCCGCCGGAAGCTGCATGTAAGGCATGGCGGAGTTCTTGGCAGGGTTAGCCACAGGCGGGGTCATCCTCTGGCCCATGTGGTCCACAGCGCTGAAGTGGCTCAGGGGCTTAGTGTTGCTGTACGAGAGAACATTGCCCTGCTGTTTACTCAATACGTTTTGACCCATGTTGTTTGGCTGTTGGCTAATCATGTTCATGTGGTTCTGAGGGAGGTAGCTGTTCATGGCAGCCTTCTGAGGGTTGTTCCCCATCACAGGCACCATTGGGTTCTGGGTATTGAAGGCTTGCGGGTACATCATGGGGCTATTTGGCTTGTCCGAGTTGAAAGGCCCACCATATGGACTGGTAGGAGGCCCGGCAGGGGACCAGTTAGCTGCTTGTGACGATTGCTGCTGCTGCTGCTGTTGTTGCTGCTGCTGCTGCTTCTGCTGATTGAGTTTCGCCCGCTGCTGAGCGGCCATCTGCTTCAGCTGCTCAGCCGAAGACAGTTCCGCTGTAGACTGAGGCATGGGGAATGTACTGCCCACCCCGGTAGCCCCTGAAGCCCCAACAGACCCTGAAGTAGACCCTGGAAGCACCCCTGAGCCAGGATTAATCAGAAAACCATTCCCAGGCCGGGAAGGCTGAGTCTGACCTTGATTGGGAGTTTGAGGCGACCGTGCCACACAATTGGCAGGCGAGCTTGATGCTATAGAAACAGGAGGTGGTTGCTGTAGTTGTGGTTGCTGAGGTGGAGTGCTATTAGCTGCTGTGCCAAATTGCGGGCCTGAAGAGGACGGCCGGACCTGCGGGGATCCCATGGGTATCTGGTTATTCTGAGAAGAAGCTACAGGAGGGGGCTCCTGGGGGAGGGGTGTCTGTGCAGCTGGCCTGGGGAACTCTGGCTCCTTCTTCTCCTCGAAATCCTCATTGAACAAGTCGTGCATGTCATCCTCGGGCACCGTGTTGACCAACTCATCGATAAGCTCTTGCCACTCTTGGTCATTGAGATTGATGTCTGAGAAGAGTTTATTTTGGTTTGAGAGAGAGGTGTCCGAGGATTCGATGCCAGCGGGGTCGTCCAGGGGCTCCTGCTTCATCTCCTTGTTTTGGAGATGGCTAAAGCCTTCGTCCAAATCAAGAGAGCCATTGACCTGAAGCTTAAGGTCTGGCAGTCCACCATTCTTCGGTAGATCCTCGGCTCGGTTAGGGACATGTACGTTGCTGCTGTTGGTGTTTTTTGTCAATGGAAGCTGGGGTTTGATGTCCAATTGGTGGAGGGGCGAGACTGCTGGCACTGGGGGCACGTTGTTTGGCAAGCTTGCCAGTGAGTCCATGCCTCCTCCGACACCATCCTTCCGCACCCTTTTTGCATTCGGAGAGAAGCTCCCATCACAAATCCCATTCTGCTCCCCGTTCAGTGGCGAGCGAGCGCTATCCAGTTTCCTCTTCACGGTCTCCTGAAGCTGAAGAAAGAGAAGGAAAAGTGAGCCGAAGCACAGATGTACAATTTGATTACACACTTTCATTTCAATTTGTTCTTCGTTTATAAGTTCAGACAGCTGGCTGAACACAGCAAGAAGTAATGCACTCCTATTACTGTGCCATGTGCTCCAAAAAGTACGACAAACTCCACAGCTTTTAGAGGGAAGGAAAGACAACATGGACAGAATATTGATTCATTTCTAACCACAAAAGGGAAAAAAAATGTGCTTCAGAGGTGACGAGTCTGGAAAGTTCTAACCGCCATCACAAAATCAAGAGGTTCAAATGCACCAACCTTTTCAACCTCAACTCAATCAACAGGCCTCCATGATCATACCTGAAGATTCAGCTTAAAATTACCAGGATGCATCAAGGATGGGGGAAAGAAAGTTTTCTCTACATGACTCGATTAAACAAGTACCAGATGGAAGGCGCCTAGACAAATGAATCCAAAAAAAAAAAAAACAAACAAAACAACGCTGTGCCAAGCAACGTCACAGACTATTTAAGCCACCTTCAGTGTCCCCCCCCCTTAAGGAAGCCTGATGTGCATTTACTTTCCTTGTCTTCATCCCCAGAAGAATATTGCGTGGAGTGAACAACAGTGTGATAACTACAGGCTGTTAACACTTAATCATTATCTATGGGAAAAAGAGAAAAACAGCGGAAGGAATCTTTGCCGGGGAGAAAAAAAAAATGACAGCTGACGAACCTTCATTGTTCACACTTCAGAAAGCGCTTATTACACCAGTGCCTCCCGCTTAATTCCTCGCAGTAATTAAAGAGGCTCGGCTGTGGCTGTCAGGAGCCAAGCGGCCACCAACGCAGCGCTGCTGAATGCCGCTGACGCGCCACGGGTACCGCTGCGACCAGATGCGCCGCACCTGGGCGGAGAGGGGGGCGGGAAGGAGGCGGAGCATCACTGCCGGGGGAGGGTCCAACACAACCATACAACGCTGTCGGGGCAGCAGATCCAGCAACCTTTTATCCAGAGAACACATTTTGTACATTACAGAAGATGGCAGAGATCAACTGTGCGGGCGGATGGGGGGAGTTACGACCTTCGACAGACCCGCCCCCGAAGATCCCTCTGCAGCTGCTTTGAAAGTCAAGCACGTCCTTCCTTCTGCATCGACCCTCTTGCCCACTTAACATAAGCAGTGACTCATTTTTTGCTCATTCCTCCAAAATACCTACTCAGTACCCAAAGACCCATAGGGTGGGACCGGCCACACAACGCATTTTCTTTGTCGCCTCGAGCACTGTGTGCAAACATCAGGATTCAACAGACACTACGGCTCAAGGCTCCCAAGGCATTCTTATTTTTTTACGTCCTCTGTTTACAAGCGAATAGAAATGGAGAGCCTTCCTCAACCATCAGCGACCACCTCAGTTTATAATTATGCCACCCGGCAATCTAACGTAAAATCCTCCGACACGTTTCTTTATGGCAGTGATACCCCGCCCCCCCACCACACGTATGCTAATGACTCCAGAGCGGGCGGCAGGAACAATGGAGCACGACTGATTCCACTGCTGAGGATAAGCTGGGCCTTTTCAGAGCTGGTCGCTGCGGCCGCTCCGAGGGTGGGGGGGGATTTGACGGTAAATATTTCTGAAAAGCTGTGACGGGCGTCACCCTGGGTCGGCTCAAACAAAGGCGACCGTGTTACGCGGGGGCGCCAGCGGCGCCGTGGCAACCTGTTTGTGTTGATTACACCGCAGGTGTGCTCATTAAGAGGGTGGTCGTTAATTACAGTGCAGTGACATCCATTACAATTTTTGTATCTCTGCTTCCAGAACCTTTATTGAGGTCCACGGCTCCTGCATCTCCTGGAAGAAGCGAATGATACATATACCCCCCCCCCACCTACCAGGGTTTCAGCCACAATAAAATAATTCAATCTTCTGATTCTAGGCTTTTTTTCTTTAACCCTTTCTGTGAGCTCCCCCCACCCCACAAGGCAGAGAAGGCAGATCCGTCCGTGAAAAACGCAGAGCTGATGTTTACTGAGCAGCGTTCCGTAAAATAACTGGAAGGATTCAGAAATTGAAAGTGAGATTCCTGAGTCTGCTTCGGCAAAGAGTGTGTGTGGGGGGTGGGGGTGTGTTGTCTATTTATTTATTTATTTGTCTGCTTCCCCATGGCCCGGCAGCGTGCCGCGTTGGGCTTTATGACGGGCTCTGTCAATATCAGTAGCATTTATTAGGTCATAAAGATTTACTCATCCTGTCAGTCATCTCCAGGCCCCACGGATGGGAAAGAAGAAAAAAACTCAGGCCCCTTGTTTGCAAATCCCATTATTCTTCGTCTGTAGGGCAGAGCGGTGCATCATTTATAACGTAATAAAACAAAAAATCTGTGCTTTGCGGCACGTTTGGGTAAAAGTGGTGAGGTGAAGAATCTCAATTCTGACTTGGGGGGTGCGTTGGCAGCAGCGACGGTGGTCCTGTTGAGAATGCGCCGACCCGCACCGCAGTAACACTGATGTCTCTAAGGTCTCGGTCTCAGGACAATATAACGTCCACGGGCCCGGAGTGCAGTGCCGTCACCAGACAGCACCAATCGAGGGACACGACACGGTCTGGAAAGGGTGAAAAAAAGAACATACAAGTGGCAGTCGTACCTCCACAGGTCCTGCCACTCGCGAGTGCCACAGATTTTGCCCCTGCCATCAGCCAATGTTAAAAAGGGAACCGTATACCCCACCCTCAACCCTCCAACGCATTACCGTCCCACCTCGCTCCGTGGCTAGTCAGCGGCTCGCTCGAGTACAAGCCGCCTTCCACTGTCTCTATCAGCGGCACAGGGGGAGGGGGGGGGGAGGAATTGAGATGAGAGAGTGATGGGGGGCAGGGAGAAAAGGGCCCTTCAGACAGACGGCAGCTCTTTCATCTGACTAAAGGAGCTGTTCTTGCTTCAGATCCCACCAACAGCAGAGACTCATTTGTCAGGGGGGAGAGAACCACCAAGGTGCTGTTGTTATGGCAACCCCCTGCTCCAGCAGTACGGGCCCGCGGCCCCTCCCCCCACGGCCCTGCACCCACTGCAGAGGACAGCTTTGCCACAGACGCACGGAAAATGACCAGCCGGCTCAAACCACTGTGAGCCGCATGCTTTTCCCCCCAAAGAGCCTCCGTTACAAAGGAACAAATCTGATCTATGTAATGCTGCCATTTTTTTTCCCTTTCTCTCCACCTTGTAAAGGTGGTTTAGTAACAATATTAAACTGATTGTTTTTTCTATGCAGGCATATTAAAAATAGGGATATTTCACAATTAAAATCCAAACACTTTTCTTAAAGAATCTCATTTTTAATGCAAAAGATCGCTTCAAATATCATGATGCTATTTGATAGTATTTTGCTCTGGACTAAAGGACTGATATAGGAAATATCTGATTCTGTCATTGCATTATTATAACACTTTCTAAAAGAAATAACCTGGTAAACATCTGGCTAGAAGCCAGTGGTAACTTTCAATCTCACCAAATCTGGGTAGATACAGCAGACAGCGTTCCTCGTAGTCACAGAAATCGCCGAAGCAGTGTTATGGGTTCCAGTATGTTCCAGAGATCTAGTTCACTTATGGGACTGGGGGACATCCAGATGTAGTGAGGCTGGGCTACTAATGAACCAGGAGGCAAAGTCACACTTGTGAGGAGCACACAACCCAAAGGGGCCTGGAGCATGTGACTTTGTTTATCTCAATCAAACAAGGTCATATCACTTACTGGTCCAGAAGACCCTATCAACCACATGGAGGTCTGGCAAAAGAGAGTCTTATAGGACACAATATATAGTGAATGGAGGTGCTTCCACACAGACGTGATTACAGAGTAAATAATTCTCATGAAGCATGTTTAACTGGACCTTGAGCACCAAACTATAACGAATTATAATGAATGTTGGTGCTTCACAAGGAGCAGTGAGTAATCTGATGTTGGCATGGAAGACTGAGAAAGACATCAGCTAGGAGCTACTACTGCTACAAGTACATCTAGTACCAGACAAACGTTTGGACACACCAAGCCTAGGCCCCCTGACCTAAACCCAGTAGAGATGGTTTTGGAGGAGTTTGACCAGAGAGTTTAGGAAAAGCGGCCAATAAGAGCTCAGCATATATGTGGGAGCTCCTTCGGGACAGCTGGAGAAGCATCTCAGGAGGCCACCTCATGGAACTGGTGTAGAGGGGACAGTAGGGTCAGCCAGTCCCTGGAGCAACTGGGCTTAAGGGCCTTACCCAAGGGCCCAATGGTGGGAGCACCAACCCAGAGATTTGAACCAGCAACCTTCTGAGTCCCAAATCACAGAGCTGCACGCCCCCAACAACTTTGTTTTGTTAAATACTTTTTTGGTCAGTGCATAATTCCATATATGTTATTTTATAGTATTGATGTCTTTATAATTACTCTGAACTGTACAGAATAGTACAAATAAACCATTTTATACGTAGGCGTGTCCAAACTTTTGATTGGTGCCGTGCTGTACAATCCGACCCAGGATGCGAAAGGGAGAAAGATCTCAGGTGTCAGTCAGCAACTTCCTCAGGTACTTTGAGCAGCTTGCAGAGGCGAACGTTGCGTCTGCAGGGCGTAAAACCCATAAACGTAAAAACACCTCCCTGCAAGTCAACCGGGGCAAAGAACATATTCAACAACCTTTTCGATAGCAGGGAACAAAATCAAACTGTCACATTTCTTCACTTTATTCCTGACACGAAGACAAAACTTCCGTTGTTGAACATTAAAACAAGCGAGCGGTTGTTTTCCACAATGAAGGATTCTGGTTAGGGTACACGGGGCATGACGCAGTGTAGGTCTGCTCAGAAGGCGGGCTAAATACCGATAGAAGCTTTAGAGGACAAGGTAAATACCAATAAAAGCAAATTGGACTGATCATGCTCATCCTGTGGCGAAGCACTTCTATTCCAATTGAAGTGGAATCGTGCAGGAGAACAACGGCCCAATCCAGAGGCCACAAGTGGTCAGTGAACACCTGCCATGACCATCTCACTCAGCTGATCCCAACTGATCAGCGACGGGAGATTCTGCAGTACCTACGATGGCTGTACTTACAAATGCATATAAGGGAATATATCTCCTGGGGTGGTCATGGTGACAGGCTGCTGTCCACCAGGGAGAGACGATGGGCAGGGATAGCAGCCATTTCTGCCCCTGGCGTTGGCTACAATGCATCCCAAGTTACTGTAAGCTAAACCCAAGTTACATACTGTAAGCTAAACCCAAGTTACATACTGTAAGCTAAACCCAAGTTACTGTAAGCTAAACCCAAGTTACATACTGTAAGCTAAACCCAAGTCACTGTAAGCTAAACCCAAGTTACATACTGTAAGCTAAACCCACGTTACTGTAAGC
>JAOYFF010000015.1:2177631-2203216 GCA_025773925.1 Cryptomyrus ogoouensis | reverse complement strand
AGTACGGCTTAGCCGCTATATTTTACACACTTCGCTGGAAATGGTTGCCGTGTGAGAAGCGTTCTTGTAGTTAGGAACAGTGACTCAGAGGACTGGGTTCGTGACCTTGAACCTTGAGGTCAGTGACTTGGGGATTCGATCACTGCCCTGGTTGCATGTGGGTATAAGTTTATGTGTCTCAACTGTGCTTCGGTCCAATCATATGTGATTCAGGGGGCCGAGTCTCGAGGCTGCCCCAAGTGCTCCAGTGACAACTTAACACGAGATGAACAAGGTGTCCCGGGCTTTTGGGCCTGTGTAAAGGTCCAGACCCTGATGACTGGGCAGTTATGGATGGTTTAGTTGGATCCAAATATCACCACCCAATACAACCATTTTGGGCAGTAAGCAAATTGTACAATTGTTTTGTTTTTGTCAAGTAGTAGGAGGGGATTTTTAGGGAATGTCTGTCTGACAGTTCAGGTTGAGTTCTCCGGCCGCATGTGCCAGGGGATCTCCGATAAGAGGGACCTTCGCCCTGGTCATATGTTCTGCCCCCTTGTGGGGGCAGGAATCATGATGATATTGTTTAACGTCCCTTAGTGATATCTCCCATCTGACCCCCCCGGCTTCACGAAGGCACTGAAATTAGCCATCCAGCTGAAGCCTGACTGTGTGCAGAGCGCTGCTGGAGGAAGGGGAGCAGGGCGGGGCGTGAACACGTAAACACGAGATGCGTGATGCAAATTTAATAGTGTGGCGGTGGCATCTGTTGTACGTTTGGCCTTCTCGGATTAAAAGAGGGGACTTTAAAAATGGATGAAGCCGGGCTTTTCTTCTGTATGTGTGTGTGTGTGTGTGTTGGGGGGGGGGCGTCCACCAGCCCTGCCTGGTCAGTTCCCCGGCGACTCTGAGCGCTGGCAGGAAAACCCCTGGGGAGGGGTAGACAGTCTGCAGGCCAGGGCGACATCTCGCTTGGCACGATCCCAGCTGAAACCGGATGATTCTTCTCTACCGTAGGCTAAGACGGCGGGGGGGCACCCCCAGTCACAAGCACTATAGCCCGTGGGGGGTCATTTTAATCCAACATTTTTGCAGTTTGTTGTACAGTTAAAGCCTATATTTTGTGGTTTGACACATCAACAAAAAACTGATCCACGGTCCATCTCCTTTTCCATGACCTTTATCCTAGCAAAGGGTCACAGAGAATGTAGAACGCGACTATTAAAATCAGAGTCCTCAAGGTCCGAGCACTGCTGAACATCCAGCCTTCCTTCACCTATGGGTCAGGGGAGAAGCCTCTGTGGCCAATCAGTAATTAGTAAGCTAATTACCTGGGAGGAATAAAAACATGGCCTGGATTTGGAATCGAGGTGCAGATTTGAAGAGTCCCAGTTGAGAGCCTAAAGGAAAAAGGCAGGAGCCACCTGGGGGGGGGGGGTGGCAGTCCTTCACAGAGAGTCCAATTCACCAGACAGTATGTTTCTGGACTTTGGGACTGGCAGCACACACCATCCAACCCCAAAGCCGGCATGAAGCAGGCTTACCGTGCAGTGGACTTTCAGGCCCACTGAGGGATCCTCTTAGAGTGGTCCTAATATTCAATTCAATTCAATTCAATTCAATTCAAAAAAACTTTATTTGTCCCCGAGAGTTGAAGAATATTCCCAGACCAGGACATCTTCCAGCCTTCTCTGGGGAATTACTGACAGGGGGCAGCTCCAAAAATAACCAGGCTACACCGCAACAGCCTACGGCAGCCATTAAAGGCCAAGCAGGAAGGTTGGGTTTGAATGACAACGCCACCCTCCATATGGTACCATCTTCCTCCTGATGCCCCCCCCAACCCACATAAATCCAAAGGGAGAAAGGTACTCACAGTCAGATCGATTGCAGAAAGTTAATGGCTACTGTTCAGCGAGTCCTCGGTGTCCGACATGTGCCAACAGGCGCGGAAGAAGGGCGCCCCTAACCCAAAAGACACGCCTCATCAAACTTCCATGCAGACTGAGATATGACCCTCTAACCAACAGCACCACAAGGACACAAGCGTAGCAACCAGGCTTCAACAATGAGCTTGTGTACCCTGGACCAGCCTGGTGGGGCAGTGCCCACAAAGCATGGAGTCCAGCTGCCTGCTTCAGGCATAGGAGAGTCTGTGAAATGTCCTCTGCCATCCCTGATCACATGTACGCCCTGACAGCTTCTTAGCGAAGGCAACAAACACACACTGAAAGAGCAGCAAGCAGCAAGAACATTGCCAAGACGTCTCCCAATCGCCTTTGCAAGGCACCTTGGATCAAATCCCCTGGTCCCCTTTAACAGCACGTTACTTAAAACAGTAAATCTAATTTTTTCAGTGCGTTAACAAAGCAGAGTGTTCGTGCTGAAATCTAGGTCCCACGGGACTCTGTCACACACCTGACTGTTGATCCACTTAACGTTCGAAATTCATCGACTGTGTCTCAGCAGATTCAATACTGAGGGCTCCTGAATAGAAAGGACAAATACACAACTCCAGGCAAACTGTGACGTTGGGCCAGCTCACCTACGGAACGAAGCACAAGACTCTCAGGCTCGCTTTTGTACAGTTGGGGGCCATTTCAATCCCATTTACATTTAATGTACCATCTACACTGAACTTTGAAGATATATTGGTGACCATTCATCCAACAGTGCTGAAGGAACATAAAGATATCAAAGCACTTCGATGGAAGGACAGACAAAACGGAAGACCTTTTGAAGATCTCTTATGGCTGAGATGAGTCTTTCAAATTCGTTATAAGTATGAGAAAAGAGCAGATACTGAATGAGTCAAAGGCTATTTCACACAAAGAACAAAGGGCTCAACTTTTGAGCCTTAGTGTATTTCAGTTTTACGACTCAATCCTTGTCTTTAACATTCCAATTTAATTTCTTTCTCAAAATGAACCAGTCAGTGAGAGTTAATTAAACCCAAAATTAATACAAGATCTAATTTCAAGAGTCCTGTTCGCTCACAATTCTTGCATCCCCAACGAGAATGGCTGGGGGTGGGGGGGCTCTCAAGCAATGACTTCCCTTTACCTCCATCTCAGCAACAAACTGAATGCTCCTTACTGTAGGCGACAGCCAGGTTTAGCTGCTTCACGCGGCTTCCAAAGTAAGACATCTGACAGCATGAAGGTAGATACAGCCATCTGTGATGAGCAACCTGCAAATGCACCTTCACAGGCCAACTGCCATACTGGGTCACAGGAACAGGCCTGCTGTACCTCCAGGTGGGACAACACCAAGTCCCGTTGGCACCCCTCAGCTCAGGGGGACCGCGCGGCCCTTGGTGGGCCGAATCCAGGCCCTACTTAAGACACTGTTCATTCAGTTTTCCACAAAGCAAACAGGCTCAAGAAATACACACAGCAAACTGGAAACACAAATGATCAAACAGTATACACAGTTTGGTCAGGCTTCTAGTGACAGTCACTATTAGAGGTCGACCGATATGGGTTTTTCAATAGCCGATGCCGATATTTAGGAGTCAGGGTCAGCCGATGGCCGATATATGCTGCCGATTTTTTTTGGCCGATAATTTGATGTTTTCCCCTCTATTTGCGTGGTAAAATATCACACTAATAATAACAAATGGTACAAAAAAAATTCTCAACTTAGCATTTATTGAATACTGACTTGTGTAAATTCAAATATAAACTTAAATAACAAAAACACAATACAACTTGCAAACAATAACTTAAACTTATAAACAATAGCAGCATTAGAATTCCAAACTCTATCAGAATCAATGATCCTTAATGTTACCTGTAAGCTACAGTTGGTTGAAGGCTCATTATCATTATACCAGTTCCCGACAGCATAATTTGCGTTCTCTTTCAAAAGCGCTCACGTTTTCTTTTAAAGCAACGTTTCATGGTACACAAGTTAAATAAATAGGTCTTCATAGATCAGAATTTAAGCCTTACCGTTTTCTCCCAGAACTCTTCCAAAACTTCTGGCTGGGGTCCTGCACAAGGCAGCATGGGTCACGTGTTCCACAGCAACAGTAACACTGGGCTGCCCGCAGACATGCCTGTCTGTAAATCGGTGTACTACACTCGGATATTTGTTGATGCCGATACATTAAGAAATGCCAAATACCGGCCCGATATATCGGTCGACCTCTAGTCACTATGGGTGCTTCCAAAACCGCATACCTGCTTGCCTAAATAGTAGATAAGATATAGTATGTAAAGTGAGCAGCATGTCCGAATCCTCAGTATGGATGCGACAATAGGCGACTGGTACCCCGATGACATACTACATTCTGCAACCAATGGATGCTATGCTATCCCGAAAGACCACTGGGGCAGTGGTCACTCGTTCAGAAATCTGAATGGTGGAGGAATTGCAATCTCTGTACAGATTTAAATATAAAGTAATCGATTATCTAGCTGATTTCAATATGTATTTTTTTCGTTGATAGTTTTAAACAGTTTTTAACTTTCAAGCGGGTCAACCTATGTCACTGGTAAACAACCAGTTCAGATGATATGCAAGACGGCAACCACAATATATCTGAGTACATACATACTCATCTCATACATATGTCGAGTAGCAGAGTTTAAAAAAATTCAGTACGTACTGCGTGAATATGCGATTTAACGACCTCAAACACGAATGTTATTTTCGTCAAGGTACTCGGCTATGGATGCAGCTCTGAACCCGAAAAAATCCAAAGGAAGTACAAGTATCTGTATGTCACATTACCAGCCAACCTGGTAATAAGAAAAAGGATCTTATATCTGAAAAGTTACTTGCGGGGAACATCAATTGATCATATAGAACAGTTGCATTTCTCAGTTACTCGAAGCATCCCTAAAGCAACCCTCTGGGCAGATCTGATTCGTTAAAAAAAACGGAAGGCAAGAAAAGACTGCAATGACACTGGGGGCCAAGAAAAAGGTTCCCCAGAACAAAGCACCTCAAAAACATTCTGAAATGCACTCCAGCTACTCTACGTCTTTACCGCTTTGTGTGCGTACGTGTTCGCGAGCGGCAGGGTGCGTGCGGCGGCTGGAGGAGAGAACGGTCGGAAAGATGTGCGAATGAGCGGAGAAGCGGAATCCTAACAGGCAGACAGAATGTCGTTTGTTAATAAAATGAAACAGCATTGTGATACTGCGGGATGTTACAAAAGACACTCGTGTGGCAGGAACCACGATTCCTTAGCTGTCTGACCCCTAACGTGTTTTCCTACCTTAGACAAACCCATGAGCCCTTTTACGGCAAACATGCTTAAAGCAGAGACATTCAGTTCAGCTACAGCTGTGGAATTCGGAGTCCCTGCATGTCAGTATCCTGACAGAATACAAACCCAAATGGAACAAAACAACCCCTAAAAGCTTGACTGATTGTGTGAATCTTCTCCCCCCCCCAAATCTGTATCCATTACCTATACTTTCAGGACAACGGGGAGTATGCATCATGCTAACAAACAAGTGGCCATTACAGGGCCGCGTTCCCGCTATAATGAGCTGATACGAGCGTGACATGCCACTCTCTCAAGATACTGCACGCTAGTGTTCTTCACGAGGGGCTTAAAGGTACACAAATACCCCTTAACACCACCTCACCAGGCAGCTCTTAACACGGCACCCCAACGAAATCGGCTCTCATTGTCCCAAAGTCCTTTAAGTCTCAATCACAAAAAATTATCCACAACAATGCAAAGAGCACACTGCAGCCATTAAAGGTAAGGGCTATCAATTTAGACACTGCAATTACTTAATTACTTCATTAAAAATGTTAGCGCAGCTGCTGATAGGTTTGGGCATAGAGACGGGGGCTGTGTCTGAATTCAGGGGCTGCACCCTTTTAAGGCTGCATTTAAAGACTGAATGTGTCACAGCGGCGCGACAAGGCTGTCCCATGTGGAAGGGTCCTGCGAATGTGGTGTAGCATAGTGCATCACCCTTTTGCTGAGTCGCAGAAGACCCACCCACACATATCCCATGATTCATCGCGCAGAGGTCAAGGGGGCGTGTCCCGGCTAGGCAATAGGAGCAGCGCTTCCTGACTCATGGGTAACGGAGGGAACAGCTGGTGATGTAAACAGGAAATTACCCGTAGGCCAGACTGTCCCATTTGACGACTCTTCCCCTTCGACCTTTAAAGCAAAGGCAATCTAGGCCGCATCCTTCTGAATTCAGGAGCTGCATCCTTCGAACACAGCATAAGCTTCTCAGAGAATCGACAGCGCACAGCTTGCAAGGAAAGTCCTGACTGGTCAAGCTCCCCCCCCCCCCCCCCGCACCAAATCCCCACACAAACCAGCGGTGTGTCACTCTGTGGGTTCGGTGCCCATGCCCAGATGATCGCCGGTTCAAATCCTCTGACCAGCAATGTGATTTCAGAGTTCATCCCTTCACCCTACTTGCTACAGGGACTGGCTGACCCCACTCTTTCAAATCACTTTGCATAACACAAATAAATTTCAAATTACCAAATTCTAAATGATAGTTGAACAACTCAAGCCAATGTAAGCCCTGATAGCTGTAAAGAGTCAATGTAGTTTCTAGGTACTAGACACATGAAATTCCAACCACAAACTTCACACCACTGTCGGCTGGTCTTGTTGCCATTGGTCTAGCCTTAGAAGGTCCGCACTCAGGGGGTTCACGCTCACCATGAGGCAACATGGAGCCATTAGAAGTGTGAACTGCTAGGTCATGCTATAGGCAGGGAAATGCCGCAACAGACCATACTTCTCCGATTGCTGCACAGTGTCTGCACTTTCACACACCAAATGAGCAGAAAGTATTCTCAGAAAGTCTCAGAGTCAGTCACGGCTGCAGTTCTCTCTGCCATGTAGGATCCTGACGGTTTGCTTTTATTTTTCGTTTGTTCCCTGGGGTCATCGGGTCAGGGTACCAAGAAAGACTAACCACTTAAAATGCAAAAATGCCATTAATAACAACAACAACCATCATCAACGCCGCTGGAAAGTGTCACATAAGCCGTATTACATAATTACAAGGCAAATCAGAGATCTTTATCTTTTTAAGAGTCAAAGACGGAGTTACCGACAGTTCACAACAAGGCTAAGTAACTATTAGTAAGTAACTATTTGTGCTCCTGTATATGAACAGCTTAAAGCAGATTCACTTATTAGAAGTTAGTCAAAGACAAACTAAATCCATAGAATGAATGCAGGCTTCCGAAATTCATGCCAACATGTCCAAGTGTGTAAAAACGCTGCCAGACGGCTGGGCGGGATGTTAATCTCACTGTTAAACCCAAACCGTTAAACTGGCTCCTAATCTTTGTCAGTATAAACAGGGACTGCAGCGCATCTCCAACAATCCGGCACAAGCACCCATAAGTTATCCCACAGCTTCAAGGCGGTGCTGATTACTTAATGCCCAGCAGAGTAACATACACTCTGATTCAGGAGTGTAAAAGCTGGTACTCCGCTGGTGCACGGCCTCTGAAGTGTGATCCACCATCCCAACATCACAGGTCAACGTCTGAATGTCAGTTAATGCCTCTCTCAGCATCCGGGCGTCTGTCCCGGACGACTGCGACGGCGCGTAGTGGGAGAGCGGGCTGGGACCAGACAAGAACACGGAGACCGGCACCCCATAGGAGCGGAATTCCAACCCAGTGGGCTTCAGCGTGAGGCTCCAGACGAAAGTGCTCACAGAAGCAGCAGAAGAGCAGCTTGAATTTAAGGAGAAGCTTTAAATGATTGTGAAAGGCTCCATCGTGGGGCTTCTATTAAAATACTTTAATAAAGTGAACATACTGGACAAGATTATGAGCTTTAAATTGAACCCTACAGAGAGATTCAACCCAGACAATCTTTCAGACCTATTGGAGTGATTGGGGTAACAGACACTTCTGTGGTACAACAGCCGTGTCATATTCGGCGTTTCAAGCGTTTGGTCTCACAGTCCAGGGACCTACGTGCAAAACTGGCCAATGACATGCCCCTAAATCGTACCCCGAAGCGAGAGTAATTCACCTTTTCGGTCTTCTAAGGCTGCCAGGCCTAAGAAAAGCTGCACCATGAGTGAGTCGGACAGGGTCTATTGACGACACCCACCCCAGCATGAAGCAGAGGCTGGAAATTGAAGGGCAGGACGGCCGCAGCCTAAACGTTCCCCACAGCACCCCGTCAGACCACCTCTTCCAGGTAAATACAGGTAAGTGCGCTTCACACTAAGAAAGCGACTCGGGAGAACAGGGTCGCAGCGCCTGGGAGGGTGAGCACGAAAAACAGCGAGTTGAGCAGGACCAGACGGGGACTCGGGAGAGAGTGTGGACAACCCAAAGCGCTTCATAAACCCTCTTCGGAGGAGAGAACAAGGTTTAAAATCAGGTCACATCCAGCTCTTGAGATCAGGCTGCTGGTTCAAATCCCAGCCAAGAAACCGTCATCAGACCCGTCGAGAAATCTATTAACCTGTATCGCTTCAGGACATACATCGCATCTAATAAAGATTTCTGCTCAACAACTGACAAATCCTTGGGAGGCCAGTAAGTACTGGTAAACTGTAGATACCTCGGTCGGCCCAAAGCACCCCTGATAAATTAAAGGGCAAAGTGAGTACCCTACTCACCCCAACTCATGCATCTGCAGGTCAGTCCTAAACACCAAACCAAACCACCATCTATATGCGAAAACACGTCTATATCGGACCCATAAATGGCTGCCAGGATGCCTCGTGTCGCAGCTAGCTGGAAACGGATCCGCTACATATGGTATTTCTTAAAAACATGTCCACTGTGTAATTTCAAAGTAAACCGGAGGACTTTGAAGCTGTAGTTTTGCGAAAGGGACAGCACTCTCACAATAGCCTGACTAATCTGCTCATAATATGGTTCAAATTAAAGTGTCGATCCAGGCAGGTCATGCAAGCAAACCTTCGATGCGAAATTCAAATGTTGTTATGAACGTCTGATCTGCAATAAAACACATAGCACAGAACCTCAATGATTATTTTAAATACTGCAAAGAAATACCATCCGATATTACCGGACTCTAATGCTACCCAAAAGTACAAAATTACTTTTCGCGCAACATGCATCAGCATTGTGGACTTTATATGATTTCATTATTTACCAAAACGTCATTTACCGCTTCATATTAACAGCTTATATCTGGTGTAATGTATCTTTGATGCATTCATTTGTCACCGTCATCATTTGGCGACAGTGACACCTCAAGCCCCCACCAACATGAACCACTGTTTCAGAATATCTTACATTACACACAGTGACAGGGTTTTCTGTGCCTATAAACGATACAGACTATGGAGTAGCCACGATCATGGAGACAGACATCTGCACATGGTCAAACGGAACGGCGGAATGAAAGAAAAAGGGGGCCCTGTGTCTTTAACGCTAATCCCTCCAAATTTAAGTGTTGTTGCCGACCAGTTAATGGGCGGTTCGGTGGAGCCTCCATGCTACGTAGTGGGAGGCCTGTCTCTCCTGAAATCAACTGCCGTGTCACAGAGCACATTTTAAAGTGATACTCTGCCTGCTACCTTCCTCACTTTGCCTTTAATTAAAATTAAACGGCGTATTACTAAATGAATACCGCAACAAAAGGGGTTTATTTTGCGCACAGTACTTCTGCAGTTTCACGGTTAATATTAGTTATTAATTGCAACTTGACACAGACCGACACAATAAACCTAGTTTCCAGATAGTGTATATTTTGCAGGTGGTGCCATTGTCTCACAAAATTAATTCAATATACGGAAACCCAAATGTCCAATACAGTACCTGAAACCTAAAAATCACGGTTTATTGTAACAGTGTTTGTTAAAAACACAAGTCCGTCTGGAGGTGGGTAAACAGACTGAAATGTCTTAAGTTGTGTCTTCGATTTATACCCTAAAAACTAACAAAATATATTTAAAAACATAAGGAGTGGTTGAAAACGCACTGCTCCCGGTGGGTCCTAGGGGTTAAACTTTTTCCTTTAATTATTAATCTCATATCTTCCTTCATCCTAAACTTCAGACAATACCGAATGTGGGCTTTACCGAACAGTACTGTTTACTGATCTATTTATAAACGAGAGAAAAGAAAGCAATGCAAGTGAACTGTGCTTAAGAAACGCATTAACAGCCGTAATAATAGTTACAATCAGCGGCCGTCGCTTCCGTTTCCTTTATTTTTGTTTTCCAAAAGCAAAATGTTTTACTCTCCACCTCAATGCGATTTCCAGGCCACGGGGAAATATAAAGAGGCTTAATTCTAGCAACACGAATACGGGACGTGTATTTAAAAGAGGAGGAAACGTGCATCAGATTCGCAAATGCCGAGGCGATAAACTCATGGCTCCAAACGGGAGTCAAATGGCAGAGATCACGGGGCGCTTATCGCTGATGGAGAACTTCTGCTGACTTCCAACAAGTTCGTGAGACGCAGGAAATAAAGCTTAAAGAAACAGGAGACGCTCTCAAATCGTCCATTTATAAGGCGGAAGCAAAACAATCAAGGCGCTTATAACGAATTCTTAATGCTACTTCCAGCCCTTAACAGCGAGGTATATAAAATGTTTGGCAGCACGACAAACAAAATAATCACGGCAGCAAGAAGCGGCTGGAGATGGAATAAGTGCTTAAAAGCAATATAATACACTCGAATTCACAAAAATGCGGGGGGTGGAAATCAATTAAATCCAAATAAGCGGACGGACTCCCGACCAGTCAATCAGAAATTAAACGCCGAGCTTCCCTCTTCCGAGACAGTTTATAAGCAAAGCAACATTGCCCTCAAAAGGGCTACAAAGTTTGGCCGATTTCTACTCCGAATAACCAGTCAAAACTGGCGTCTGAAGCAAGGGCGTTTGGGGAAATGCATCATGACCATGTTTCCACTGCACATTTACAGAAAACAAAATCGATCTAGTTGTTCTGATGTTTGTTTGTTTTCTTAAACATTTAATCCAACTGTCTGACAAGTTGCACTGGATGTTTTGCGTGGCCCGGGGTTGGTTGGGGGGGGGGCTTATTTCCTTACCGCTATAAGTGTGTTATTTCTCTGCTCTGCTGTGCTCGCCGAGTCGGGATCCTGTTTAGTTTGTTGTTTATTATTAGACTTCTTAGCCCTCTGCTCCAGGCTCCTCTGATACAGGCTGACCGTCTCCCTGCGTTCGATCTCCAGCTGCTCGGCGTGGGCTTGCTGGTACCTGGTCTCACAGTTTATATGGTGCCTCCGGCAGCCCTCGATCCTCTGCCTCAATCTCTCCACCACCGTGCTATGCTTGGGAATGCCAACATTGTTACTGTTACCGCCAGCGCCGATGCCACCGCTCATGTTGTTGTTGATGCAAATACTGCTGCCATTCGCAGCAGTGGGGGTTACAAAATCCCCCATCCTATAGTCTATGCACAGTATTTTGAAAGAACTTTCTTTTTGCGTCTTGTGTCTGAAGTGTGTCCAGGGGTTTAGGAAAGGGGGGGGGGATCAGAAGACTGGAAACAATCGCTGGTTGCTTCCCCCCGTTAGGAAAGTCTGTATAATAATGCAATAGTACTGAAGCCTAACTATGTTCAAAATGCAAACAGACAACAATGCCGGAGCGTGTGTGACTGGGCTCAATAGTCGGTGTTTTCGCTTAGTTCTCCTGCCAGCGCAACTACAGTGTCTAAATTAACTCCATAGAAGATCCGGATGTTTCAAGCGATCATCACAACACCGCGGCCAGTGCTGCGAGCTCCTTTTGCTTTATTGTCTTTTCCTTTAAGAAAAAGTTTTGCAGCTCCCAGCGCAAATGCTCCGGAGTACTTTGGCGTGCTCGCATCTCATCGGCCGATACGCTTCCAATCCAAACCGCGAAGCGAAGCTCGTAGGAAAATCCCGTCCCCCGTTTCCAGACGCCCGTTTAAAGGTATCCCGAGAAGACGCCGATCCGCCGCTGGTCGCTTCGCAGCTGCTGCCACCATCACAATGATCAAGTGCTCTCCTCCTCCTCCATGCCAGCGGAGTGATATCAGGACAAGAGCCGAGTAAAAAGCAGCTAGAGGCTGTGAATAGCCCGGCCGAGGCGCATGCAAAACGCGGCGCGGAGTAGTCCAGGCGCGGACGGGGAGTGATCAGCCTGCCGAGTGCGAAGGCAGGCAGGTATAAGGGGAACGAGGACTATATACCGCCGAGATTAATTCGTTTTCAGCGACAGAAACTCGGTAATAGACACGAAACTTTTACCAAAACAGATCTTAAAACGGAAGAACAATGAACTACATGAACTCTGTCTTAAGAACCGGCGATCAGACTTACCCAGAATTCCATCTAAATTATACTTTCTCGCAAAACAATTTTCTTGGATATTTGTATCACGCGAATAATCATCCCAAACGTTGTGTAATTTCTGCTGGCTGTCTTCGCATTCCGATTTGACCGTTTCTTTCGTGCCCACGCATCCCAGGATTAAGCATAAAGTTTAAATATAGCCTTTGTATGTTTAGAATGAGGAATGTCAATTCGGGTATTTGTGACACCCACACAAGATTTAAGTTTCACTGATCAAACAGCTGACAACGCATGAAATAATGCATTATTCCTTAAACACCTTACACAAACAGGTGTTACCTGACAGTGAAGTATGTGCAATAGAGTTTTTACTTTGGTCACATTTTATATATATATACACACACACACACACACTACATATATACAATGTGTGTGTTTATATATAATCTCATGCCTACATATTTGTCTCATACCTTGAATGTCTCGAATGGTCTTCGTGTGGAATTTTCATACTTTACCTATATTAGTTTGGGTGTTTTTTTTTCTATTCCTACCGTGGTCCAAACGCTTGCTGCACAGGTGAACTGCTTTCAGAATAAGTATTAAAATAAGGCTATTCCTCACCACAGATCCTTGCCACCCTCTCTGGAGATTATTGGCAATGAATTTGTGTTCTAGATTGGCATGTGCACTGATTTATAACCAAGTGATTTGTGACTGGTCTGAGCCCCAGCCTTGCAGGACAGTCACATGTCTGAGGGCCCTTCAGCAAGGCCCTTAGCCCCCCATCTCCCGGGGGGGGGGGCTGCACGTTAGCTGACCCTGTGCTGTGACCCCCCAAGGTCTAGAGAGTAAGATGGGGTCAGCAAAGAGAAGCATTCCAGTGTACTTATACCTGTTCTTGTGCAAATGGAAAATAAAGCATGTTTGCAAACTCAGGTGTCAATGTAAGTGACGTGAGTCTCTGAAAGGAGCGGCACTTGATTTTGGCTCTCACCACATCCAGGAAGCGAAGGGCCCTCACTAATAAGACATCCAAATGCAGTTCTGCTTGGTCACCATGGACCAGCAGCACACCAGCTAAAAGAAGGAAGTTAACTTTAGACCCAAATCTCATATCATACCGAGCCCCCATGTAAAAAAACAGCGGCGCCAAATGAGCTGGACTCGCTTAAAACACAGAGCCGTCCGATCAGAGTTCAGTTGTGGAGGTTTCTTCTCGATCCGTCGCATTATTGCGAGGGATGTAGACTATGCCGCAGTGAGGAATGTAGACCACGCCGAATTTCCGTATCATTAAACTGAGGACAGTATGGAGAGGCAATACCAGCAAAGGCTGGAACACACCTAGAAAAGAGCTCATTCTCAGCAAATGAGGTCGCCTTGGCCCCCTAAAAGAACTGTACAACGTGCTGCAGAAATTTTAACAAATTTAATAGTGTTATGAAGGTCTCTCCGTGCAATGGACCCATACTGAATCGAATTAACGGCCTGTCATATGCACCTACTGTTCAGCTTAATGCTCGTAACTTTTATAATTAGCTGAGAAATCTTCTGAAAGTTTTATCTTCATGGACACATATATTTGAGGAGTACTGCTGCTTCAAGGAACCCCAAAGTGCAGCTGAACACGTTTTCAACAAAGTGTGTGTGTGTGTGTGTGTGTGTGTGTGCTGGGGTTAGGGGGTAGATCTACACCCTTGTTTAATTGCCTTGGAGAGGGATGAAATGAGATGATCCTTTTACTTCCCTGCTCTCACCAGTGCTTTACACTACAGCGTATCTCTCAAACTACCCTAACCCTATCTGTCTTGCGCGTCTTACACGTACAGTAAGGGCATTACGTAGCGAGCTTGGTGTCCCTTTGTTCAGGAATCCTGACGGGTGTTTTGTTCTCGTTTAAAGGTGGTCTTTTATGTTTACACGTGTCCCCGTGTGTCAGCACTGTCAGAAGACAGCCGACAAAGGTGTCCTTGGATCAAAATGGTGCCTTTGGTATGTGCTGGTTGTCTTAAGTTAGGGGCTTCGGTGCTGTGTAAGATGGAGCCTCCCTTCACGTTGACTAGGTGTGTGTCAGGACGGGCCATGTACAAAAACAACATTCGCAGGAAGACTGATGTTTAAAAAAATGACACTTTTATTTTTCTTGTGTAGCTGACAATTTCATTGAGAGGAACTTCTTTATGATGCTGGATATTTATAGACTTGAGTAAGGACAAGTTTCAGGCTTAACGGTATAAGAGCAATGCCCTATGGGATTTATTAATGTTTTCTGACAACAGCGTTCACTCTGAGTATATAAATAAGCATAGAAAAATAAATGAGTGTATAAATATCTGTTTATAATAAATGAGATGTTGGCCTAAGCGACGAAAACGCCTAGGCAACATTAGTCGTCACATCTACTGATTTCAAAATGGGGATTGTAATGAGTCGGGTATCTGATTACGGAAAGTGTAGTTCATTCCTGTCTCTCCCCTCTGGTTTTCCTTCAGAGAAATTCTGGCTATCTTTAACACCAGCCACAGGAGTAACAACTTTATATGAAGCGGAACACAAGCAATTTTCACATTTCCAATTGGAGAATGGCATAGATGACAGGGATAGCAGATCAGATCTTTAGAGATGTCATGTCATAATAGCCTGTTACTTTATCATCTAAGACCCTTTCGTTTGTAAATAATCAACTGTACAGGGCACAAAGAATGTTAGGTTGAATATTAGAAGGAATGTTAAACATATACAAGAATGACTAGGAAGATGTCTGAATTAACTTTTAGTGCAAGAACACTTGTGTAGTTTTCTGGTTAATGTTGTTGTTTTTCATATGAAAAGGTGTTGGGGGGCTTCTCAATTGGGACAGTGCAGAATATTTTGAAGTCTGTTGTTAGGATGTGGGAAAGAGGATGTGATTGGCTGGGTGAGATTGATGTCACGGTTTGCCTTATTGGGCAGACCCATGTGCTGAGTGTGAACAGCGCTGTAATTGGTTGTGTCCAGCCGGCTTAGCGCTGCAGGAATGACAGGAATGCAGTCTACACCACCCCCACAGCACTCCTTAGCACTCGGCGGCGCACATGGACGCCGCCTTAAACAGCGCTGCTTTCAGCTATCCTTTCCCAGCCTAACTCCCTTTTTCCTGCATTCTTTCATTGTTATCCTCCCCCAATTTGTTCTTCTTACTCTCAGAAAAAAGGGGCATTCTGTTTTGGTATTTTACAGTTGGTGACGGTGAAATAATACACCGTTTTAATGCTTTTTCAGAACGTTAAAGGCATTTAACTGGCATTATGTTTAATTTTACAGCTACTTAACACCTCCCTCCCCCCAAAAGAAAAAAAACACAATTGCTATGCTCTGACTGTAACAAGTAAAAGTTTCTATTTCACCGTCTGCAAACAACAAAAGGCATACTAACCCTTTGACAGCGTTGCAGAACTGCCAAAGAAAGAATGACTGGCATCTGCTTTCACAGATTTCATTTAAACTTGAAATTTGGGCTATGACATAAACATTTCTCCCATGAGAAAAATGTTAGGGCCCAGTTGTAGATGATGTAATTCTTAGACTGTAAAAAAGGTGATCCTGTCATATCACAATAAGATGCATAAAGATGAAACAAGGTCAAACGTACAAGCAAAAGCAAAAAAAAAACACCACTTCACATGATGTCCCACTTTTTTCTAGCAAACGGAATCATCTTTTTCTGTAAACACATCATTCTGAAAGCAATACTGTTTGCATGTTGGTTATATAACACCAAACTGGGCTTTGTCAAAAAAAATAAAATAAAAAATTGGCATTGACTTCAGAGTGTTTTTTTATTTAGTTGTTGTTGTTGTCAGCGTTTAACAGAATCTGCTCTGAAGGCCTGGGATGTTCCTCTGTGGTTTCACAGTTCACCACCAAGATGTTAAAAGGCATCAGACCAGACAAATTGAAGTCAGCTTCCTTCATCCTTCCAGCTTCCCACTCTCTCTTTTAATTGCATGCATCTGTGTTAATGGATCTTCATGTCACTGAGAGTCTACTTGCTATTATTTGTGGAGGGAAAAAAATTTGAATAATGTTTCAATCTAAACAGCATCGATAAAACAATCGCTAGTCCTGACACCAGGGATGGGGAGATCTCAGATTATATTTACGGTCTTTTGGTCGACAGCCAACCATCTAATTTAATCCTGCCGAACATTAGCTCATGATTCAAGTTCTGAAATGATAATCAAGTGAAATATATAAGGAACCAGTAAGGAGCCACTGACTATGATAAACACTGAAACCTGTAGTGGGAATCAGTGGTCTTACTCACACATCTGACAAAGTGGGTATTTGCTGGATCAGTCAATGAGGATCTTTGAGTGTGATGTCATCGCTGAAAGGAACCTTCAGGAAACGATATATTCACATTGTACACAATTAGACAGGCAGACAGACAGATAGACAAGTAGGCAGACAGATAGGCAGACATGCACATAGACAAGTAGGCAGACAGACACATAGACAAGTAGGCAGACAGACAGACAGACAGGCAGACAGACACATAGACAAGTAGGCAGACAGATAGGCAGACAGACACATAGACAAGTAGGCAGACAGATAGGCAGACAGACAGATAGGCAGACAGGCAGACATTTTCTCAGGGGGCCTGGAATGTCTAGCTACTCCCCTGAGCACAATACACGCATTTAGACAGTAGAAAAGACATTGAGCCATTATTAGACAGGAACAATTAATAGAAAGATCAGGCTCCCGTGAGGAATTCTATATATTTTAATTTTGACAGTGATACCACAATTATGATCAGTGGTGAACAATGGGATTCTGGGACAGTCCTCAATGGAGGTGTGCCATCCAGTCACAGCTGCCAACTGCAGGCTACCAATACAGCTGCTGGGATTTCCGCTGGGGGATGGAGAGAACAACAACGCTTCAGTGACAAGCCCACTTGCATCCTGCTGCAAATACACAGGGCTCTAAGTACCTGGAAGGTAATCACTTTAGTTTGGAGACTAAACGGATTACGTTGCAGCTTCTGAGAGAGCCGCTGGCACACTCTGGGGCGTATTAAGAAGCGCCAGGTCTCCAGGATTGGCAATGCCTGCAAGGTTCAGACAGAGCAAAAAGAGTCTCCAGGGCTGCAAATTGTAGGAAATCGCTAAGCGCTAGAAAACGCACATAGCAGAGTTTGCATGTTCTTTTTATAAGTTCGGCCTCGGCTTAATGGTGCTAAAACCTGTGATTAAAGGTTTGTAAAATCTGCATTAGTACTTAACTACATATTCCTCAGGGTGGCATGGTACATAGGGGCAGGTTAGTACAAGGGTCAATTTTCCTTTTCCAAAGGCATTTATTAAGTATCATGATCATTATCATAATAATCGTAAGTAATAAAATTATTTTAATAATAACAACAATAGTAATAATAATAACAACAATAGTACTACTACTAATAGTAATAATATTATTACAATACTACAACTAATAATAATGATAATATAATATCAATACTACTAGTACTACGCAGAGGCTGACGCATGGAAGGAACGCTGCCTCAGGCTTGCCTCGCAGAGGCTGATGCATGGATGGAAAGCTGCCTCAGTCCTACCTTGCAGAGGCTGATGCATGAAAGGAAAGCTGCCTCAGGCCTGCCTCGCAGTGGCTGACAAACAGAAGGAAAGCTGCCTCAGGCCTACCACACAGAGGCTGACGCATGGAAGGAAAGCTGCCTCAGGCCTGCCTCGCAGAGGCTGACAAACAGAAGGAAAGCTGTCTCAGGTCTGCCTTGCAGAGGCTGACAAACGGAAGGAAAGCTGCACCAGGCCTGCCTCGCAGAGGCTGACAAACGGAAGGAAAGCTGCCTCAGGCCTACCACATAGAGGCTGACGCATGGAAGGAAAGCTGCCTCAGGCCTGCCTTGCAGAGGCTGATGCATGGATGGAAAGCTGCCTCAGGCCTACCACACAGAGGCTCCAGAGGAATGCTAACATGTTGCTGCTAAGCTACCCAGCAGGGGGGGGCTATGGGCTGTGAGGGCAGGCCCCCCTCGCTGGCCTCGAACTCCCATGACGGAAGCAGTGGCAGTAGACGCACGGACAGTTATGTCTGCAGGAGGACCGGCTGAAATATCATGACAGATATATCAAAAGAATGCACTTACTCCACAGTGCCAATGATGTGAACTGCAACCAAACTGGTACAGGGTGAGAGATGTGAACAGGCCGTTGTGTGTATTCTGGACATATCCAGAGCTCCCAGTTCATTGTAAATAGTCCTCAGTGCCTGGCTTACTGTTCGTATGACATGCGTGCATTGATAGGCTGATCTAGTGCAGCTTACCTTGTTCCACAAGCCTGCACTCCAACACCTGAACTAATGTACACAATTAACCTGTGATCATCTCATTCAAATCATTGTGTTTTTGAGTAGCTGAAATGCATTTTGCATTCCCGTGCTGTGCGGTGCTTGATGGAGATTGATGGAGGACCACCAGTAATCAGGACTAATGCACGGAAATCCAAGTGTCTTGTCTAATTCTTGTTTCATCTCTATTTAACACACTGAAGAAGGTTAATCTGATTAAGTGGGGTTAATAGTTTCTAAAATTCCAATTTAACTGCAATAAATGAAATATTTTCCAACAGCTTTATGCATTACATGCTCATAGACACCCAGCATTACTGCAGCTGATCATTATTATAAATGATTGTGTCAGCACTGGCTCTGTCATTCTGTGCTCCATTGGCTCTGATAGCTACATGTGATTGTTGGGTATTAATGACTAATCTCTGTCATTGAATGTATAATTATTTGCTTTTTAACAGGAAACAAGTGAAAAACAGTGGACCTGAGGAGGCAAATGACCACCCACTATTCATGAAAATGGAATCAGGGCAAACAGCTAATAATTTCCTATGAAAATCATAAGACCTTGGTTGTACATGAAAGTAGTGAGAATTATCATTTTTTTCCCAACACCAAGCTATTCAGTGAGTTTGAAATGTTGAAGCAGGCTGAAGCTGCACTCACCTGAAGGAAGAGGTAAATCACAGGACATCGAAGGAAAATTAGGAAACCCCAACAGGGAGGACGATCTGACAGGTCACGGCCAAGACTTCCCAAAAATGTTCCCTACAATCAATGAAGTAAAATCCTGTTTGCAAAGGTTTGAGAGTTGTTACAGAGTGTTGTTAAAAGACGAGGTGATGCAACACATTGGTAAACATGCCCCTGTCTCAACTTATTTTGAAACGTGTTGCTGGCATCAAGGTCAAATTGAACATTTATTTGTCATAAACAAAAAAAATCCCAGTTTCAACATGTGATATGTCATCTTTGTTCCATTTTCAATTAAATACGGTTTTATATGATTTGTAAATCATTGCATTCGGTTTTTATTTACATTTTACACAGCGTCCCAACTTTTCTGGAATTGGGATTGTAGAAGAAAGGGCATTAATCAACACTGACCACCCTAGTGAGTATCCTACAAGTGACAGTTTTTAGATAACACTGACAGGACTGTGTTCTCGACAACTTCAGACCTGCCATTTAAGTTACAAAAAAACAGTGACTTTGTCATTGGTCTGTAAATTGTTTTTAACAAAAATGTTCTTACTAAAAATATATAAATGATCCTCTCTGGACATGCACACATCACATATATTCTGTGCACACCTAATGACTGGCCTATAGGAAGTGAAAGGGATTAGTTGTTGGCACACAACAATGACAAGACATATCCTGTACATTTAACCCACATGTGACATAGCAGTGTCCATACCTTCATCAGGGTACTTTTGTGGTACTTTGCTTGTCAGGGATTCAAACCAACAACCTTTCAATCATAAGCATGCATCCCTAACCACTAGGCCACCACTGTCCAGGCTTAGGAACACATAGTCTACAGACCATCATCCTGAGTAGTTATGGCTTTTCTTAGAGAGATGTTTTCTCTTATTACCTTAATGTAATCGTCCGAATCTTAGTTCAACTTGATATATTAATGATCGTAAAACGTACCGGGGGGGGTTCCACTCCTGATGCTTCTAACTCCTTACGGAGGACCCCTGTGGATGTGGTCTTTTTGTCTTCAGTGTGAGATCACAGATCGCAGAGAGCCACTGGTGATAAGAAGCTCTGCACTGGGTCAGCGTGACCCGGGCTCCTCAGTTTGGTCCCACCTGACTCATGATAAGACGTCTCTTTGAGGGAAGGGGGACCTTTTCAAAGGTTCCACCCAAGATGTAACGTGCTGCATGGGGGAAAAGTCCTCATTCTACTTTTTTTTTCACTCCTACATCCCATCCTCTTCAGATTTGTTTTAATGGGTTTCTGGCTGAGCAGAACAGACCAGAACAGAACCCACTGAATCTGAAGTTCCACCATAAACCATAATCACCTAAATAGTACATAAATTCTAATTGTTATTTCGCATCTTTCCTGTACAGGGATTTGCTTACAGGTGATTTGGTCCATAAAGCATCTATCAGTCTATACCCTGGACAAAAAATAAAGATAAGTGTCACAATATGACTCAGAATGGCTTAAAAGCACTACTCGTGCGATCCTGAGAAAGATAAGAAAACTTCTTGTTTATGTTTAATGCTACAGTAAATACACAATGCCAATTTAACAACAATATTAAAACACCTAAAGCTTAAATGTTAAAATGATGTTTACCTGAATATATTCGATACAACACATCAAGTATCTTTATTCAGATAAAAATATTATCGTATTGTCATAAAATATTAAGCAATCAAAGTTATATCAGTTAAATGTGTTACCTTTCAAAAGTATTAAGTGAATTTGTGAAATATCAATTTTTCCCTTCAAAATATCTGACAAACAGGCTAATAAACTATATGAAAATAATGTATAATCATTCAAAATATATATAATCATTCAAGACCAACGCCTGTGTTGGCATGCCGTTGTATCAGGGCAAAGTCCTGCACGCTGACCTCACTGGCCAGATGTTGTCCCCTTTCTGCCTGTACAGGGAATGCAGGGTGTGCCATGTCAGTCTTAGGGATGGCACTTTGGTATTGCTGCATCCCATCCAGAAGGTTGTAAATAGGGACAGGAGGGTCTGAGGGTTAAATAAAACTACAAACGCCAATATTCACATCCAATAATGGTGGCGTATGGCTTGGAAAGACCAAACCTGCCAAACTGAATGGAGATAATCCAGTCCCAAATCACGGAAGAATCACAAAAAAACCAGTAAAAGAGAAACCATGGAACATGTATCTCATGAAATGTATCAAATTATCTCCATTAATGAGACATATCGAAATACAAACGTGGGTAAATTAGATGTGGGATCAAAGCCAAACAGTTTAGTCTCAGAGGAAGTAACAAAAAAGTTTGACTTTTTTTCTCTATGTGTATCTCTTTACAATCAACACAATTAATACTGCTCGCCCTCTCATGAGTACTTAAACGCTGATGTAATGTAATGCGGAAAGAAAAATCATTTGGCTAAATGCTAAATGACTCTTGTCGTAAACAGTGCCCAGGCCGAGTGTACTAAGTGACATCACGCTCGTGGTATTCTGGAAGGGCCCGCCGTACGGTGACACAAAAGCCTGTTTTGACCTGCACATCTGCTGAGATCACGTCGATGGAGTTTAGCTCGCCGTAGGCTGACAGCTGTGTTATTTATTCCCGCTCCAGTGGGCATGGATGTCTCCCTCTGAACGTCCGAGTGAGGTGATGCCGTTATCGCAGAATCAGCACATCCACCTCCGGAGAAACAGTCTGTTTTTTTAACAAAATGTATAAAATGATTCTGAGATCTGCTCTATATGAAGCAGATTACTCAGTTAAGCACATCAAATTACGTGCCTTTTTGCTCTTTACGCAGTTTAATATATAATACAATAACACAATCACAGTGTCTTATTTCTGGACTTCTTGGTTTAAACTGAATTTAAATGTAACTCATCTTACCTCAGTACCTCTCAGAAATACTGTAAACAAGAGTCTGTCCGACTCCTCTCATTCATTTTGATGTTTATTTACTCTTCAGGTGTGTTTTTAATGGGTTTCTGGCTGAGAGGAATGTTCTAGAACAGCATCCTTTGCAACTGAGATGCCGCCGTAAAGTCTGAATTAAAGTGAACCCAAAGCCATGAACACAGCCTTACAACAGACGTTCCAGCACGTTCTCATGTATATTCTAGCAGAGGTGGTTCCTCTCCAGATGTGTATCTCTTCAGTTTCGTTTAACTTGTGCTTCCATGTAAAACAGCAAACAACCTTTAAACAGAGTCCAACAAGGCTGATAGAGGTAACTGGCATGGCAAATATTAAGAAATAACTACAAATCTGTACATGTAGAACACTTTAGTTAATATAAACTGTACAACAAAAAATATCCTTGAAGATGGATGGATGGATGGATGGATGGATGGAAAATTTTACAAGTATTCAGCTAAATAACCTGTGTGGTGATTGAGCCAGAGACCAAAGAGGGGTCAAGTTTTAGGTCCAAGAGGAACCTACTGACCCCATGACATGATTAAGTTGGTGTACATGCTGTATATATAGTCAGTAACACTACAGCTTTGGCACAGTATCAGTGTTACACAGTGCACTGTCCAATAGTAAGTAACGCACACACACACACACACACACACACACACACACACACACACCAGGCCAACCTTAACCAGATAAGCCACTAATAGATTTATGGATGAATATAGCCCTACAATGTCTGGATATCTGAGGAGAAAAGAGGCATGAACGGATAAAGTCAGGACTTGCAGATAGAATTTATGCATGAAATCCAGAAGGTTTCAATCCCTCATACGCAAAAAAGGCTCATCGCAAACATTATGTGCATTTTATTGTTGCACTAAAATCAGCTGCAGTTCAGTTTCAAAGTATGACGCTTAAGCTAAGTGAGAATTGCTGAATCAATAATCCGATCCCCCACCTACAGAAAATGTGACTTATTGCACAATAAACGATTTGCTAATACCACAGCAAGGGGCACATTTACAAAAAAAAAAGAGAATAAGTATGGAAGAGCAGATGTCAGCCTAATCTGCTGGATATAGTGTACCAGCAGTGTACTCTGATTTATGATCCCCGGAATGGTGCTCGGAGCTGAGAATGGTGGAAACGTCGGCAAATGGAGCTGATGCCTGCCACCGGGGATGTGCTCTCCACAGCAAGTCCATCATGCTTCTGTGCCGACCCTCATATGCGTGTTATGCAACAGGCACCGGGACCATTGTGTAATCCGTGTGCAGAAAAACAACAGATTTCCGCAGTAATTCTAATCGTGCTGCTTCTACAGATACACAGGAGGGCGCTTACACTAACACGTCCAGCAGGCGAAGGAGGTAGGTTTACAGAGAGACATAGCAACTTAACGCGGAACTTGTACCTTTTTCATGCCATCAAACTGCCTGGCAGTCTAAATGGTCAACGCAATAATTTGTTGCGGGCAAAGGTGTCGTGCAGGCAGCCTAATGATAATACAATTATAAAGGTGCTAATGTGAAACTGTAACATCAGTTGCTTTAATAAAGAAACACACTTGACCCAAGGCAGCCTTGCAGGGAAGCACTCGGACAGTGACACAAGTAAACTGAAACAAGGCTGAAAAGAAATGAACAGGAAAGTGAAAGAAAATGGATCTTTTACAAAGAACCACCTGGAAGAACCAATGAGAAAAGAAGACTTTTCACCAGAAGGTGAATATCCCTCTGTTTTTTGCTGCTGACAGACACAGACACAGACAGCATGAGCGACAGCATAGAAGACAGCTTCATACTGGAGGGGAATTCAGGTTAATAATTTAAATACAAAGGTAATACAAAGTCTATTTATTGAGGGGGGGCGGGATCAGGGGCAGTTCTGGGGGGGTTGGGGCGATGTCACCATGACAACATGCATGGCCACCCTGTGCCGCCCCAAATACATATGCTACTTGAAATAAATGCATTATTATTATTACTATTAATATTATTTACATTTATATATGTGGGCTAAAACTGTGCGCTGGGAACAGGTGAAACACAAACGTAAGTATATTTTCTGCCAGACTCTTAATGTGGGAGCACTGGGTGATCGAGTCGCTCCAGTTGGTGAAAAGCAAAGTTAATGACAGGAAAAATTATCAAGCTTGTGGAAGCAAGACAGTGTAAACAAGAAATAAGAGTGAGTTACATATTTGTAAAAACTGTAAATTGTGACTGCAAAGCGTTAACTTTTGGGATTTTCAAATTTGTCTTTTGCTTCTTAATGCTGGCAGTCTAGTGTAAGTAATACTTGGAGGACATTGAGATCAAATGCATCTGCCCCCCAACAGAACAGCTGACCCCAGTCTGGCCACCAGTTGAAATGATCTAGAACCTTCACTGGGGGGTACACATCCACCCCCACCTCCCCAGTTCTGACGCGCCTGAAGAAAAGGAACCAAATGTGATAGTTCGGTTACGTCTAGCTACATTCTTAGGGTGAGGGCAACCAAAAAACAAAAAGTGCAATAATAAAAACAACCAAATAAATAAAGATTCTTTTTAAATATTTTAACTCTTTATGGTCTCATATACAGGTTCCTTATGGCAATTTATTTCAGCTTTGTACCAGTTACCCAGAGTAAAAACACAATGAACCCATCAGTGCGACTTGCTTAGCAGCTACTGAATATTTTAGCAGTAGTTTAATTAGCGAACGTTGGAACAGTAAGACTGAATATAAATTTAAGAGCCAGACGCAGCGTTTCATAAAGGAACCTTGATCAAGAGCATCTTTATTACAGCAGAACATCATGCAATGGAGACAATATACAGGACAGAAGAATATACAGGTAATATGTAGGTAACATCTGTGAGTTTGGGGAGACGGTAACTGAGTAGGAATGTGGTAGTGAAAAAATAAACAAGAACGCTGTTATGTGTTTTTTAGATATTAGCCTGGGAAGGCCCCATACTGTAATCCCTATATGTTTAATTTATTCTACGATGGAACTTTGAATTGCCTGAGAAATGAGCAGGTTTCTGAAGCTGTAATCCATCCTTTCTTTTCCTAAGCAGAGAGTAGCTTGTGCTCACTTCCTGCCAGACTCACGCTGGGAGACTCTCGCCTCGACCAGTGCTTAGCCGCGCAGCTCTGCGGAGTCCAGTCCACACAGTTAGCAAAATCATAATAATTATTCTTCCAGATGAATAAGAAAGTGTTTTTTTCATTAAGACCGGAAAGTCATACAATAACCGCCGGCTTCCACGTGAGCTCTGGCGCGTTCGAACAGACGCCCCCCCCCCCCCCCCCCCCCCCCCCGCCCCCCGCCCACCTCGTCCCCCCACAACGTCCCTTCTCCTACTTATACGCCGCAGCCCGCCAG
>JAOYFF010000015.1:2158245-2169236 GCA_025773925.1 Cryptomyrus ogoouensis | reverse complement strand
TTTAGCGCCGAGGTTCTTGCTGCGTGCTGATTGGTCAGTCTCCTATAATCATGCCTGTGTCGCTGATGTTAATGTAATACAGCTGGATGAGTCTTTCAATCAAGGAAACAAACGAGTCAAAGCGCAAGAAGAACTGAACTATTTAGCCGAGAACAGGAACCTTTCAGCTTTAAAGTAGTTTGTAAACCCTGCAGTAGCTCATACTGTCCACCCTGATATGGATTAGGGGGCCATCCTATTGACAGTCAATGTTATTTTTAAATCATTCATAACAAGGTGAGCTGCTGGTAACAAGAAGTGAGCTTTGGCCTGTAGAAATGCTTTGGTGGGAGGTGTCTGACTGACCAGATTAGGAATCTCTGCTTGTGACCAGAAGGTTGCCAGTTTGAATTCCATCCTTGGCAGAATAGGCGCCTGCCCACTGGGACCAGGAGCTCCAGGGGGTGCTAGATAAATGGCCCTGTGCTCTGACCCCCAAACCTCCCTCTCATCTATGTGCATATGTCAAAATGGACAGAAAGATGGGATATGCAGAAAGATATGTTCCAATGTACTTGTGCAAATAAAGCAAATCATTACAAGCTTTAAATTTCATCATCACATTGAGATTTACACATTCAGCTGTTTGACTTGGGGTGTTTGATGGGTGTCTGATGACTTCTGTCTAATATACACCTTCCAGTCACATATACTTCCCCACTCCGAGTGCCAGGCCTGTAGTTTTCTGTATTCTACAGACGAGAGCACTGCTACACAAACTAAATGCCTTCCCAGGTTCAACAACTACACATTCTTTGACTGACATTCATTTAAAGGCTCGCTGGCCATGTTCTGGAACGATCCAGGGCGTGAGGTACCATCATCCCCCTCACCGCTGTCAGCCAGTCGCAGCCTGTCCACAGGCCAAATCCTTTCTGAATGTCTATCAGCTTGGTGACATCTTCAGTTCAGACCTGGAAACAACTATCATTTTTTTCCAGCTTAAATTCTTCTTTAAATTCCCAAGGCTTATTTGCTTCATCGCCCTTATGTTTACAGTTAAATCGGGAACGCACGCCATAGAATAGGAACCAGAAAGTGAGCGTGGATGATATCTCAATAACATCAGAGCAAGAAAACGTCCAAGTTCTGAAACGCTTTAACTGAATTGTCTAAATTGCCAGGCAGCCGGTACATGTCTGCCTCCTGTATTGTCTCGACGGTACCGAGACTTGCAAAGGCAGCACGGGATTCGCGCACACAGAACGTCGCTCTCCTGTCGTCGCTTTTGTCTGGGATCTTTCTTGCTGAAGAATGGCAGCTGCAGCGCCTCTGTCATGCGGAATTAGCCGCCGTGATTAAGTCTTGCCCACAGCTTCAGTCGCACCTTAAAGCAGACATGGCATCTGAATACCATCTGCATAAAATTAATCTAATTAGAGACATCTTTCGGGGCTATTTACTTTCATTCTCAGGCTCGACACATACTCGCCGTCTCCCAGGAAATGCACGCAGTCGTTCCCCGAGCACGATTGTTATGCACTCCGCTCATCGGAATGAGGGGAACCGAGCGTCGTACGGATTACCCGGACAGACCTCCACCACGGCGAGCCTCGGATTCTTTTACAAAAACATCATTATCGATAAGTCGCACAGGCGATGCCTGTCTCTCGGTGAAGCATTGAGCTCGCAGTGGGTGCATTACACATGCGGTGACCTATTTGTACATCTGGCATTACGCTAGGGCAATGGACAGCATCACATCCTGGTTGCAAACGGTAGCGCAAAGATCCAGAAGATAGTGCTAGGGCCGATTGCTTTATCCTTGACAAATGCGGTTTCATTTGGTTGAGCTTCCAAAACGCTCTTTAAATATATCCGGGGAATTCTACTTTGGCTGCACTCAGACTTATCTGGTCTTTGCGACAGCCTGTTTTGGCTGATTGAGAGATGGAGTCGAGATGTACTGAACACAGAGAGGGGAGCGATAGGGCACGTTTTCACATACCAAGAAAAAAACTTTCATTTAATGATCTTTAGAACATAACTGCTGTCATCTTCCTGTGAGCATCCTATCTGAGCTCCTCTGGTTTGTTTCCTACCCTTTCTAAATAGGTCAGCGTTTCTCCTCTCTAAAAATCCCTGTCTAGGTTTGTCATTTGTTAGTTGTCGCCTATTAGTTTTATATGTGCTGGTACCAGGTTTAAGGTCAGGGGTGATGTTAACGTGACATGGTTCCCTTGTACCACCAATATCCTCAGATACACCCTTAATATGTTAATATTTTGATAATTTGTTTGGCTTTTACGTTGATTTTACCTCAAGATTACCTGCAGCTTCTTTCCCTGAATTTCTGAATGTTTAAGGAGGAAATGTGCCTATATTGTTTCATTGATCGGTAATAGGCAAGCCTGACCTGCGATACGGTGTCGCGCAGATATTTTGAGCCGTCAAACCTCCATGCAATGTTCCTGCCATCTCTGTTAAACGTCCTGCCGTCAAACTTACGGTATTATGTAACCCGTTCGGTTAGTCAGCGGACCTCTTGTGAGCAGCAGTTTAAGGAGATAAATATCTCGACTCGCGTCTGTTTACTCAAACACGTCTGTCGTGGAAGGAGCAGGGCGATGGAGTCATGTTTACTCTGGAAAGCCGTCTCCCTTTCAGCCGCCGCTCCCGTGAAATAGCCCCCCTCTCGCTTTGATTGCAGCACGGCATGCGAAGGAACTAAACAGCCGTTTGAATGCGCTGATGGATGCGCCTTCCACGTGCCGGCGAGGTGGGCGCGAGACAACTCGCCTAGTGTTGCGCTTGGAGAGAAGGCATTTGAAATTCAGCTCTCTAATTGATATGGATTCTTTGATTTCTGCTGCCAGAGGGAGGGGGGAGGCTTATAACCAGTGCGAGTGGAGGACAGAATTAATGAGAGGCGGGAAGGGGAGGGGTAAGGAAGGGGGGAGGTCTGCGTTGCAGCCGCATAGCCCTGTTCTCGCAACTCCCAGAACCACACTAGAACATGGAAGTATTATAATAACACCCATTACAGCAATAATATTTAGGGCCATAAAATATTCAACATTCCCTGGGTCACTCCTGGGTTTTTCGTTTAGATGTGCCGATTTTATCTCTATATCCTCTGCGGAGTCACCGTGACCCAAGTAAGCAATCATCACTGAGCCTTGTTGGAGGACCATGACTGCATTGTACGTAACATCTGGATCCAGCAGTAAGAATTCACAGTGCAGATGCAAATGTATACATAGCATTGTTACCTAGTTAATGTAAAAGGGTATTAACACTGCAAAAGATTATCTCTATATATGTATTTTATACATCTACTGCAACCACGATAAGTACTTGCAAGGAAATGCAGGTTCGGATGGACTGATTCATGTAACTTTTGTTGATATTCATGCTACTTGCTACTTATTGATAGCACAAAATCCTGGTATGTCACTTGGTCGGTCCTGTCAGTTGTAAAACAAAAAATCCTTTCCGTTTCAAATGGAAAAAACAGCACTAATCACACGATAAGGCACAGCTGGCATCTATCCATTAGTCACATACACCCAACACCCTTCTGTGCGGAGTAAACATTCCTTTATGACAGCAGTAGTTGGATTTTCTTTCTAACCACTTGGCACGCTGAACTTTGATCTGGGGCTAGTCCTCGACTACAGCAGACCTGTTGTGCTGCCTCTGTACCTTCTTGTCGTCGCTGCCGTTCCCTAGGCGACGGTGTCACCGGAGCCGCTCTTCAGGTAGAACAGGTAACCGTCGTCCCCGGGGACTTGAATAATTCAGTGGAAGTGATCTGACAAGAGCAGGTGCCTGGCAGGAAGGCGCGGCGGAGGTGGCAGAGACGGCGAGAGCACGGTCACGCTCGCTCACGCTCGCTCTTGCCGAGGGAAGCACCCTGTGAACATGGAAGCGGAGGCCGACGAGGAGGACAACACCTTCACCACGATCTCCCTGGCGGACGACTCAGGTAAGATTAGGGTCAGCAAATGGAGGAGGCAGACAAGCGCGGGCGAACGTCACCAGACGCTGTGTGTCTCTGGCTCCTCTAAAGGCCATTTTACTACCACTGAGTCAGACACTCAAAAGTAAGGATTCAGAGCTGCAGGATAGTGCTGGTAGGTGAGCAAACCACATAACCTCCACAATGCCGTGAAACAGGGTCCTTCTCAGTTCCACTAGAAGTACTTCTGAGACACGACGTAGTGGCAGATCATTTACACCTTTACTGTGCACTTAGTGATAAAATTTAATGCGCATTAAATGTAAAATGGATATTAGGAAAAGGTTTAAAACATCAAAGAAGGGATCCAACAAAGCACAGGGGGTTACATTTTATTTCTTTGACTTTTGGCACCTGCGCAAAAAGCTTGGTGAATATGAATTATAGAGCTATACTGAGAATAGTGTTGTTGTAAAAGAAACTTCTGAGGGAAAGTCAGGTACCTGCTGGAAATAGGAGAACCTAATTTCAGTTTCCTTCAGGCATCATTTTGCATTGTAATGGACAAAAACATTTGATCCCCTGGAAACGTACACCGGCTCCAAGAAGGGAGATGACAGAAAGTTGGGTGAATGGGGAGGTTGAGGTGGTTGAAAGCTGGCATTGATGAATAAGACTTCAGAAGCAGTAAGGAGCCCTCCCCCCATTAGGACCAGAGCTTAAGCAGAGACACATTTGAACAGTTCGCTCTTCATCGGGGTGACTGATGCGGATTGTCACAAAACTCGGTTCATCTGCGATAGCAGCGTTCCAAATGTGACCTCCATAAATTCAACTGTGCAAATATTTGTGAAAGGTTGCTTTCCCATAATCTCACACATTTAGCCTTATCTGAACGCGACGTAGTACTGTGTGCCCGTGCCTGTTGAGCCTCCAGGGCTGCCGTCGTTTCATGTTGCCAGAATATCTATCACACGCGCCTCCTTGCACACATGCAAGTTGATGGACGCCTTCGGTTAGTGGTTGTTACTCTGGGAACCCAATAAATAAGGCTTGGCTGAAGCTTATGCATATCTGAAGGTAATAATCACATGGGGGCTACAGAAACAAGTGCTGGGGAGGGAATTGGAGGTGGAGATTGTCGGCTGGGGTAGAATAATATTAAAGCAAAAACAAATCCGATGGTTTCTTAGAACTAAACAAAATACACAGCATAGTACTCCAGAGACTGTTTCAATATGAACCATGTACATGCCTGGATAAAAGTACTGTTTTGATATATACCTTACTAGGCCAAGAACATCGTTCTCGGAGTCTGCTTGTTTTGGTAGGAGTCATATCTACAGAACAATCGTGCAGTGCAGATGTTTGGTAATGGATATCTACACTTTGGAAGCCCTTTGGCCAAGTGGGAGTGGTCATTATCACGCAAGAGCGAACAGCAAGTGTTCATATACAGATGTGCTGAACCAGACAGGAGATATTCACGCACAGGCAGGTTCAGGATTATGTGGTTAGCCTATTGGAATCTCGCCATCACTCGATTAGTTTTACTGCCTCGCATCGCATGCAGCAATCTGGGGTTTTATGTTGCGCACATTCTTACAGTTGCGAAATACCTTAGAATTACAAACCATTTGCATTACTAGTTCATTACGGAGAGGCGCAGAAGAGTTGATCGCGGTAGATAAGAAAAGCATGTTTCAGTTTAATCCAGACTTCTACGCGTCTATTTCATCATCCCTCAAGTTCCATTTATCAAGGCCAGAAATGACAATTTACAGTGAACACTGCAATGAATGTCAAGCAGTGACCATGTCTGCCAAATAATTTTCTCCTGCTGTTAATTATTGTAGTGAAATATGTCATGAATGAACCATCATCTTTAAGACGTTAATCAATGTCTCAAAGCGATTCGGGGAAACCTGTCTTCGCTCATAGACAATAAGGGGAAAGATTAGCGCTCGAAAGTGTTCATTAGTCAAACTCGATTTTGTGCGCAAAAATCTCCCATCATTTAGATGCATAAGCATAAGATCTAAGAGCAGCATACAGCAATGACTTACACAGGCAAACGCCCCAGGGAATTACATGGATAACCAAAACCTCACGTGAGTCTTTAAGGGAGGAGGTGACCCATTTTCTGACTTTATCACAGCGTAGTAACTAACAAGAACTAATCAGCTAGACCCGAAGTTCCCAAAGAGAGGCTGATAGGCTGACAAATGAGTGAATGGTAAGCTTGCAATGAGCTGCACCGTGAATTGGATCACAGGCAATGAGAATTAATGAGACAGTCCAGGTACCTGGAGCTGTGAGGTTAATGCATGCAGATTAAGCATCCGGAATACTTTCCTTACGTGCAATTAAAGTGCTTCCGATTGAGCCAGGAGAGCGGAATATTTTGCACTGCCCATATTTAAATGCTAAGCCAGAACTGGTGAAGGATGCAGTGGGACACAACACTGACTGAGTCTTTTGGGTGACCCTCTCTGTGTTTTAACATGATGCTTCTCTATAAACCCCACGCGGGTGCTGGACTGCCTGTAGAGAAACATTCAACCATTTCAGAAACACTGTTTTCACATACGTCTCACTACTTATGTCCTTTTACGGGCTTCGTTGGTCTCATTTGTTTATCTGCACCTTCATACTTTGACATACTTTGGCCTGCTTTCACACACTGTAGTGAATTGCATTGTGGGAAATTCTTCTGGAAAATGCGATTTCTAAGCACACGCACATAAATGTTGACGGACCACACAAATAGCTGCAGTGCTTTAAACTATCAAATCCGGTTTGTAACAAAGTATATATAAATTAATAGTTATCAGAAGAGCAACTGAGGATGAACCGCGATCAGATGCTTAATGTCTGAAATACACAACTGTGTTAAGTAGCCAAAAGGAAGCCTGTCTGACAGACAAAGACCAGCTTGTACAGGGAGTCTTTATGAGTGCAGCCCATCTGCAGACAACACAGTTAACTCTGAATGGTGCTGGTCTCCAGCGTCTCCGATGACCATATAATCATAAAACATTCAAATGTCAACCCAGCAGGGATTAAACACCTGTAAATTTCCCAGCTGTGTTGACAGCATGCTGGTCGATGGAGCCTGCTGAAAGTACTCCTACTGCAGAAATTGAATAGCAGATTAGTATTCAAAGAAAGCAGCCATACCTACTATTCCATATCCATATTTCCTGTCAAGCTAAATTTATAGCGCCGCAGTGTGAATTTAAAGAGCGGAGTGCTGCGGCCATCGTCGCATGACACAAGGGGTGACAATCCCTGGGAGGGTTAGAAGGCCATGGCTGAGGAAAGGTGCTATGCATGCCATCATAGCTCAGTATAGCCCAGACATTTCGGAGAGGCGTGGTTGAAAATCCTTCCCCTAAAAAAAATGTACATTTCTGTTACGGCATTATGAAAATATAGTCTCTGAGATCAGTCATTGCAAAATACAGGATGTCAACCAAAAAAAAAAAAATGTGATGCTTTTGCACCAAGTAGTTTAAAAGAAGGGTTTTTGTTAAGCACAACAAGGCATGCCTAGCACGTGGCTGAGTGCTAGGCAACATGCAAGACTGCATCCATGCAAATGCACAGAAATACATCACAACTACAATCAGAGAAAAACAAACACTAGCAGCTGTTCCAAACACTGGGAGACACAGTCTGTTGGAAAAATAATCAAGTTTGTCTATAGCCTTGGTACTGCTCCATAAACGTGTTTGTTTTCCGCCGTATCTGGCAGACGAGACTCCTTGCGCTGAAGGTTAATGTGTGCTTTGTCGCCCTCTATTGTTAATAACTAGAACAGCACAAAGAAACTAGCAGCCAAGATGATGGAAAATTTGAACAGCAATGTATGGAAACAGCAGACTGAGAAAACAATGGAGTAGATCAGGATATTTCAAATTTTTGGTAAATTAAATTCCATAAAAAGGGAAAATGTCAATGTGCTAATTAAAAACTTGTTCATAATTTAACTAATAAAAAAAATACTGTCCACATTTTTACATTTGCAACACACATATACAAACATTAATAGCATGCTATATATTAATGTGTACATCGTGTACATCTACATTCATCACATGCAAACACCGACATAGATTTACACATGCCTACTACACATAATACATGTTTTTAAAAAATTGTGAACGTCCCCCATAAATTAAGTAAGTTTCAGTAATGCATCCCAGTAAGATACAGAAGGCAATGGGAAGAAGAGAAGGTGAATTAGATAAACTCATCCCAATGCCTGTCGTTCTTACAATCAGCTTGTCAATTCCCCCAAGAGGCAACAATTCTCGCCACTCACTCGTCATTCCACAGTGGTTAACGTGACAGAGCTGCCAGCCCGCTCAGGCATATGTTCAGAACCGCATGGCTGTTTGCCGGTTGTGTGGAGATCATCTGTAACGGCCAGCACACCTTCCACACGATGTGAGCATCCACTTTCAGTGAGAACTAACCATACTCAAAGGTACGCGTGCTGCAGCAGAGAGAAGAAATGAAGTATTCTCATTTACGATGGTAAAATTCAATTTCTGTTTCAAATGCACTTGTTTCTTGAGGTTAAAGGACAATTAGCTGTCTTGTCCTCTTTCATATTCAGTAGAATATTTGAATGGGTGCAGTTATAAACCATTACAAACAACACATTATTTAAACCTCGCCACCCACACAACAAACTGCTGTGAGGATCGCCAACCAACATCCAAAGAAATGCAAAAAAAGAGAATATCTTTCCACAGACTTGGGAAGCAATTATCACTCAGAATTGAGAATACATCCAAGCTGTTGTCTGAAGTATAGGACTGGATCCAAAGTGGGAATATTATTAGTGTAAATGTAAGTAAGGACACAGGAGATGAAAAGTAGGTCAAACTGAAAGCCTTACTTATCTGGGAAACTATAAAAGACCATCCGAACTGGAAGAGTATAGGGCTTAAAATGCAATCCCAGCCCAGATTTTTTTGTTTCTGTCCTAACTGGTGTCTAACTGGGCAGCCTGATGGCAAAAGGAGGCCAGCATGTAAATGCATCCTGTGCCAGAACCTTCCCTGTGATATGACCGCGGTGGGTGGCCCAGCACGCATCAGTCTGCAGCGCTGCTCCCTCGGCTTTCATACGGACAAAGGAAGGTTTTCGCAACAAACACATCACAACGAGGCTGACACTATTGCGATGAAACAAATCCGTGAAGAAAAACTAATTTCAATACTCTATCTTTAAAGTTGCTGTTCAGTTTCGACTAATACGTGGTTTACAGTTAAAATGAGCTCAAAAGAAAACGTGCGACCGATTAATGGAAGATACTTGGTTGCAGCATTTATCACCATATTCGTAATGTTTGCAGACAAGTAAATACTAAATTGCATTATACTTTTCATTTACGTTTAAGTAGATATTTATAGGTAATACGTCGTTTCTTTGATACCTTATTAACCAATATTTAAAAATCTTACTGATTTTCGCGACACCGGCTTATGCTTTGTTTTCCTTGACTGGGCTTGTTAATACTGAGATTTATTAAGTTGGAAAGGTGGTGCGGCGTTTTTTATGGCATTTCTCCATGGCTGCGCTTTACGCCCCTCTGGTGGAGAGACTGGTAATCGGGGCGGAGGAAGCGGCTGATTAATCCCGGACGGAAAGGTTCGCAGCGCTGGGCGGCTGAGCGTCGCCCCGGGATCCGATTCAGCCCGGGTCGGCGCAACCAAACACAATAACAAACAAACTAATAATAATAGTAATAATTAATATTAGAATAAAACTCTGCAGACGAGCTTCTCTAGGGTACGTATCCCTGCAGCATTTAACTAAGCTAGTGAAATTTAGCCGTTTGCTCGAACTTTATCATGGATTTTAAATCGGGAAGCTAAAAGCTGTTAGCATGTCGGCTAAGGGCCGGTCGCAGTGAGAAGCAGGCGGGCGCCTAGCGCGTAGGCCCCTGCCCGACTTATTGTGATTTCAGCGGCCGCCGTGTAGCCGTTTAGCACAAGCAGCCTGCCGTGTGGATGTAAAAAAAATGCCCAGGCTTCTAGCGTTTTTATTCCCGGGGGTAAAGGAGTTACGGCCAAGTAATGTTTGTAACAGCGGGGATGTGGGGCGCTACCCCAGCCCCGGAGTTAGGGAACTGGGCTAGCCGCTTAGCGGTGCCGTGCCCCTGCCGGTGCTAGCAGCATCTCTCCGGCTCGGCGGAAAGGCCCTAGTCGGTGCTTAACTAGAACTGCCAGCCCCCTATCCAGGTGCCCCTAACTAGTTAACTCTTGTAAAACTAGTCGTGTTTGTAAACGTGTCTTGTTCATAACAATAAATCGATTTCTGGCTAATAATTTGCCTTTCTACAGCCACCGGGATGTCACTCTAAAAGGTCACCTATTAAATGTTCTGGGAAGCTTTTAAGTTCCGTTGGGGTTGGAATTTATACGATAAGTAATTAATGCACGATAATTGTGCATTAATTTTATATACGTCTACAGATCAACTCATTTCGAATATATATTACGATTTTTCTGGGTTTACAGGCTGTACTGTAATCAAAACCAGAATGTACACATTTCACCTTGCATGTCAACTGTGTTTATTTTATTGTAAATTTTTAAGGGGAGAACAGAATTACAGTTCTGCATCTGAAAGAGGAGGAAGAAGAGGAGTGCTTCAGTGTGAAGTCCAAAATGGATGGTATGTCCGTTTGTTCTTCTGTTGGTCCTGCTAGGTTCACGCAACATTAAGTCTAGCTCTCCCCATAGGCATCGTTTGACGTCAAGTCACATTTGCCCGTGTGTGCAGGTGATGTGGAGAATCAGGTGGAGGTGGAGGAGAAAACACGGCTCATCAACCAGGTCTTGGAGCTCCAGCACACACTGGAAGGTAGGGATGAATCAGAGCCAGAGGTGGGTAATTCAGGTCTAAGGAGTAAAAGTCCAGACCAAGATTTTGTTTCAACCAACCATTGAGTATAAAGCAGGGGTCTCCAACTCCGGTCCTGGAGAGCTACCGTCCAGTTGGTTTTCTGTCCTACCTGGCTTCTGATGAGCCA
>JAOYFF010000015.1:2122977-2145375 GCA_025773925.1 Cryptomyrus ogoouensis | reverse complement strand
AGGTTTTAATTAATAACTGAATGTTATGGCTATCGGTCCGGGTCCGTATGGGACAGCTTCTGGGTCCGGACCCGGCCCGCGGTCCGCCTGTTGGTGACCTCTGCTCTAGAGTTCAGTCCATGTGAGCCATTAACCCTCATGTACCCATCTGTTCTGTCCATGCTTAAAGTTCCTACATTTGACTATCAAAAAAAGCGTAAATCACTCAATTTCAGTTGAATTTCCTTCTTCCTTACATCCAGAACACATTTCATTTGTACCATTTTTATGTGTCTTGCCTGAAAAGCATTTTAACTCTATGGTTACTGTAAGTGCCAATCGTCTCTGCCAAAGCGCCTTTGGTAATATGCCAGTTCCAATGTAATTACTGCATTTCATATGTCAGTAAAATCTAGTTCAGCTACAGCCTGTACCCAGATTGTAATTGCCATCAAGGATGCAGGAACCAACACCCAGTATCACCCATACAGCAAACACAGGGCAGCAGCCACAATGACCGACTAAGGAACAGAACAAAGGCAGGCACTTAAATACACTGATAACAAGACTAGATGAGGAACATAACCAATTAACCAATTAACCAATCACAAAGGACTCGATACAAGAAGGAACAGATGGGATACTTTTACAATAAACAGGTACAGGAACAGGATCTTATTTTAACCCTATCGTACTCTGTTATGTTTGCACAGGACAGTTGTCCTTCATTCGTGTTTACACTGTGTCCTGTTAGTTGTCTCTGCATTCACTGTTTGCACTGAACCAAAACCAGTTCTGGGGGCAGATGGGACAGGGCCAGACAGGCACCCATCCTGACAGCAAACAGCTAGTTTGTATTTGCAACACAATAAAAACAGCGACAGCCTAGAGGAAAAAAACATACATGCTCTGACCTCCTTTTCTCCCTTTTCCGAGAAGCACATTGGGTACCAGGCTGTCCTCATGGTCCTTCAGGTGGCGCAGGTAGAGGTAAGCATTGGGCAAGTGTGGAAGGATGGTCATCTGTGGACGGCTCTGCATATACCCTTCTACACGGCAGCCAAGATGCGAAAAAGGATGTTGAATGAGACCACTCAATCCCAAGGAACTGCTCTTATAAATGACCAGTGGACTAGAAAGCTTTAACTATGCATGTATGTATAACTTATATACAACTATATATGAATGTCGGTGTGTGTGTGTATATATATATAATCAATACTTTATTGATCCCTGTGGGGAAATTGTCTTTACGCCTCCCTCAACTTGCTCTTTGTAGAGTAAGTTGTCTGCAAAGGGCAGCCACCCGTAGCGGCGCCCAGGGAGCTGGGGGTTCAGGGCCTTGCCCAAATACCCACAGACATGCTGAAGCTGGGTTTGAACCGGCAACCTTGTGATTACAGGTACAGCCCACTGAGCCGCTCGCTGCCCCTTATATATATAGATATATATTTTCATTCATATGTAAATTCATTGACATTTTTCTGCTTTTATAATTAACCAATGATATAATGGCAGGATTGTCCAGGACACAATGGAATAATGAGTATTGTATAAAGCATTTGAAAAGAACAGGAAGCAAAGGTATAAGTGACATTTTTGAAGGCCTTAAAGAGAAGTAAGATACCATGAGAGCAGAGTGAAAGCCGAGAAGAAGCGGAGGTACACCCTCCCACTGTGGCCTGCAGTGCATCACGTACCCTCCCACTGCGGCCTGCAGTGCATCACGCACCCTCCCACTGCGGCCTGCTGTGTATCACGCACCCTCCCACTGCGGCCTGCTGTGCATCACGCACCCTCCCACTGCGGCCTGCTGTGCATCACGCACCCTCCCACTGCGGCCTGCTGTGCATCACGCACCCTCCCACTGCGGCCTGCCGTGCATCACGCACCCTCCCACTGCGGCCTGCTGTGCACCCAAGAGCTTCCGTCTCTAGCGGTGATGGCGTGACACTCACCTGTCAGCATGCTGGAGTTCTCAACCCTGTTGAGATGTCTGAGGTTGTCCAAAATCCCACTGAGTTCCTTGGATATCAGAACTGCCTGTTCTTCAGCAGTCAGCAGTCCTTGATACAGAGATGTTAACTCAGCCTGGGTATCTGAAAAAAGGAAGAGGAAAATGCTACATTTCGAACAATAAACAGAGGTACTTAGAACTGAATCAAAGTTCAGCTACAATTTACTAACACTAAAGGACAAAAGGTAGCCAGATTTAGATACAATGTCTTTGCAGAGAAACGAGGTCAGAATTTCTGACGTTTTCACTAACCACACGAGCACACAAACTTTCGACAGTCCTAATGCATGTTTGTCTTTGGCAACCACTCTTACAATAACTTTGCAATAAGATTTCATTGTTGGCCAAAGACAGGTATTCCAAATAGATCTCCCATAAGCACCAACTACATTCAAGAGTAGCCAACAGTACTTTGACTGGACAAAGGAAATTACGAGATTACATGCTTAAACATTCATGCACAAAGGAATGCTGCCACACTCCTAAACCCTGAAGCGGAAAAACCAGCCAATAAAATACAAACTTTCAAAAGCACAACACCGCCATATTCAGAGATTGAAAATAACTCCGCTATTCCTTAAAGAAAATTAGAGTATGTTTGTTTCAGGGAAACAGGACAAAAAGAAGCTAGATTATATCTTTAAAATTAAACCAGGATTAATCCACAGTCGTTTAAAATTACAGGCTTCAGACGCATAATCTAAATGAATTAAATCTTTTGTCTGACATGCAGACAAACGTTATATCTTTCAACCATATCATGGCCGCAAAAACAGATGCTTTCGGCCTTAATCGATTTTATATTTTATACTGACATATTATATCCTACTTTGCATACGCTTATGCAGCATTTCAACCCATAATGGTGAACAAGTAACCTTTTTATTTTGACAAAAAAGAACTAAATTTGTGTCAGTTACGAGTGTAATTAATACTGTTTAGTTTGATTTACTGGTTCATTATAAACCCTACGGTTGAAGATACATTACAACTTCCACATTCCTGGGGGCTCAGCAATGTGTGACATTACTGATAAAATGATGTTTTAGTTTCGTAAGTGCAGAGTGGAAAACAATGGTGACAACTGTATATTTCAGACAGCATTTTAATGTTTCCTATCTGTAAAAACGTTCATGTTTGACCATCAGAATCTGCCCGCTGCCCTAAAATACTGAGACTTACGTATGAACAACAATATATACGCCGATTCAGTGATAGTCTGAAGTGTCAAACTTTAAAATACGTTTGTGATTAATACGGACTTTTAAATGCTTCTCTTCCGTAAAGTGGGGAAATTTAGAAAGTCTCACTTTTCGGTAAAATATTGTTAACGTACTATAAAGCATTTTACTTTATGTTTGAGGTATTTATTATGGGGGATTAACTATACAAATGCGTTACATTCAACAAGTCAGAACAAAAAAAGTAAATGTAGGTAAAACGTATTTACGAAAAACGAAAAAAAAAAAAACAATCGAAATTCCTAATTATGCCGACTATTAACACTAATACATTTAGGTCAGTTTTCATTACAGCAAAAACTGTTAGGTATACTAGATTTAACATCGATTGTATATTAGCAATTTTCCCATAATAACATGTGAGATTACACGTGAGACAAATACCGCTAATTAGGCGCGTCCTGTGAAAGGCGTTAAAATGCGAAATTAAATGATCTTTTATGCATAGCACCAAACCAGGATAGGTTAGTTCATTATGTTCACAAAACCGCTTATGTCGGTAGACGCTCACCTTGACGGCTGTGAATGGTATACCAGAAGACTGATAAACCTCCGAGACTCAAAAAAACCAGAAATCTCCCATTATTGATCCTCATTTCATTCCAAATGCCCTCAGCAACACTTCCCCCCACGGCCCAGTAAAGAATCGCCTGAAAAGTAACAGTTGTGAATATTCTTGAAATTAAGCCCTGCTTGCTGTCGAGCAGCGCTTGCGTCTTTCCTGGAAAGACTGGACGAATTGCAGAAACTTGATCCGCCACATGGCGCATTTCCAACTGAGACAGGCACTGCCACACTGTCGCGACATACAGGCACTGCCACACTGTCATGACATACAGACACCGCCACACTGTTGTGACATACAGACTCTGCCACACTGTCGCGACATACAGGCACTGTTACGCTGAAGTGATGTGACTTGGTACGGTACGTCTAACTGTACCGAAACGTAAAGTTAGAAATGTTGTTTAAGTTCGATGAATACAGAGGAAAATGTTTCACATTGTCTCTGAGCTGTATAACCCCTGTGAATTTAAGGCACACGATTACACTAATCAAGCATAAATTATACGCATTACCAGGCTTGCATTCGGATAGATAGACCCTTTTTTATTTGTAGGCACCCAATTTTAAACTGCGTAATCTAAAACGGTTTTGGAGAAAATGAATTGAAATGAAGGGATACGTATTAACGAGAGCAGAATGTGACCACGGCGCTCTTATTGGTCTTAGCCTATAATTCTTCCGTTTTATCAGCTCAACATGAGGCCATTCACTTAAATTATTTCCCTCTAGATATCACCTATATTCTCCATGTAAGCATTGAAGCCTTTCAGTAGAACCATGGGGTCTGTAGGTGGCGCCCTTTCGCGCAGTCATCCACAGAAGGCTGGATACTTCAGAGTACTCCCAGATGATACAGGGAAAACATGCAAACTACGTACACAGAGAGCCATGGGACAGACTCAAACGCTGCTCCCAGAGGTGTGAGGCAACAGTGCTAACCACTCCACCCCTCCTATATACGAATACCTATAGACAAAATCAACATAGCATTCAATGAATGACATTTAAAATATGCAGAATATGTAGTGCATATGGGAATTCTCTGAGAAATATCTTCAATAATTCCCACTCTGTACCTCACAGTCACACAGAGGCAGTCTTCTTGCCCACCCAGAAAAATGGCTGCTGCCTGAGGTCCTTCAGACTTTGGTCCTAAACCACAGGCCTGGTTCCAGAGCCCACACCGCAGACGCAGGTCAGGCTGGATCCCAGCTGATACTTTTCTGTCTCCCGCACTACCTCAGGCTCACTGGCTGCCCCAGTGGCATTGCAGTTGATACCCTGAATTAATCTTGTGGATAGGGAGCCCACAAGATGGCTCCACTTAGCCGTTTCCACCAGAGCCTGGCTGGGTTCTGTTGTTGGGTTCTCCACCAGGTGAGGGGTGCTAAACTTGAATTTTTATTATCACTCAAGCAAAACAAATTCAAGTTAAAGCAATAAAATCAAATTCAGGTTCTTTAATTCAAGTTCAGCTAAACATATTCAAATTCAGGTTCTGGTATTCAGGTAATGTAATTCAAGTTTATAACTCGTTCAGATTTAAGTAAATAAATTCAAATTCGGGTTGTGATTTGACACCGTAAACCCCCAGCTAATTCAGATTTAAGTCAGAATCACAGCACAAGAAAAAATATTAGCATCAATACAAATTTAACTGTTTCCCATCTCTTTGTATACTATTTCACAATTTTACTCACCTAACATTTAGTAATTAGAGTTTAGTAATTGTACACTTCAGATGGATACATTATTCTAGTCTAGAACGGCATCAAGCCCTAAGCTAATGTGTTTGGTTTAATTGAATTATGTACATTCAACCAGCCAATAGCTAATTAAGGCAAATAAATAGAAATGAGAAAATGAAAATAAGGTCTGTCCACACCTGATTGCAAGATTTCTGTTCAATAAAGTGCTTGGGCACTACGATGGAATGAAATCATACTTACAACAATTCTGTCTGGATCCAGATGTTTCCCTTGATTGCATGATTTTTTGGATAAAAGTGCCTGCTAGATAAAGTCAATAATGTACATGCAAAAGCTTGTTCTCATCAGGGAAAGGTGTCACCACAATTGCGAGGTTGTTTTGCAATCTTAGTTGCTGTAGCTCAACAAGTAAACCAAAAGCATTGTGCTATTAAATGTGATGGTCATGGGGTCAAATCCCCTGGACCAAATAGAAAATCGTAACCCTTTACTGTAAGTCACTTGGGAAAATGGGAAAAAAAAGTGTTGGATAAATGAGTAAATAATTAAGTGGAGACAGGTTATTTATTGTTATTATTATTTTGCAAGTAAGAGCAAAGAAAATAAGGCAGGGAAAACATGCAAACTCCACATATACACAGCTCTGGAGATGTGATGCCGTACTGCCACACACTGAAGCACCATGCTACTCATATACATTAAAATATTATTTAAAATTTGATTCGGTTGTTCAATGCTACGCAAAACAAATAAACAATAATCGCCACAAGGTGGCACTATTTCCCAAAAAGTATATTGATAAAACATTAAAGGCCCGATTGGTTTCGAGCAGTCCCTTGTGAAAAAATAGTATACTAAAGTATTTACTTAAAAATACACTTATCACAAAAAATATGCTTTCATCAAAGTCTATTAAGTGTGTTTTGTACTAAAGTGTATTTGATTACAGACATACTTTTATTCAAGTGTACTTCAGTGTACTAAATTATGTTTAAATGCAAAATATTTTTTCTAAAAGTACACAGAAATATAATGTCAGTGTATTAAAAAAATGTGTGTAAAGAGAATGCATTTTTATTATACTTCTAGTGATCAAAGCACACTGTTAATACACTTTTGTACACTATACAAACCGACTCCACACTGAGCTGGAGAAGGGACTCAAACCCATACCAGGGAGCTGGGAGGCTTTGGGTCACCGCCTCAGTCCCATAAAATCCTGGCCATCTATTTGATAGGGCAATTGTTTGGGACATTCTGTGTTCTGGAATGAAAGTAGTTTTTTCCAGGACTGACGAACAAAATCCGGGGTTGTCCCCAGAAATCCTGGACAGGTGGCACCCTGGGGCAGTTACAACAGCTACCCACTCAGCCACCCTGCCAAACTAGCCTTAAAATTACATATTGGCTACGTGGCAAGATATGGCTACTGACCAAATTTTGATGTAAGAGGGAGGCAAGATATCATCCTCCAGTGAATTATCCTAGAACAGTCTATCCTTAACCACTGAGTAGCATGAGGCCAAGGAATGCTCAAAAGAAGCCCTTTGTAGAAAGCCACCAGATTACCTCTTTGTAGAGCTTTCCAGAAAGCATGTGGAGCACTGAAGGTCAGATTGAAGGGTTTATGTTCATATGACACTAAAAATATTTTGGTCTCAGTTCTAAGAGCTACATTTGATAGAGGCCAGTAGTGCATGCCATATCTGCCAACAAAAACCATTTCTCCTTCTATCTTTCTGACGGACAGGATTCCCACTCTTCTGTCATCGTCTTAATGATATTTCTGGCAGGATACATTCACACCATCTGCGGACAAATTTGTCTCAGACTAACCAATCAAACAACAACCATTTCTTAATACGAAATTTCAGCATATCTCTGTCAGCACTTTTGTTTGGTTTTAACCTCCAAGAATCTGGTCTTAACTTGTTTGACAACTTTAAAATTAGTTCTTTTCAGCCAACTTTTCTTCAGAAGTCCCTCCCTTTTACTGGGAAAACCCTTATATCGCAGTTCATTGTGTCACTTGTGACATCGTGCCACAGTGCCCCTCCCACAACCTCTCTACTTTAAATTTTTTTGCATATAAACAAAACAAATAGGCTATATTTAGCTACACAGAGCCTTATAAAGATTAAGATTGACTTTATCGATCCCAGGGGAAAATTCTTCTTTATACAGCAACGAGAATGTAGTGCACAGACAAACGTACATGTACGGTAAAACACACAAAGTCAGTACACATAGTGCAAATGAGTAGACATGGAACAAACAACCTTTAAAAAGTGTAGAGTACACAAATATAATGTCCTGAAAACAGAATACTGAAGCATTATAGGAATAACTTACAGGTTAGAAGAATAATAAATTAATGATAGAGATACAGATACAGATACGGATACAGATACATATAGCAACGGATTTGTATTATGACAAAGACAGGATGCTTCCTGACATGTTATGGCTGGGCAGGGAGGTCACACGCTGGGCAGGGAGGTCACACGCTGGGCAGGGAGGTCACACGCTGGGCAGGGAGGTCACACGCTGGGCAGGGGAGCCAGCAAGCCACAGCGTAGCAAAGCACCCAGGCCGTTAGATAATTATTTCTTGATGAAGGATTTTTTTTTTCTTGAAATACATTTATGTTAATAAAAGGTTAGGTTTTTCTCAATTTTTCAGTGTGACATGAAGCTGCTTCACCAAAAGGTGGATTTTTTCTAACCCTTTTTGCAAACCTTTACAAGGGGTGCCAATAATTGTGGAGGGCGCTGTATATGTGCAAAAGTGGGCATCTACTGACGCCTTGAAGCAGCAGAAATTGTATGATTGAAAATAAATAGCAGCAGGATCTGAACGCTCGGTAGCAGCAGAAATGGCAATATTAGAACATTGCACAGCCTCCAATATGAAAGAGTGTGGGGACATAAAGCTGCACTGTCCTGAGCTCGTGCCCCCAGTCGGAGCGGGTAGATGGTGCTAATGGCACTGGAGGAGTACATGATCCTGAACATGATCCTGAACATGATCCTCCCTGTGGGAGATTGGAGCATCGTCCACACCTGTGTGTGCAGGGGGCCTGTTTCCGGGGATTGGAACCGTGTCAGTACCAGTCTCGCAAACGTCAACGTGGTCTGTGAAGTCAGAGCAACTGGTCTGAAGTCCTTAAGGGAGCTGAAGTGCCCTTTCTTTGGAATTACCGGTAACACTTTACTTAAGGCCATGTTTTTAGTCCTTTATAGACACGTTCGTAATGCATTATAATGCATTATAATGCGCTTATAAAGCATTATAAACATGGTTATAACTATTTATAAAAGGCATAACATATTATAGCCGTGTTTATTATGCACTATGAATGCTCATCTACAATTTACTATAGATACCTTTATAATGCAGTACAAAGCATCCTTAATGCTTATACCGACCATTATGAAAGAGTTATTAAAGAGTTTCTGTTTGTATAAACAATTAAATATGCATGTGTCACTCGGGTGACCTACATGACTGTGAATGTGGAATTTCTAGCATCTCAGATTTGCTCGGTTTTGAACTTTAACAGGTTGTGCGTGTTGCTCTCTCCTGGCACACCTTATAGTGAACAATCAAGCAAAGGAGAGCACCAAATACCTGCTGCAGGTGTGGAGGGAACTGGAGGAGGCACAGAGCGTGCACTGATACAGCACTGTGCTGTACCTACCACATGACCAACCACCTCAGGAATGAGAACCCGAGTGCAGTGGGTAATACCTAAGCACCACGCTCATGCGAATGGAATGGAACACCAGAAGTTCCATGCCACCAATCCATAAACTTTTCCCTGAAAGTTGGAGAACCTGCTTGCAGGGCTGGATGTAGGCATTCATGGGATTCCAATCGGCAACCTTCTGATTGCTGGATCCCTTGGGTCAGAGACACCACTTCGAGCTGGGAAGGTGCGAGAATGTGGAACGTCTGGGGGTCCCTGAAGACCAGACCAGGAAACACTGACCTAAACTATTCACATCACCATGGACGTTGTCAGCCGCTTCTGAGAAAAATGCTTTTCCTGCGATTAGTCATGCCTTAAATGTTGTGTATGTGCTCCCACATAATTCACTGAGGTACTGTGCCATATCTACACTCTTGTTAGTGCCATGATCTTGCCTGATGCACCTAAGCCTTGTCTAAATATACTACAGTTTCCTTCATGCAGGTCTTTCTTAACAGAACATTGCCTGTATAAGTGGGGAGGGGGGGTCCATTTTAGCAGTTGAGGCTAGCAGGCTCAGATTCTTTTCAGTTCTATGTATTTTTTTAATACATAATGAGTCAATTACTTGGCTGTATTGACTTGAAACTGCTGGTCAAGACACTATTCTAACAAATTATTTATCTGAATGGACAAAGGCACAAGTAGACAGTTATAATAATAAAGGGAAACTATTTTTCATTTGAAACCAACCAGGCACCTCAAATTTGAAAAAGGTGTCTGTGCAAGCTGGTACAAGTTTTAAGTTAATTATTATTTGCTGTGGTGGATATTTAACTAATCCTGTTATGTTACACGATTATTTTTCATTCTGTGTGTGACTTTCAGATACCTGGTTAGAGTGCATTGCATTCAATTCCTTCTACTCTGACTCGTCCTCTAATCCTCGCTCTCGTAAAATAAATAAAAAAAAAGACCAGAGGCTATACCTCAGCGTTTTAACATAATATTTAGGCTTCTGTAGGTAACTAGGGAGGGACACTTTATTGGCCCCTTGGGGGGGGGAATTACTTGCAAATTACTTGCATGCCACAAATCCGTAAAAAATATGAACAGTGTTTGTAAAACACAATGGAAACAATGTGAATGACAATGTCAGTTTTATTCATGCCACTTTACGGCACGACATTATGCTGTTACATAAATCATTCATCATCTCCAGTGTTAACCTCAGATGGCTTCTTTGCAAAGGGATCTTCTTGTGGTGGTGGACACAGTTCTGATAAAGAAAATGTCAAACTTTAATGCCCCCCCCTCCCGGGCCATATGCAAAGAAAGGTTCCTGCGTGTCTGACCAGAGTTAAACCACCAGTGGTGCCAGTAAAATTAAAAGAAACATCTTTTTTATTAATCTCACCATTATTTCCGTCGTACTTATAAGACGCGTTAGGCAATCCTAGGCACTCCGCCTGTGTCCTGTACGTCTTGAGTTCAGTAGCATTCAGAGTTCTTTCTCTCCCTGCAAATACACAGTGGCCAGATGAGCAATACCAACCTGTCGCCCTCCCCCCGGCGTTTCAATGCGATGGCCAAGGGTGGAACTTAAGAATTCTTGCTACTAGCCAACTGGGCTGGTTCTTGCCTAAAGGGAGCTGGCACACTTAATTTCCAGCCCTGGTGGTGGACGTACCAAAAATGTACAGAGATCTGAGGGTCTCTCCGCTGTCGAAGGAGGAGAAACTCAGAACAGATGCTAAGCATGACCCCAGTGTAAGTAACACCCAGCTCTGGAAAACACATGAAAATACACATGTGTATGTTGTACACATACAAGGCAATACTCAGAAAGCAATCCACAGCCCGCACTGTTTCACTTCCTCCTCGCTCACACAAAATTTAGCGCAATTCGTCAGTTCACTATAAACACATTTTTGGAATACAATGGAAAACCCATGATCTCAGACATGCTACATGAGACCGCAGTTATCCACTGCTGAGCGGAGAAGGAGCGACAGTCCCGCCCAGTGAACCACGTTGATAAGAGCACGACGCAAACGAAGTTACTTACAGACAATGCTGAAGGTGTTGTTTACGAGTGTCAGATTTCCCTCGGAATACTGGCAGATACCGCTTCTGGATTGAAAAAACAAACAGAAGACATTTGTGATGGTTATCATTTGTTGTCTACTATTCAGTCTAAGACATCTGTAACATCTGTAGTGTGTGGGTCAATGCGCTAAGCCTGTGTGCCTGTAATCACAAGGTCGCCGGTTCAAACCCAGCCGCAGCACGTCTGTGGGTCCTTGGGCAAGGCCCTGAACCCCCAGCTCCCTAGGTGCCGCTACACGCGGCTGCCCTTTGCGGACAGCTTACTCTACAAAGAGCAAGTTGAGGGAGGTGTAAAAAGAATTTCCCCACGGGGATAATAAAGGATCGATTATTAAACACTCCCTCTCTCCCAACCTTCACATCTAGACCGAAAACCTTATTTTCCAAACCTAGATAGTTTTTTTTTTTGTGTATGTATTGCTCCCTCACCGTTAGGGTGACCACCTAATCCACATCAAGAAGGACGGGGTTTGTAAACTACCATTTCAATTAAAAGGACCTGGATTTCACTTAAGCGCTGATTTCTTGCTGCGTGCTGATTGGTCAGTCTCCTATAATCACGCATGCGTCACTAATGTTAATGCAAAACAGCTGGGTGAGTCTTTCAATCAAGGAAACAAACCAGTAAAAGCACAAGAAGAACTGAACTAATTAGCCAAGCGAAGGAGGCCTTTGGTTTTAAAGCAGTTTGTAAAACCTTGAGTAGGTAGCAGTGTCCCCCTGACAGGGATTGTCTGTGTTTTTAAATACAGTGAGTGTCTTTGGGTGCCTGAAAAGCACTTCATAAGTGTAATGTATTATACTGGTCAACAATTTTTTTTGCCTTCATTTATGTCAGACGAATCAAAATAGGTCAATTGGTGATTTTGAGTAACGTACTTGAACTTCATGCTGTATGTATTTTTGCAGTGTGCAAGATGGAGGTGGCTCATCTGAAAGGCAGCTGTGTGTGATCTTCTGCTGTGCTTGGACTTCGGCGCATTCCTCTGAAGGGTCCAGCAGAAGTCAGCAAGCACACTGGAGCTCAGCCAGTGGTGGAACTGTACACTGGGGCAAAAATGGACCATGCCCCCCCCCCCCTTTTCCAAATTCACACCTAGGGCCTGCCTACAGTTGCAGATGATGGAACTTAAGCAGCCTCCAAATATCATACCCATCATGCACTGCGGTCATTAGAAATTCCACAAATGTGCTTTTTTAGCTAAATACTTGCTTCAACAACATAGGTTGACTACAGAACATTACAAACTATTGCATTTCAAAATTGTATTGCACCAAATATTTTCTCGTGTTGACTCCCACCATAATGAGATAATATACTTAAGAATGAGTGATATAAGTAGCATGTTACACATACATACAATATGTGTGACATCAGGGCCTTAATCCTGACAAATGTTTCACATATATTGTTTCAAAAGATATTCAGTCTTGACGTTGCTACGGTGATCGGGTCTCAGCGGCTGTCATGCCTTTCTAGACTCTTCTGAGCCTGTGAACTCTAGGCAAAAGAGGCTTATAGTATTTTGTGTCCTTCTGTAAACTCTTACAAATATTCATAAACAGGAATAAATTTATTTTTCCTAAATTAAACTTCAATATACGCGTACATTCCTAATGAGGAATTACATACTATCAATATAGCCTAAAAATTACATCACTCAATATCTTTCTGTAATCAGAATTAATATAAGTAAATAAAATATCTGTCACGTCACGGTATGAAGGCGAGCGGCGAAGCAGGGAAAAGGAGCCAGGAAGTCAAAATAACGGGGATTTAATCAGGGAAACAGGACCGGGGGAAGCACACAGACGAACGTCAATGACAAATCTGGGGTACACCGACTGAGACACGGACTAAATGCACAAGACTAGGCAAACGAAACAGGCAACAGGTGAGTACAATCAGGGATGAACACGAGGTAACGACGTGGGCGTGGCACACATTAGGAGCGGACAGAGCGGGGCGTGACAATACCCTCTTTAGCTGTTCTATGACACAATATTTATTGACTATTGTTATTATTGTTGCTGTTGTAACTGTTGTTGTGTTGGTGTCAGTCACTAAGAATTATACGGGTCAGTGAAGGAGAGGAACAAGCCAAAGTACCAACACTCTAAAACAGTAAATTGATTCTAAATGAGGAATTTCCTTGATTAATTATCTTTAAAGGAAAAAACAGCATCACAACAGAAAATCAGTAAAAGTAGACTAAACTAAACAACAAAGGTATTTTTTTTCTTTCCAAAAGCAAGCAATGGGAAGATATTTGAAGAGGGATTTTTGAAGTTACAGTACTGTGCAAAAGTCTTAGGCAGTCATCTGGGTAGTAAGTGTATGTGTATTTTCTCCGAATGAAAAACACCATTTAATAATAGAACATATGCAAATTATGTATTAAAGTAAACAATAAAAAAAACAAAGAAACTGGAGTTTCTTATGCTCTCCAAAAAGTCATTGATGTCTTGTTGGATGGCTAGATAAACACTAAACACGGCTTCAGTTCCTAACCCTTCTCCTCTGGGGTACCTCTGCCATTTCAGAGCTTTGCTACATTTCATCACCAGCTCATTTAATTCATTCATGAAACTTGTTTTAAAAAGTCACTAAGACTGATTAGCCATATGAGGTGTGCTATAGGTTAGGTCAGAAACACCATGGGTATTTGGGATGGTTGCTGCAAATGCTGTGGTGGTTTTACGGGAGGTTTTGAAATGGCTAAGGGCTAAAACACTTTGACAGACATAATACCATAGTTCAGGGCTGTTCAAATCACGGTCCTCGAGGGCCGAGCACTGCTGTTTTTCCAGCTTTCCTTTACCTGAGAGCCAGTTGTGAAACCTCTGGCCAGTTAGAGCCAGAAATGATTAAGCTAAGTACCTGGGAGACTTAAAAACAAGGCCTGGATTTGGAATCGAGGGCCCGATTTGAATAGGGGGGGCATAGTTTAACATCAGCATGAAGATACTTTAAACAAATTTCTGCGACCGGCTAAGACTTGTGCACAGTACTGTATATGCAGTGTTATGTTTATAGTGTTTATGTTAGTGAGTAAGGCAAGAGTAAGGCAATACTCCATGGTGATGTGAATAGTTTAGGTCAGTGTTTCCTAACCCAGTCCTTGCTGAACACCAAACAGCCCACATTGTTGCTCCCTCCCAACTCCCAACACACCTGTAGCAGGTGTTCTGTGCTCTTCATTGCTTGATTCTTTGGTTCAGGTGTGTTGGGAAGGAGCATAGATGTGAACCGTCTGGGGGTCCCCACGGACTGGGTGGAGAAACACCGGCTTAGGCTTACATACATTTTATTCCTCTGTCCGAAGATGCTGGTATTATTCTCAGATGTTGGCAGAAACTCCATCCAGGAGCCATTCACACGTTCCAGCCCTGAAGCATATTTCTCTGCATTAGTTGTTCCTTCAATAAAGATCCATTTCCCTGCTATCTGCATAAAAAATATTTAAAGCATTTTCTATTACAGGGTCTCTTTTGAATGGGTGGTAATAATGTATTTTTATAAGTTATATTTAATAAAATTAATTATTATAATTCATACACAACCAGTATCACTATTACTATTTAGATATTGATATGAAATTATAATAAGTCAAAATAATTAAGCATGATTAACTCAAAATAAAAGGCACTTACCGGATTTAAGTCATGAAGTGTAAGTGTCCTGATTCTCTCCTCACAGCCCAAAGGAGTCGCAGAACTGGTGGTGAGCAATCCAACAACAGCAGAGAGACACAGGAAATACATGATGGGCCAGACTGGGAAGTGGAACTGGATGTTTCATTACCAGCGAGGTGCTCCACTCATATATAAATGAAATTTTGCCACTAGCATTTGGATTTTCCAATTTCCTGTAATATATATACCAACTCCCAACTGAAAACCAGTACTCATCTTGGCATTTGAAGTCATGGAAATTACACATTTCGAAATCCCAAACAGATGAAGGTCAGAGTTTTAATACAAATATCTGCAGTAGCTAATCTGTTATTGTGGTTACTCATTAGCCTATTGATCCTGACTGGAATGGTAGCCTGGATCATTTCTTGGATGCAGCTGCAAAATTTTCTAAATGTCCCAATACAGAAAAAAAAAAATAACTACACAATCATCCATCCAACCATTGCAAAATTGTTTATCCAGTTCAATCAAAAACTTTCCTGCTTATTTTCTGCATGCTACTGTCATGTCCCTTTGACAACCTGTTGTTAATATTATTATTATTAGTATTAGTATTTTTATTATTATTACATGTATTACGTGCACGTAATACATGTAACATGTACATTTGGTGCTCTATAAAGGCATAGACCAGGCTAGTTTCTGTGGAACAACTCAAACATTACACTGGAAACACGGTACCCACTGGGCATAACATACTTAAGAATTGCATCTTGGGTATCTGCCTTAAATGTTAGATTTTGCATATTGTAGCTGGAGGCCAGAAAGGCTCCATTCATCTGTGTGCATGTCACACACCAGAACTTGAGCTTGCTCTCAGGGCCACATCCTCAGATCGACAGTCATTATTAACGCAAGTATTCTGTTTGTTTACTTTTCTATTTTTGGTTTTATTTGTGGTTTGGTTGCTACTGAACATGTCACACGCAAACTGAAAAGTACTGCTCTTACACCCCATAAACCCTGTGCTGGACACTCCCTGAGTCCTTGGGGAAACATTAGATGTTAAGGAACAGTAAGTATGGGTCACAAAGACATAAGAAAAGACATAATTTTTACTATCCCAGGTTCATATTATATGTAACTATTGTGGAATTCTTCCGCAGTTCTTTAGTAACATGTTTTTTGTTTTACATATGAGATATACCACATTCCAATCTACCTCATTCCATGCTAAATTAATTTGCATAGATCAATGTTTTCCTTTCATTATGCAATAAATGTTCTTAATTCTTGACATATTTAATCAGTCATTGTCTTGTTTATTTATTTGTCGTTTTAAGGTACAATGCACTTCCTGTTTGTAGCAGCCAACAGTGTAATACCTTCCAATAACGTAATAATTTTTCCATACTTATTTAAATAAAAGTTGATAATGTTATAACTTACCAATAATGTAATTAAATTTCTGAATCAAAAATGTAATAATTTATTAAATTATGCACAAAATACTATAACAGGCACCCAATGAGCACTGAACTAAATACACAGAGCGGAGACGCAAAGCTGTCAGACGCCGAACTGTAAGGTGCAGACACGGTGGAGGGTTTAGGCTAAGGCTAAGAACGTCTGAGGATCGTGCAGGATACATACAAGACACGGCAAACACATGCGTGACATTAGGGAAATGCAACCATCAACAACAGCAACAACAAGGGCTATTTACACTTGCACACTGGGCATACTGGGGCATGCACCCCGCCCGCAGTATTAAAGAATTATTGGCACTTATTGTGTTATTGGCAAATACATTATTGGTTACAACAGGTTCAAATACTGGACATGTTCAGAGGTAAACTATTTGGACAGAAGTACCATGACACTTGGCCATCACACCTACAGGAACTTTTATGACATCTCAATCTAAATCCATAGGCATCAATATGGAATGGATCCCCTTTGAGCTGTAACAGCTGCCACTCTTCTGGGAAGGCTTTCCACAAGATTATGGAGTGTGTCTGTGGGAATTTTTGCCCACTCATCCAGAAGAGTATTTGTCAGGTCAGGAAGTTGGACGTGAAGGCCTGGCTCACAATCATCCATTCTACTCCAAGGTGTTCAGTGAGGTTGAGGTCAGGGCTCTGTGTGGGTCAGTCAAGTTCTTCCACACCACACTCACCCAACCATGTCTGTATGGACCTTGCTCTGCGCACCAGGGCACAGTCAGGAGCAGAGCCACCACTCTGATATAATTTCTCCTAAGCTTCTGACAGCTAAAGTATATTGCTTTTTTAACTGTGATTTGCGATTTTATATATCTGTCATTTTTGATATACATTTCTATTATGTTGGGTGTATGGTGTAATTTTTTAATAAAAAGAAAAAAAAAAAAATCTGTAAAATCCCTACAACAAACTTAAAATATAATACATAGTAATGTTTTGAAGTCAAACTAAGCTAACTTTTGTATTTAATGGTTTTCCGTTTGAGGAATTTGCAAAAAACTGCAATGTATGATGGGTAGGATCTAAAGGCTGCCTAACGTTCTCATCCGTCTGACGACATACATCAAGACTAGGAAGGTGCAAGCCTGATTGCGTTTGTCGGTCCAGAAAGTAATTCAACATGTTTAAAAGTAAAAGTGGGCCACAAAAGAGGAAGGAAAAGAAAAATGAAAAAACTTTGAGCAAGTTCTGTTCTAATAGGCTATTATATGCCGCAGGCCTTCTGTTTGTTTGCTATTTCGCCATGTAAGCTACGTTCATAAAAACTGCTTTTTGTTGGATATAGGCCCATTATATGCCGTGGGCCTTTTAATTTGTTTGTTTGCAATTTCGCCAGGTAGGCTACCACCTTTAAACTGCGTTTTGTTAGACTACATATTTCGGGATGTTTTATTGTAGTCTTTGTAAATATTTATATAGTTTAGCCTAATCCAGCCACTTAAGGGAGCAATCCAGCTCAACTAGGTGCCGGTCCCAAGCCCGGATTAATGGGGAGGGTTGGCGTCAAGAAATAAAGAAACTGTCTCTTCACTGCATCACTGATGACAAAATGTGGGAAATACGTGGTTGTATAAATAAATGCGTTAAAGTAGGTTAATGATTCTGTGCTGTCTAAATTGTATAAAAAGTTAGGCTACATGACATTTGAATGGGCTATACCCGGAGGCATGGACGCATTATGAGAATGAGAAAGACGGTGCGTGCACACTAATTAACCTATACCCTATTCACTTAGACAATAAACTGGGCACAGTCATGCTGGAGCAGAAAATGGCTCCTTCCCCGAACTGTTCCCACAAAGTTGGAAGCATAGATTTGTCCATAATGTCTTAATATGTTGAAGCATTAAAAGTTCCCTTCACTAGAACTAAGGGGCCCAACATCTGACAAACACCCCCATACCATTATCCCATCTCCACCAAACTTTACAGTTGGCACAATGTAGTCAGGCAGGTAACGTTCTCCTGGCATCTGCCACACCCAGACTCAGACAAATAAGCGTGATTCATCACTCCACCAAACGAATCCAGTGGCAGTGCACTTTACTCCACTCCATCCAACACTTAGCATTGCGCTTGGTGATGTGAGGCTTGCATGCAGCTGCCCTGCCATTGAAGCCCATTCCATGAAGCTCCCAGCGCACAGTGTTTGTGCTGGGGTTAACGTCTGAGGGTCTATTTAGTATCCACTGCAGGACTGAACTCACCTGATCGTATCAGAGAGCTTCACTGATTTAACTCAAATTTATCAGTAATTTTCTCATCAGCAGCCTTAAAAAAAAACAAAACAAAAATCTTTGCTCATTACCTCCTGTCAGTCTAGTTTTCAAAACATCAGTTTATTAAGCAAGTTATATCTATTAATTTTATACACTAGAAGTCATGACAGTCAGAATACAGTCAGAATAGAAATATCAAGCCTGATGATCAAACTATGCAAAGCGTGTCTGTAAATGCAAGCCACCTGAAGGAGTCTGCAGGTGTTGGCACTTTGACAGGAATTGTTCAAAAGGCCTTGATCTTGGGGTTAAGTCCTCTTCTCATCTCTGAGTCAGACCCAGCCTGCTCCCCAGGCATAATCTGCCAGCCAACAAGTTCCTGTGAACCATGTATTGGTAAATACATCACACAGCACTCCAAGTTAGTGTATTCATGTTAGTAAACATTCTTCTCACCTGACATTTTTGTAACTGGGTGTGTTTGTTTACTCCCGCCCCAGCAACCTGGACCCAAGTTCTGTTCTGTCACCTGTCCAGAAAGTGCAGCAGCTATTGGATCCCCACTGTCCCTGCAAACAAGGATCCCTTCCTTAATAGACTAGCAATTTACAGCGGTATTACCATGGAGTTGTGGTCGAAAGCCAGGTAGCGCCCAGTTCGCCTGGGGGGGCAGTGGTAGCGACCAAAAAAGTTATGAACCTCAGCCTGGGTGGCTGTACCCGGGGTTCGTGAAGTTGGCGCTCCTTCACAAGATGCCGCCTTGGGCAATCGCCCATCTTGCCCTTGCTAGAAACTGTCACCCATGTCACACAATTCCACTGTCCCACATCACTCTCGCAACCACTCACATTCTCTTAGGGAGGCCCACACCCTAAAAGATCAGACCAATACTCCTAACTTATGTTTGCATTGAAGGTAATGCTAAATTCCTTGCACTTGAGTCTGTGCATGATTTACGACTTACATTAAGTGATTAGTTTCTACAATTTAATCTTGTTTTCACAGAAACGAGTTCTACTGTTGATCTGCGTTGAGTTTCCTCACTGCTTTAACTATTATGCCTCATAAGTTTCTAACTATTAATTATACCACATATACTTCCCAATGGTGAAAACTGTGAGAGAAAGCTGACATACATCAACTTGAATATATATATATATGCTACTCTTCAAAATATTGACTGCTGTTATTTGTTTGTCAATATTTCACGCCATTACAAACATAATCTATTTCATTTTATTATAAATAACATCCATGCAGTTTTTCATAAATTTATCAAATGTCAGTTCACGGTGAGCAAACAGTGTATCACAGTACGAGGTACGGAACACCTTAAATGGAATCAGGGCAGAACTGAGTCACCTGCAGGAATCATGTAATATGTCTCTGGTTACATGTTTGACAAAGACAACAACAGAGCAAACGTTTGTAAGTTTCTATTCATAGTTCTCAGTATTTCCAGCCATTTTTAAAAAAAATATTCCATCATATCCAAATCTAAAACAAAATGACTTCAACATTAAAATACAAACAAGAATCTACTTCATTTCATTTGTACATGTGTTTATACATTACTGTGCAAAAATCTGGGGCAAAGAGGTATCAATTGGTCAATCAAGGTGGGGTGGTTGACTTTGACTTTAGAAAAGGTTTTGAAATGGATAATCTGGCACACTTTGACAGACATCATTGTTTTACACCATTAACATTTTGTTATCAAGATGAAGATCGTTTGAACATAATTTTCTTAGACTGCATAAGACTTTTGCACAGTACCACACAGACCATAAATATGACTGTAGACAACTGAAAGCTGCATTTTATGCAAAATTGGGCGGAGCACATGTAAGCAATCTATCAGTCAGCTTCTTTCAAAGGACTAATTCTATTGTTTCAGAAATATTACATTTTTCACATTTATTTTATCTGAAAGACACTGCACAGTTTCTTTTTTACTAGAACAAAGGTAAGAGCTCAGCTACACATATTTGCCATCCATCCTGTAACTTGTTTGGCTTGTATGCAATCTTTGTTGCGTGTTGTGTTTGCTTTTCTGGCAGCTTTGTTCTGATCATCCCAGCTGTTTTGATAGCATATGGTTGATCGTGTGCAATGGAGTGTGAGAAGAAATGAATGAGTCAATAAGACCGCACGTGATGCGATAACTCAGCTGAACGAGGACCTGGAATCTGACAGGTGCTCTTATAATAACAAATTGCTCCACCTGACAGCTACAGAAAGGACGGCAAATTTCCTACATACGTCATTTTGACCTGAAATTCTGCCACAATTTCATTCACCCAGCGTTTCATAAATGTTGACTCTTTTACAGTTTCCTGTTTTGTTTTTCTTCTCAGCCTACCAGACAAAACATGAATAAACGAAAAACATCCCAAAAAACATCAACTCCTGACTACTTAAATGATGAGGTGCCCCTTCTGACATCTGCTTACTATATGTTGTGCTTGTTAAGTCTAGGTCTAGCTGTAGAAGATGGGGAGAACATGCTACCAACTGTATAGCAGAAAATTTGATATTGGTCGGGGGGCATAACTTCATTATAATTACTGTCCTATAAGGTGTTAATATTCCTTAATCATGCACCTGAGACACACTGCCTGGACTTTATAAAGTGGTCATTTAAGTAGGAATTCTTCTGCTTTGCTGAGGCCATTTCTCACCCATTCAGCACAGATTTCTGCGCCGGTCTGGCCTCTGATGACCCAATTACCCACATTTCCAGTGCTTGTCCCCAGTGAGATTGCACCTGCATCACTACTTTGTTCTGGCCATTTACAATCAAACCTGTACGCTGTGTACTGCTGCGGCCTTTGATGACTGAGACAGGACCAGTTACATTGTTGCTCCTCAGTGGAATCACTCCTACATCTAGCCTCAATGGGACGGTCAAGTGAGTGGTGGCATCTTCTGGATTATCAAATGGGTGCCTTCTTTCCACGATGTTTCAGTGTTGATATACAAAGGTCTTTTTATTGGGGGATGAACAAAGCCAAATGAAATACTGAAGAGAACACATACCCTCACCCCCAGTTCCTACCGCCCTACCTGTTGTACTGCCACTGAATGCTGCAGTTACCGCAGAGGATTCATGTATATGAATAAGGTGCTGTCCAGTCTGAACTATTTCATTAAGTCAATCTGACATCCTCTTCCTGTGACTAGATAAAACTTGTCGGGGTGCATGTGAGTATTTGTGCTCTGCAGAGCCTGTATGGTTACTGCTGTCACAACAGGAGCAGCATTATCTAGATGGTATTTTGAGCAAAGAAATATTTGCAAACAAAACTTCCAGCCAATGACATGTGTCACACTCATTATATTCCATATTTCAAGTTGCAATATCCTTATATTAATGCTAGATATATTTTCACATTAAACTACGTGATGCAACCTTTATGCAATGTTAATATAACATTTTTTTGAGTTTGTTTTATAACTGAAATGAAATTAAATAAAATGAAACAAAGTAAAATGAAACTATATGAAATTAAATGATTGAATCAGGGTGCCAGCCTATATTTGTGGTCAGTCATATATTAAGCATCTAATGTTATTTTACACTCCATTCCATCACTTCAGCTCATGTCCCTCAAACAGTAAATACAGTATGTGAACACAATATATATCTGCATAGCAGCCGATCCCACCCACCCAATGCAAAGCTTCTTCAGCCTGCTGCCATCAGGGAGGAGACTGCGGTGT
>JAOYFF010000015.1:2088265-2109344 GCA_025773925.1 Cryptomyrus ogoouensis | reverse complement strand
AGTGAATCCATATCTCTTGGTACTATATCAACATCCACATCAAAGACCACAGAAGCTGTATCAATTGCATCATCAGCATCGTCTGCCCCTGCTGTTACATCTCCTGCAAAGACTATGGCAACAGGCACTGAATCATTATCTTCATTTACTACCCAGTCTGCATCAGCAACCTCATCAGCTTCCCCTGTGACAATACCCAGTGAAAATGCAACCCTTACTACAATATCAATGTCCATGACAAGTGCCACAGAAGCTGGATCAATTGCAACATTGGCCTCATCTGCCCCAGCTGGAACATCTGCTGCAACGATTATACCAACAGGCACTGCACCATCATCCCTATCACCCACTGAAACTGCATCACCAAGATCAACAGCATCTGCTACAGAACTGACTAGTGAATCCATATCTCTTGGTACTATATCAACCTCCACATCAAAGACCACAGAAGCTGTATCAATTGCATCATCAGCGTCGTCTGCCCCTGCTGTTACATCTCCTGCAAAGATTATGCCGACAGGCACTGGATCATTATCTTCATTTACTGCCCAGTCTGCATCAGCAACCCCTTCAGCATCTCCTGCGACACTGCCTAGAGAAAACGCAACCCTTACTACAGTATCAATGTCCATCACAACTGCCACAGAAGCTGAATCAATTGCAACATTGGCCTCATCTGCCCCAGCTGGAACATCTGCTGCAACGATTAAACCAACAGGCACTGCACCATCATCTCCATCACCTACTGAAACTGCATCACCAAGATCAACAGCATCTGCTACAGAACTTTCTAGTGAATCCATATCTCTTGGTACTATATCAACATCCACATCAAAGACCACAGAAGCTGTATCAATTGCATCATCAGCGTCGTCTGCCCCTGCTGTTACGTCTCCTGCAAGCATTTTACCACGAGGCACTGCATCATTGTCTTCGTTGCCTAGCCTGTCTGCACCAGCAACCTCCTCAGCCTCTCCTGTGACAATCCCTAGTGAGAATGCAACCCTTACTATGGTATCAACGTCCATGTCAAATCCCACTGAATTTGGATCAATTGCACCATCAGCCACATCTGCCCCAGCTGCTACAATGACTACCTACCAGGTCCCAACAGGCTCTGTGTCACCATCTCTACAAGCAACAGTATCTGCTAGAACACTGACAACTGAGTCCATCACTCTTAGCTCCATCTCAAATTCCTTGTTTACATCTGCAACAGCTGGATCATTTGTATCTTCAACATCTACATTATCTGCCAGTACTACTGGACACATTGTCCCCACAGACTCTGCATTGTTTTCTTCATTGGCCAGCCACAATGTTTCACTAAGCCCTTCAGCCTCACCTGTATCAAACACCACTGTATCCATAACTAATGTTTTCGGCTCAATATCTCCATCTAACACCACAGCAACTAGACTAACGGTAAATTCAATGACACCTGCAGCATCTGCTACAAATTCTGAACAGAGTGTACCACCAGGCTCTACATCATCAACTTCATCCCTGAAGCAAACTGCATCAGCATACTCTTCAGCCTCTTCTGTCCCACTGATGAGTGAATCTGAAACCCTTGCCACCATATCAACATCCATGTCAGAAACAACAGAAGCTGCGTCAGTTGCAACATTAAGGACATCTGCCACAGCTGCTACATCTCCTGCACACATTGTACCATTAGTCTCTGTATCCTCATCTTTATTACCTATCCAGTCTGCATCAGTAACCACTTCAGTCACTCCTGCTGCACTGACAAGTATACTGGTAACCTATGCCACCATATTGAAATCCACACCAAATATTACAGCCGCTGGATCAGCTGCAACATCAGTGATATCTCGCCCAGCTGCTACAACTACTACATACCTTATATCACCAAGCTCTGAATCATCATCACCAAGCCAGACTTTATCACCCAACACCTCAACCTCTCCTACCTTATTGATCAATGAATCCATAACCAGTGTCTCCGGCTCAACATTTGCATCTAAACCTGCTGCAGCCGAATTAAATGCAACATCATTTACATCTGCACCATCTACTACAACTACTGCACACATTTTCCCAACAGGCTCAACATTGTCATCTTCATCCCCTAGCCAATCTGTATCACCAAGATCATCAGCTTCTGCTTCAACACTGACAAATGAGTCCGTAACCCGTGCTAGAGTCTCGACATCTATAATTAAGACTCCAACAACTGGATCAGCTGCAAAATCAACAACATCAACGCCAGCTGCTTCACCTACTGCACACATTATCCCAGCAGTCTCTGCATCATCATCTTCTTCCACGAGCCAAGCTCCATCAGCGAGCTCTTCAGCCTCTCCTGTAACACAGACAAGTCCAACTTCTCCAAATACAACAAACATTATACCCACAATGTCAGTGTCCACACCTTCACATCCAACTTACACTAAATCACCACGCAGTTCAGTCTCTCGTGCACTTCTAAACCTGACTACAACTCCAGTCACAGCAAGACCAGGAAATACTACTTCATCACATAGAACTCACGCTCTGTCACTGACAAGAGGCTCCCTGAAGAACAGCACCATTTCACCCCCAGTCTCTAAGACCAAAGTACCCAAATCAAATACAACATCACTTTCCCCTGCTGTAGGTGCTACAGCTGTAGGAAATATTACTTCACCAGTTCCTGCATCCACATCTTCAACAACTTCTCCTCCTGCCTCAGCAAGCTCCTCCCAGTCTCCAGTACCTCCAAATATTACAACATCACGGTCACCAACAGTGGCCGGACATAGTATTCCATCACTTACTTCAAGATTTGTCCAACTTGGAAATACGAATAGATCTGATTCTCCTACTTTAGGCCCCATATCTTTTAATAGACCTTACTCTCTGTCAGCGGTAACTCCATCACCCTCCACAATGTATGTTATTTTTTAATATGTTCCATGATTTTTCTTTTGTAAATACACGTTGTTATCATTTACTTATTTTAGTTCATGTAATATTTGTAGAATATCATTGATTGTTTTTTTGTGTTTTTCAGCATTAGGGATGTGCTCATATATGTCCGGATTGTGTTTGTCACTCACACAAGGCTGCCCAGTGAAAGTGAAGTTCTTAACGTTGCCAATACTCTGCTAAATCCACAAGCAAGATCTGAAATTATAACACTGATTAACCCAAGAAGCCTTCAGAACATCACATATCAAAGTACGTGTATATTTCCCTTTTCAGTTTTAGTATTTTTTCGGGTGAAAGATTCTCCTTTCATTCGCACAAACATTTCATTCCTTATTTTCTTGTATTTTGAAATATCATTTGAATTAATGAAATCGGGAAATCTGAAACACAAAAAATATGTTTGACATAGCTTCAACTTTATTTGGTAAACGCTCACGACTAGGCACTGGACATTTAATACGATTGTTGTTTTCTATATTTCCAGAAATCTCAGACACTTCATTCGCAATCAACTTGACCTACTTGATGAATAATGTCAAAATAGATGAAAGAATCTCGTTGACAAATAAGACTTACAGTCTGATCCAGGAAGACATAAACAAGTTGGTGAGCTCATCCTCTCTATGGGCACTGTGCGCAGTAAAGCAACCATAGTGACCCTCTTGCTTGTTGAAGAGTTTCTGAGAGAATTATTATGTATTCAATCTTGTGGCCATCCTGTCACCCCCCCCCCCCCTTTTCATTGTCTTTGGGTGAATCATAGACTGCAGGAACCCTCAGAAGATGCCACACAGCGTATTAATTTTTTACTCATTCATTTAACTTTACGTGCATGCATGACATATATCACAATTATATAGTTATATAAAAATAACAGTAATGAGAGAACAATGCAGTGTTCAAAGAGGCAGTATAGACAAAATTGATAGCGAAAACGAGGATAAAACAATTTAAAGAAACTTTAAAACAAAGTCACAGTTTTGCTAAGTTTTTTGTTGTGCTGAAGCTGTATATTTGTCAAAGTAGAAGATGGCTGGTTTGAATGGCGTGAATATGCAGGAGTCTTCACTTCTCCCTAGGCTTCGTAGATGTATGTGTCAGGTATAGGCAAGCTGTCATAGGCAACACAGGCTTTCACAGGTAAACCCTTCAAGGAAGTTTAGCTTTTTACTCCACTTAATCTACGGAGAATACCAACAGTTACTGCAATGTAAATACATGTATCTTTAAAACCCCAACTTCTGAAACTGTTTTGAAACTGGTCAATGGAGAGATTACTTACATTTGGTGGAATCTAAACCCTACTTTTTGTGTAGAATTTGGTTATCTGGTTTCTCCCCGCAGTGGAAAGACATAGTTTAGCGAATTGCTGTCTGTAAATTGCTCATGTCACGTGTGTCTTGGGATCGAGTAGCATTTTTATGAGACGTACCTTGTAACTCTGTTGGCTGGGGAGACTCCAGGCACACAACCCCTGTATTAGTTGTACTGAATGGATTATCGCCTTTTTTGTAATATTTGTTTACGAAAATATACAACAGGAATGAGATCAGCTGACTAAATCACACTGTGTAATGGGTTGCCTAGAAGTAACTGCAAAAAAAAAAATATAGTAATCTATTGATTACATATGCAATAATAGTTTAACAAATGGGGTCTTGTTATTTGGAGGATGCACAGAATATGTAAGACAAGAGTCGTTAGTAACCTGCTGGGAGTTAGTGCTGTAAAATAATCTACTGAACTAACATAAAGTTGTATTTTCAAATCGTTCTTGGTTATTGAACCCTATAGAGTAATATAACAGAACCACAAAAATTGATATTTATCTTCCCTTCATGCTCTGGTTTCCAGATGAAGCTTATTCTCACTGACCCCTCATCCAATTCTAATGTCACCTTTCCAAGTGCGATCTTTACGTAAGTATCAGCATCAAGCTAATATCAAAAATGATCTAACAGCATTATATACTCTGACCATTAAAATGTACCTTTTTTGCTTAAATTATTTTACTTTAAAACATTTGCTGGAATTCTTAAAAATAAAACAATAATCAGAGAGCTGAAAATATTGTGCAGTGTATAACGTTGCTCCATTGTAATTTCATCCAAACTTTTGCTGTCTTCCTTACAGTAATGATAGTAGTTGGATCATTGCACGTCAGACCTACATTTTTCAGATGGGAGACTTTAACAATCCAAGCAGATTCTTGAATGCGATCATGAAACTCATCGGTAAGTTTAATTCATCAATCACTGCGTGTCTCTTTTCAGTGTCATAGGCAGGGGCTCACAAACATATGATACAAGTGTTAGTGGTCTGTTGTGATGTACAGTATTGTGTAGAAGTCTTAGGCAGTCAAAGAAAATGATGATTAAATGCTGATGTAAATTATGATATTATGTCTGTCAATGTATGCCAGCTTCGAAAACTAAAGTCACCCCAGTATTTGCAGCAACCGTCCAACACAACACTAGCACAGCTTGTTTGCCTAATCGCCACCTCATTGAGTTACTTAGCTAATTAAGGTTATTAATTAATTGAGCTGGTCGTGAAATGTAAGGAATATATGGAATCAACAAGATGAATAACTTTTTGCAGAACAGAAGATATTCTCGTTAGTTTTTATTGCGTTATTGTTAAAGCACATATATTACAATGGTAAATTGTTATTTCTTCTGAACAAATACACCATTACTACTTGAATAGCTTGAAACACTGTCTTTGACTGACAGTACTGTATATCAAAGAAGTGCATCCGTAAAGGTGAATGCAGACAAAACTTGTAATGGATAAGTAACTATGGAAAGAAGGATGAATGAACACAAAGGTGACAAGCCGGCCACTGCCCTAACTATGAATCTATGTCATTTTCAGGTTTAATAACTACTCCTCCCCCTACCACTACTGCCCCCGGCCTCCTTCCCACTCTCCACATGACCGTGCCCTCCTCTGGTACCACGGCTGGGGTGGGAAATCAGAGATTTCCCACCTGGGCTTTGGCCATCATCATCCCGTGTGCCATAGCTATCATCCTCATTCCCTTATGGATTCTGCTATGTGTAAGTCCCGCGTTTTCTGTGTTCATCTCTGTGTCATATATAGAGGCAGCAGCGCAGTGCAGAGAGAAATAATACATCTCTGTCATTCCGATATAAATAATTACATTCTGCGTCGGCCGCCGTTTCCCTCATTCCGTCCGTTTCGTTTTTCTTTGTTTTGCAGTGTCTCCTGTTCGGTTGCTGCGCAGCCATCAAACGGCGTCTCAGCAGACGGAGGTCCTACCTTATATACAGGACTCACAGTGACATCTTTTAAAATGAAACAACACGCAGAGAGGAAGACAGACAAAATTTCATGCACACTTACAAAAATATATATCTTTAATGTTACGTAGAAATACTGAAAAATATATGCGTACATTCTGAAATGTAATATCATATTAATTAAGCTGTATTTTCAATCAATGTATATGTAGTGTAAAACAATCTGAAATAATAAGCTAAACGATCATTATTATTTATCACTTTAAATATATGCCTCAAAAATCAGTGTAATGGCTTTATGTGCTTGATAGCCCACATTTAATTGTAGTTTAAATGGCATGGTTTGTCATGTAATTTTGCTCCTATCTATGTTAACATCTAAAGATTTTTAAAATTATCTATTGCAAAAAATCATCTGAATTAATTTAAAGGTGAATTATTTCTTATTTGTATTGTATTTATTATTCATTTTATCATAATTTAAATCATCATGGTCTGTATTCATATTGTCATGAAAATTAAAAGCATTTTAAATGGCCGCATGATAAGTTCAATTACTATTATTTCTTCAATATTTTTAAAATAAAATATTTAATAAAATATGAATTGAAGATTTCCACAATTCCCACCTTAAGATCAAACACTACAATTTTTTTTTTACTTTTTTAGGTATATAAATTTATATATAATCAATGTGAAAACAAATACTGCATTCATCATGCAAATTATATTCAAAGATGAGATACAATTACTTTCTATTATTTAGACTATTATTTATATTTTTTCCAGTATCATATAATCTCGGTGTTAGCTTGGTATTTGTCCTTTAAAGCTTGGAAAGTGAATCTGACATGCTCCGTGGACCTTTTAGATAGATGCTGCAGTCAGAAATACAGCAAAAGCTGAGGTAAGAGCAATGAAATTTTGCACCCCACTGTTCAAGCAAGGGCAAGCCCATTGCTCCAGCACGTTTTTGCCTCCTGTCTTTTTCCCAGAATGCCTTCTGTCCTCCTGGTCGGCTTCCCTGTCCCTCTCAATTCCGTGAAACTCTTTACCGGTGGGTTGTGAAAAAGAGAAGCTGCCCGGAGCGGATGAAAAAGGCTGAGGACAATCGAGCCAGTCCGTGGCCAGGGAGCGTGGAAATCCTGCTTCGGGGCTGGAGCCAGGATAAGGAAACTTCCAGTACAATTGGCCTCTAAAAATATATATGGAGCCTGATAGAGATGAAGAGAGAAAGGTCAGTGAAGAGAGCATCATCAACAAATGGTAACACTAGCAGGTAACGCAATAATACTGTACTGTGCAAAAGTCTTAGGCAGTCAAAGAAAATGTGTAAGGCTATTTATCCATTTCCTGAAACTGCTGGTCCTGTCCCAGGTTGTATGGGCACAAGGGGGGGGGGAGAGAGCCCAGGACAGGGTACCAACCCGTCGCAAGGCACACTCACACACCAGTCACTCCTATGGGCACTTTGGTAGCGCCAATTAACCTCAGCATGTCTTTAAACTTGGGGAGGGGAACGGAGGAAACCCCATGATGACACGGGGAGAACATAGCAGAGACTTGAACCCTGGGCCAAGAGGTGTGAGGTAACATTGCTAACCACTGCCACCATGCTGCCCCCGGAAGACTATTTACCTTTGTAGTAATTGTGTGTTTCCGCAAAGAAAAAAGATTTAAAAGATGTAAACTAACAGTGACACAATAAAAATAAACAAGCATTTTGTCTGTTTTCCAAAAAGAACTGATGTCTTGTTGGATAGGTAGGTAAACTGCACTTCAGCTCCAAAAACGCTCTTTACGGGCACCTCATCCAATTTATGTATTCGTTAATTTTCTCCTGCAGATCAATCTATCAATTAACTTAATTGTTAAGTAACTCAGTGGCGTATTGATAGGCCAGATAAGCTGGGCTAGTGGTCGAGTTAAATAAAATATGGGTGTATTGGATGGCTGATGCAAATACTGGGGTGACGTTAGGAGAAGTTTCGAAATGGCCAAGATGAAACACTTACATAATATTTACACATCATTTTCTGTGACTGCCGACTGCCCAAGACTTCTCCCAGAGTTCTGTAGATACACAAACTGTCTTACCATCTTCATCTGTGGTGATTCCATTCACACCTTTTCTTAGGAGTTCTTTCCAGATGTCTCCATTTCCTTCTCTATTGTTTTCTGCTTCTCTGTTCCCCCAAACTGCACCCTTTTCCATGTCCCATACCAGCCCTTGCTCAGCCTCCTGTCCTCCGGCGCCTAAATCAGACAGAGGCCGGGGGTACCCTTCTTGGAGGGAGAGATCCTTAAACAACCAATACTGGGGGCCTAGAAGGAGATCAAAGAAATGATCAGAGTTGGAAAATTCAGGTTCAGGAAGTAAAAATACAGACCAAATTTTGTTTAAACCAGCCAGTTGAGCATAAAGAGTCATATTCACAGAGTACGCAACCGGTTGGTTGGAGCGAAATCTTGGTCTGGATTTGCACTTTCTGAACCTGAACTTTCCACCTCTGGAAATGATCAACTAAACGTGCTATACTACTATTAGCAAACAATGCAACCGAGAAATAATGAGGCAGTTTTGTGCTTATTATTTGGTTAATTTTTAGCTTCAGATATGTTTTATTTGACCAATAAAAAGTAAACACAAAATTTTAATGAATTAAATGTTGTACTAAAATGAGAAAGAGACTTAACCACTAATGAAGACAATTCCGTGGTCTGACTGTCTCTCGAAGACTGCCTGGAGGGAGGCTAGGCTGGGAGGAAGACCCCTCCACATTTGCCGAAGGACGGCGGGTTTCCCGGACTCCAGCCCTCCTCGGCTGACCCTCCACATACTGAGACCTATTGGAGAGACAGTCGGTGGAATATCCTTTCAGATATGGTCACTGCCAATTTGAAAAGAATCATTCTCAATCACCTTGCAAGATACAACACCTATCGAACATAGCTATAATCTAATAAGACAACTCAGCAAAGTGCAACACCAAGAGCATTCAGAGAACATAAACATAAAATTGCTGATGGCGATCGAACAATCATGGCGATAGGGAAGACAGTGCTGCGACACACGTATGTTCACTGCATTTTGGAATATTATATATAACTGTCCACTGCATTCCAGTGTGATTATAGGAACTGAGAAATAGACACAATACAATGTGTCCTTGCAACAAAACATTATTTCAGTTCCAAAAATGTGATTTCAAATTGGTTGCTATATGACTCGATACATTCTCTAATAAAGCACAACAATCTTTCATTCACTACTAACTCACCTTTAAAAAAAAAGGTCTCCCCTCTAATTTTGGCCACTGCATCGAAGCTGGTTGCACAGCGATCAACAGTATTTCTATATTGAAGGAAAGAATTTAATCATTTTCAGTGCTGCAGCGATACGGTGCAGCATTCAGCCTTGGGACAATGGGCATTTATAATTCTGGTACCTTTGTTGTTCAGTAATATATTGTTCTCTGCGTCTGAAGTGAGGCTGTAAGGCTGTATCAGTAGAATCTATGGCCAGATGATTATCTCGGTTACCTAAGATACAGAGATATCAGAGCAATCATAACACGCAGCACAATATTAAGACGTATGTGTCTGTCATGTTTTTGAATTACAGTTACAATAAATTAAAAAAGGCATCAAAATAAATATATATATTGCCTTATATTTTATATACCTACTTTTTAATTTTATTTTTTATTTATTTATTAATATTTATTTATTTATTTATTTTTTTAACCTACTGACACATTGATTCACTGATAAACAAGTAGAAACCCCAAGTGATACAATGAACTAAAACAGTGATATGCACAACCTCACTGCAAGTTCAACAAAAGTGGTTATGGCTATTAAAAGTCATTCATTTTCATTGAACCTAAAACAATAGATGATGTCAGATGCTGATGTCAAAATTGAGTAACTTGGTAGCTCTTATGATTCCTACACAGTTACAGCAAAACAACGTTATTTCACAAACTTTAACAATTGGATACAATTTTCTGCAATGAAAAAATAGCTAATTATGATTGTTTACTAAGGCAGACATAAAATGTTCCTATTCATACCATATAGTTTAGTGATCTGCTCCCTGTCCAGGGAGCTTAGGGTAAAGTCCAGGGGATCCCCCAGTGAGCCGTGGTAGTAAGGTCTCATGACAGACCGCTTTGAGGAGGAGTGGGACAATCCTAAGGCATGACCAAACTCATGCACCAGCACTGTGAAGAGATCAATACCCTCAGAGGCTGAAAGAAACAGAGAGAGAGAGAGAAAATTAATTCAGGGTACATTTTATGAAGCTCGACACCCACATTTTGACTATTACAATAAGGTTAAAGGTCAGGCACTCACAGGGTTGCCTGAAAGCCCAGTGTTCCTGTGAGTCCAAGTGAACTGCACCAGCTCTGTCAGGATCAGATGGAAAGAAAGCATGGCCCACAGACCCCCCCGGCCCATCAAAGGGAAATCCATCGCCATGTGATCCGTGCAGGAAATCAACCAGTAAGTCAGCTCCGACTGGGCTGCCCACCTGCCAACAAAAGTAGGGTGGGGAGGTGACGTGGAGCCATGAAAAATTACGTTAATTTTACGTTAATAGGCGAACGTTTCCTACATCGATGACTGTTAAGCACATCTGCTTCAATTAGCTTAATAACAGTGAGGATATCAGGGTGTAGATGCCTTTCCTTTTGTTTTCCACCACCTACTAAAGAGATCTCATCCCTGCAGAAGCAAATCCTAAGGTGCTAACTTATAACAAGACGTGACGGGTTCTTTCCATATTGTATCTGTGCCATTACGTTGACATTAGGCCATGTATTTTTGTATATCACAAATGACATTTTAAAATTCTGTGAACGCACCTCATGGAATTCCAGTGGAATTGGCTCCGCCCAAACCTTAAGGGCATAGAACACCAGGGAGCGAATTGTCTCACGAGAAAGAGCAGAGGGAGTGGGATATGACCGCAACCTGGTGGTGATGAAGGAGTGATCTGAGAATCCTGTACGCACCAAGGAAATCACAGACGAGAGAAACGGGGACAAGAAAATCTTGAAAATAAACCTCCAATTGATGTTTCTGTATGTCCAGGTAGCTCCCCGTCTCTCCCGGTGTCTCCCAGCATGCAGGGGGTCCTGCTCCTTATCCTCATCTGGAAGGGAGCATCGCGGTTGGCGCATCAAGTCCAATGTGTCCTGATCTAAGAGAAAGAGGACAAAGCAAGAGTCTATCGACCTTTGAGCTAACCTACTGAAATTCCATGAGATAATAATTCTAGTGGAAGATCGTAATGACAGCATGCAGCATGCGTTTCAGTCATAACGATACGTTACAGAATTCAGTGTTTAAAGGGCAGGCTGGAGGACTGTCTTTTGCAGACTGAAGCAGTAGAAAATTTATTGTTTTACCTACAGCTCCTGTTACATTGAGGCCAGCAAAGTTCTGCATAGTTCTTAAAGCCTGTGTGACGGCTGTCCAAGCTTGCAGCTGCCCGGTAGAGGGATCGGAGGGCGGGAGATAGCCATACCGTGTTAGCCAGTCCTGAACAGGGAGGAGGGAAGAACATTTACATGTGTTTGCAACAGGACGATACTGTTTATAACTGGTTTAAATTGAAGACATCACTAATACACCCTAAAATAATTAGAGAGATTTATTCAGCAATAGTCATGTTCTGGGACACATGTTCTGCACATTGTGAGCAAAAATATTAAAGCTTCTAATATGTCTCAGTGCCTTTCTCTCTTTATCTTACTTACCACCAGTTCTGTGCTTTCATCTTCTGTAGGGCTGACAAAAGCAGAGGACGACAAAGTCTGAATGGTCGGGTGCAAAGGTGAAATAGGAAGAGCCTCCACTAATTCGCAGACGTAGAGAAGCCACAATCCCCAAACCATCACCCTCATTCTTCTCAGTAATATGTGGCTGTCGGTAGGTTATTTCATAAATTAACTTTAAGTTACAACCCTTGATACCTCTGTGTCTTTTAAACCTAGGAATATGTATACATGATTTAACCTTTATCTGAAAAAAAATCTTTTACTGTATAACCTTATATTGTGTCATATTGTAACAGTGTTAAGATTATGAATTCTATTTTTTTGGATATACATTTTTTGTTTAAGCTTACATATACAGGGCACCATTGTTAAAATACCCATTACTTGTCATTACTAGCAATATAACTGTTTTTATAATGTCTAGCAATATATTATGTTAGTATTTCACTTGAATTTTATGTCTTCTTTTGATGCAATTTGATCAATGTTGATTGCACAGTCTTGTTCCTGGAACACAGAAGTCAATAATGAGCCAGATAACACTGAATGTTTTTTATCTGACAAATGTCAAATATTGTATGTTACTTGAGAACCAGATTTGCGTGTCTGATTATTTATTATCCTACCCTCAACCACATTTAAATGATTCTGAAAATGTTACTACTACAAATAAAACATCTAAAACAGGAGCATTTGCTAGCAATAAAAATTCATTAGTGGAGAATTAGTGGACAAAGAAAGTACTCTGTTACAAGGCAGAAAAATAGTTAGAGGAAGAAAATGAATGAAAGATGGATAACACAAGAGGACGTAAACCACGAAAGATGAATGAGAAAAGGGATTACGCGCTTTAATTTAATTAGGGGATGTCATTCCATTAACAAATGTGACAGGGAAGGAGGCATGAGATAGATTTGTGACATGATGAAATTAAATTTCATTAAATTAAAGATTCTTTTCTCTTGGGCAGTACTAAGGGCAAGAGCAAACTACAGAGGGAAATGAAACATAAGAAGTTAAAAAAAAGAAACATATTCAACAAATCTATTTCCTGATGGGGATAACTTATAAATGCATTGAATATCGTTTGTTTCCAGAAAAACTATAACAGGCCAAGTGTGTTTACTTTACAACATTCATACATAGAGAGAAATGCATTGAAATATTTTTTGACTGATTAAAGGTTATTTGATAAATAAATACCAGACATATTAGGACATTTTCAGTTATATTAATAGAGTCAGAGAAGATAAGAAAGTGGTCAGATGTGAAGAAAACAGTCCAGAGACCATCGCAGAGAAACCAGCAAATCTTGCTTACCTTCTGCATCCAGTACGTTCCTCTCTCTGTCAGAACAGATGTGTCCTTTCCAGATCTGGTCTGTTTGAAAGCCCTCCCACAGTCCAGCGCATGTAAGTCTTCACAATAGTCTCTTCACAAATGGCATTCCCACCCTGCCCTGCTCAGAAACAGGACAGTCAGTTAGCAGGGTGGGTGTCTTCTGTGTTGGGTGGAGGAGGGGCAGTTGTGGAGCAACTAAAATAAGGTACCACCTTTCATGCTATAAGAAGAAGCATGGACATTTGCATCTTCTCTCTCTCTCTCACACACACACACACACACACATACTCACTCCATCCAGATATAAAACACATAGATGAAGATTTATTCACATTTCTTTATTGTTAAATAACCAATTACCAAAATTAATTAAAATTTATGATCTTATATCCTATAAAATGTATAAAATTATCGGATATATTAATTTAGGGATTTTTAACCATTTCCAACAAAGCTGAAGAGAGTTAAATGGCAGGCAAATATTATATGCAAAGCTTTGAGAGGAGGTGCAGATGTATGTTTTGTTGCAGGAGCTTTAAATCCTCAGATTTTAGATGCAGAGTTAAACATTTAAGTATATATCTCTCTCTCAATGCATTGTTCACCCTGTTAGCCAAATACAGTTTTCTGTTTTGACCATTTTTATTACCACAAAGAGCATTTATATTGGCTAGCTGTTAATTATTTACATCACATATTTGAAGTGTTTAGTACTGCAAAGGCCAGTAAAAGTAAGAAATGTTGCACATATAAGCGAGGTTGACTGCATATGACGGCGTTTTTGTAAAATGTTTTAATATGAAAATGCACCTTAAAAATAATGTGATAAATGGTCACAATAAAGCAAACAAACAGAGCAGGATGTTATACCATGACTGGAAAATCTGATTAGTTTCATATTAAACATTAGGTGTAAAGTTACAGTGGATGTATTTAGCAAAGTGGTTTATTTAGCAAACCACTTGCAAAATTATGCCAGATGTTCTCATAAGCATTTGTCACAGGTGATATTCTCTGTTGATTTCTATTACTCTGCCTAAGGTGAAGGAAGAGAACAGTTTGCAGAGATTGTTTTGTTGAAATGGGGTGAATAGGAATAATTGTATTAACACCTGTTGAAAATTTTTGCTGCATATTGAGAATGAAATGGCGACAGAAAACAGCTTTTCCAGATGTGTGCTGTTGCATGCAGGTTTGTTTTTTTAGTAATCTCATGATAGGAAAAGCATACTTAAAACACTGCACGAATTCTAAAACCTGCTCATTAAACAACCAGAGTAACAAAATAACTACACATTGTAAGGTTCAAATATAAGAGAAATGAAACATCAAACACTGAATTAACTTTAAAAGCATCAAAGTAATCGTTTAATGCCATTTTTAAACACTTTTCTTTAAATGCTTCAAAAAAAGCTTTTCTTTCAAAGTAGAAAGAGTTGGGTTGTCTAGACAACAGATCTGACTTGGATGCATGTAGTGGCAAGGAGGGGTCAAAGGTCACGTGGTTTAGGGGCTCGGCAAGCTGTATTTTTAGAAGTTCCAAAACTCAGAGAAACTGGAAGCATGAAAGGGTTATGTGTTAGAGAATGACTGAGTCCCTCAGCTGTCAAAACTGAAGAACTGAATTGAAGAACAGAACTTACCATCTCCTTGGTAACCAAGGTTTCTTCAGTGCTTTGTAACATAGAGTTCCATTGTTAACCCTATTCATTGCATATCAGAGAGGGCCGCAAAATTCTTTCTTCAGTTTTACCTTAGGATGTTTTTCGGTTTTAAAACTTAAAAATTTGTCTGCGGCAAATCAAAAGTGCAGTAGAATAAGCTGTATAATTTTATAGTAAAAAAGTACATCACCTACTATCAAACTAGATATGCTAATAATGCTATTTTTTTACTTATTCAAAGTAATGTAAGGAAATTTACTTCACACATTGATGCAGGAGGCTACACCAAAAAAAATAGAAAAGAATTCTTGTTATACATTCAGATGTCTTAGTAGAATATTAATTTACATCACTGTTCAGAAAACAAATTACCTATTTGGTATACACCCTTCCTTCGGGTTATGAATGTTCCATGTCCAACTTTTCACTTCATGATTCCCAAACGTATAAATAAATTCCTTGGAGAGATGCAATCAGCAGCCTTAAGCGTTGCCTTTAGTTTAGCTGCTTATTTACAACTGGAGCACCATGTGAATTTAGACTCTACTCTGGAATAACAGCCTCATTAAAACCATTAGTAAAGCAAAAAAAAAAAAAAGCCCATGCGTCCCCATAAATCTGAGCTCCCCAGAACTGCTGTAAGAGCAAAGACGCTACCTTGAACAAATGCCTTTACACTCTGTGTTAGGTCCCCAGTGTCCCATTGTTGAAATACATTTCAATGGGGTTTTAAACAATCAACAACCACATCACTCACAAATACCCACAAAATGACCCGGTCTGGAGATGCCGGGGATTGAACCCGGGGCCTCATACATGCAAAGCATGCGCTCTACCACTGAGCTACATCCCCTTCGTATAAGCAGCACTGGTCACATTCTATTTAAATTAGAAAATATTACGCGTATTGCAATTGCTCTTATTTTCCAGTATATACGGTACATAAGTCCGGAAATAAATGTGCTAACAGTCGCCTTCAGAACCTAGCTTGCAAGTTAGCTTCGTAGCTAGCTAGCTTGCTTATTGCTAATAACACATAAACGGATTACTCTAAGTTCGCGAGCTGGACAAATAATATCATTGTTTTTAAATTATTACTAAGAGACAGCTACTGTGATACTAGGTAATAACGTCAGCAAAATGACGAACTGTGTTACTTTTCAAGACGAATTAGCCTCTATTATGGATGTGCTAGTTAAAGCAGCGGTTACAGATATTGGTAAACTTTTTGACAATCGCTCTGCTTTTCTACGCTTGGAAATATCCTATCACCAAAAAGAAAACACGTCTCTGAAAAGGAAATTGCAATGGATGGAAAATGAATTGAAAGCGGCCCGACGTGGAAGGGGACCGAAAGCAGCACGACAGACCATTGTTAAAAACCACCAGTCTGATAGCACCAAGGTTCGTTTTGAAAGTGTTGTTATATATTAAATTTCTAGACAAACTCTCTACATTTAAACTAGCTTATAGTCCTCAGCCATTGCGTTATTTGGATGCCATAGTCGATTATTTGTTAGACTTAGTAATGTCAAAATAATATAACTTAAAGGTCGACAGCAATACACTTATGTTTGGCCACTGAAATTTCCACAACTTTTTCACACAACAACGCTTTCGTTGGGGTGTCAGGTTGCGACTGAGAAATGGTTCTGAATGTAAGAAAGTGTTACATTATTCCAAGATGTCGATTTATCTAGGATTAGCCAGTATACTCTGAATTCAGTGTCCTAGGACAAGCAGGAATTCAAGCGCAGTTTTCATAATCATATTCATTTCACTTCTACCTCAAATGGCAGAAGTTGTACTCTTCAACAAGCAATCTAACCAGCCATAACGATCAATCACGATCAATCCAACCATCATGACCATCTTGTTCATATTCAAACAAGTGTCTTGTTTAACATTTTAATAGAACATTTTATAAATATATATTTTAAGAATCCAGCTCTGGAATTGGCTACAATAAGTTGCCAATAATATTAAAATTTCCTATTACAGGATGCAGACGTGGATGGGAGCTGGTCTGAAACTATTTTAATTAAGCATGAAGAACTCAGGGAGGACCTGGAGAACACTGATTCACAGAGAAGACTGAAAAGTAGCCAGAAAGGTAATGTGTTTCTGTCTGTTCCCTATTAAATTAGTGTTTATACCTTTGCAAACATTTTATTCAATACAAAAAATGAACAGCAATGTAAGTTTTTTTTTGTTGGAAGGAGACTTGAAATCACCTCTTATCCCCTTGACCACTTGACCACTGTACCAGTAGGGGATGTAGCTCAGTGGTAGAGCGCATGCTTTGCATGTATGAGGCCCCGGGTTCAATCCCCGGCATCTCCAGACTGGCTTCTTTTGTGGGAATCTGTGGAGCAGTATATTGCACAAAACCTTAATGACCCAGTTCCAAGCCATGGTCAAGGAGACCATAAGAATAGTACACAGCCCGGCCAAAAAAAAACTTGCTATTTGAATTTTCCATTGGAGCGCCTTTAGTTTTGATTATATAACTATATATCATCTTATCTTATTTCAACCTAGTTTAGTCTTTCTTTTTTGGATACCTCAGAAAGAAGCTTGCTGTCTTTACATTTCAAAGGTATTTCAGATCAATTTAAAATGAATTTTTGTTCTATGCATAAGATTGTTTGTAAACCGATAAAATTTCAGACAACTGGAAACCTGTCTAGGTCAGGTTGCCCCACCAAATTCAGCACAGAAGATGCTTCAGGAAGTTGTCAAGAACCCAAGATATTCATATCCTACTCCTCATAAATAATTAAAATGGTTAAAATGCAGGGGGATAAAAACCAATGTTTTAACATTTGAGTCGATTTTCATAATGAAAACATTCAGATTGATTGAACAGATATTTCAGTTTTGATCTGTACTAACCAGTTTTATCAGTATTGAATATTCCGGAACCATGATAGGAGATTGTGAACATTTGTATCGTGGTTTCGGTCTCGGTCTCAGAACTGATACACCACTACTTGTCATAGTAATCTGATGGTTTTTTTTCTGTTTTCCTAAAGGCTCACTGGAATCACAGGATTTCAACAATGATAAACGAGTGCTCCACACAGAAAGGCAGCGCAGCCGGGAGGACTGTGAAACACGTTTTACACCTGCAACAGGCATCAAGCAATTCACAGACCAGCACTCAATCCAATTAGTAGGGAAAAAACTCAGTAAACTGGCAGGAGTCTGCAAGTCAGAGGAGGAGTACTCTTGCTCAGCCCAAAGACTCAGTCAAGCCACATCTGAGCACAGTACCCTGAACCATCTGTTTCCTCAATATCTAATGCATGAGAGAGGAAGTCCACAACAGTTGGTACATCAGGCAAAAGAAACTGGGGAATTGGGTTACTCTGACACAATAGAGAATGATTCAGCAGCTCAGTCAGCTCTGCTGGGGCCCCATACTACTGAGACCGGTACAATTCCAGTTGGCTTAGGTATGGCGGACACAAAATCTGAAGTTGGCAATCTAGAACCTGCTAAGATTAAGGATGAACTTGAGATGCCTATATGCAGTGATGAGGCAAGAATGGAGGTAGTTGAGTTATATCCTGTTTGGTGCAGTGAAGACAAAGAGAGCAAAGGAATGCATCTAGAAAGTAATAGAAGTTTCAGAAACCTTCTGGAAGTGCAGCAACAAATGTATGCAGAGAAAAACCATGAAGTATTAGGTGGCCACAGCAGAAGACAGCTAAGTTTAGGTGTGGTACATGAAAAAGAATTCTTGCTGCAAAATGACTTTTCCTCACTGAAAAGTATTAGGATGGATCAAAGGTCTGATACAGACAGGCGTTTTAATTGTACACACTGTGGGAAGAGTTTTACACAGCGAGGTCACCTTAAGATTCATCAGCTCATTCATACAGGTGAAAAACCATTTAGTTGTACTCAGTGCGGAAAGAGCTTCACTCATGTCCATGTACTCAAAAGACATCTGAGTGTCCATACCGGTCATAGACCCTACACTTGCACTCACTGTGGCAAAAGCTTCTCACTGCAGGACAGCCTAAGAAGACATAAACGAATCCACACTGGAGAGAAGCCGTACATATGCATGTACTGTGGGAAACGCTTCACTCAGGGTAGCCATCTTAAAATACATCAGCTGATTCACACTGGAGAAAAGCCGTTCAGCTGCACGCAGTGCGAGAAGAGTTTTACTCAGCTGCATGTCCTCAAAAGACACCTGAGTGTTCACACTGGTCAGAAACCATATATTTGTGTACAATGTGGGAAAAAGTTCACTCTACAAGACAGCCTGAAAAGACATCTGCGTATCCATAATGAAGGCAAAATAGCATTTCCCCAACAGTTACACGTCAGTCAAGATTTACTGTCACAGGATCTGCACCCAGATGCATAAGTTGTACATTGAAGTTACTGTTTGACATGACAGGTTGGACTTTGTCGTTGAACCTGTTGTGTGTAATTATCTACTTATTTTAAAATGCTGAACATTTCAGGGTGAATTTCAAACAAAAAATGTATGATGCTTCCTGTAATTTCATTGCAAGTATTGCTGGACTTCAGTAAAAGGACAATTGTAGCATGTATGTGAACCATGGTTTCAGACTGATGAACAATAATACTAAAATAAAATCTGTATGACATAATATTCTTACATCAGCTTAAAGCATCTTGTTTTTGTTGTGGTCTTCAAACTATGGTAGTGGATGTGTGTAGTGTACGTTCAGATCAAAACTTCAGAAACACCTAAGTGTTTTATATTTAGTTTCAGTGTAGTAACTAATTTAAGGAGGCTGACTATTTATCGAAAAGATGTGAAAGTCGTAATATTCCTGTAGATCATGTAGTAGAATTTTCATAAATATGGTATGGTTAAGCAGGTAGCGTATAATCCATGGTCATTTTGAGGCATAGACAAAAAGAAAAAAAGCCTTCAAATCTTTTGAGTAAGTTTGTTAATAACATACAGTATGACAATTCCCAGTCCTATTAACGTCGAAAACGTTCTTCCCTGACCGGGAATCGAACCCGGGCCGCGGCGGTGAGAGCGCCGAATCCTAACCACTAGACCACCAGGGAATATATTGCTAGCGGTTATAAATATTTTGTCATAAGAAATTTTATATGTATATATGTATGTATACATACCTGTTTCTTTGGATGTCATGTTATTGACTAGATCTTGAATTACAAATTTGATCTATTCTCACCAGTTAGCGAACTTGATAAAGAATAAAAGAACTTTATGTACCATCGAAATAGTACAAATATTGCATCTTGTCCCGCAGTAAACAACGTCCGACTGCGGTAAAACTATCCGCGATTTGCCGATGCACGGTCAAATCATCCGCGCTTTAAATGTGTGGTGCACGCATAGGCATAACATTACGGTATCAGATCGCGTTTAGGAAAAATAACGGTCTCTAAGCGATCGTGGATAAGTAAAGAGCGATTTATAGTCATATGTATGAAGTACATGATATACTTAAATACAGCGAATTTCTTACTTTCCCATAATGTAAAAACTCGTCTTATACCTTCTGAAAGGCAAGGTCCCAAGCTATTTCCAGGCACAATTTTTACTGTACCATTTTCGAGAAATCCATGGCTTTATGTGCATTTGGTTATATGAGCCAAGTGTGACCGGACATACCTCAGAATTTTCCCCTAATGTATAAACAAGTCTTATCCCTTCTGAAGGGATCGTCAGAAAAAGGCCTACGATGTGATCTACTTAGATTTCCAGAAGGCTTTTGATATTGTCCCCCGCAAATGGCTCTTGCTTAAGCTCAAAGCTGCAGGGATTTTAGGAACTGTAGCAGCTTGGGTCTAAAACTGATTAACAGACAGGAAGCAGCAGGTAGTTATTAGAGGCACAATGTCACAGTGGGCCTGTGTTCATAGTGGGGTACCGTAGGGTTTAATTTCAGGACCACTATTTGGACTAATTTACATTAATGAAATTGACACCAATACATACAGTAATACAGTAATGTTGGGTTACATCTCTAGGTGTATGGAGTTTAAGTCAAGGGAGGTGATGTTACATTTATATAATTCCTTGGTAAGACCCCACCTAGAATATTTTGTGCAG